>CM063498.1:169468172-169488172 GCA_032207245.1 Pardosa pseudoannulata | reverse complement strand
CCCTATTACATGTTGAAAAATATGTAAGATTTTAAAAATTAATTAGTTCAAAGTTAATAGTACTTGTGTATTGCTCGAAATTTGCTTGTTCGTTTTGTTTGGAGAGTAATGGTCTACATTTTGCAAAGCGTGGGATAATGAGACAGGGACCTACTGCATAAAGCCAATTCCGAATGGCTATGACATCCATTCCACAGTGCGATTCGAACAATGAACTACTCTACCGAAAATCAGCACCTTAACCATTTGGCCATTGTTCGGTGTTTGCTTGATGGAACGTTTCATTACTTAGTGTCATCATAATCTTAAATATTCATATTCTCCTATTGATCAAACATCTAAAACTGCTTTTTATAAAATGCTACGATTAATTTTGACATTAATCATGCTCTATAGTGCATTCTTTCAAGGATTACGATGGGCGTAGGAATGATTCCCAACGCCCCCTAAATTTATTTTGGACCAAAAAAGCCCCATTATATCTCTTTAACGCCAACATGTCTGCGCCTCCCACGTTGGCAACCACTACGTTAGACTGTGCTTTTTACTTGCGAAAGTACATCGTTAAGATTTGCATGTCTCGTGTTATAAACAATTGAACTCACGATTTAATTCTTACTATATGACTTTCAGCCGAAGAATCTTAAGACAATTTCTATAACTTAGAGTATTTGTTTCTCATTCTCGTTCCATGTGATCTTAACAAGATAATCATAGAAAAAAATAGTGTAATGGGTCCTTTCTCTGGTGAACCATCATTTAAAAATGATTGTTTTACCCCCGAAGTCTTTTAACAAAAACAGCATACAGTGAAAGCGAATCCTTGAACTATTCATCAATTGTTTTAGAAAAGCAAAGCTTAAATGTTTATTATGTATTTTGTTCTTTCATGAAGTAATGAAAAAGAAGTTAATATTCTTTATTTTCTTTTCTCTATTATCGTCCTCTTTGTCTTACATTCTACAACCATTTTTTAAGCTTTGTTTGTAAATGAATGTAGAATGCTTCTATTATTCTTTTCGTTTCCTCTTGTAATAGTCCTCTGTAAACGAATATGAAACAATCATTTTTATCAGTTTAATATTGTTTAAAATGTAGTTATATCAAATTATTCCTGCTGTAGAAGCTGAGATCATCACTTTTACGATACAAATTGTAACTTTTTCTATTCTAATTTTAGTTGCTTTATAGATTAAAACCATACCATTCAATTTACATAAAATTTATAACATTAATTATTGGTAATTAACTAACTGTATTATTATTTTTTTTAAAAGAAAAAAAAGATAATTTTGAGGTACAAAATATATGTTAGTATTTTGCTAAATATAATATTTACCTTGTATTATTATGAATAGTGTTACAGAGAGAACAATTTCGAACATTCGTTTTGTTCCTTACAGTACCAACACATTAAATGTGAACCTACAATTTAATAATTTGTGAGAAAATTTAGGTAGCATATATTTGAAAAAACAAAGTACTGCATTTTGAAAGACATGAACATGAAATTATATATATATATATATATATATATATATATATATATATATATATATATATATATATATTCAAGAAAATGTTCAAAATCGCAAGTGACCGGTCATCATTGGCAATAGAGTGTGCATATAAATTTAGAATAACAATTTTGCTACTTTGTTACCACTTTTCTTATTTAAATATCTATCGAAAATTCTTTACATTTGAAAACAAATGCACCAAAATCATTTTCAAATAGTTAAAAACTAAAATTCTATTTACGTATATTTAAAAAGACTAAAACTGCCAAAGACTTAGAGAATTTCAAATCTGGCTATTGAAAAAAATGTTTAAATACAGTCCATCACGGATGTTTATTTTCCCCAATAAATTAGAAATAAAGGAATACAGTATCACTGATATCCAGCCATAAAAATTCCCCAATTCTCAAAAAACAGCTAAAAAAGATGTTCTTTTACACTGTGACGTCCTGGAGTAGTTGGTAGGCGAAGCCGTCAATGACAGTCTGGACAACCGTTTACTCTGAATTAAATATTTAATTTAGGTGAATAAATTTGTACAGCTATGTACAGGTTCAGTAGATTCTAAATCTTCTGGGTTCTCGGGCTGAGATAACATTAACACAATTACAATGCATAGGTACAATGAAGCTAGTTCTTCTAAATCTCTGGAACAGTTTGTGCCGGTACGAAACGCTGACACTATAACCTCCGGCTGACGATCAGTACAGTCAGCTTCCACACTAAGGTTCAAACGCTCAGAGTGCGTATCATGCTGGAGTTCGTTGGGGAAACTCAGGATGCAAGACGATTCAATTTTGAGAGTAAGGGTCACTCTCTACGACCTACTTCTATGCACGAAGTAGAAAAAAAATATTAAGATAACGGGAATGAGATCCCAAAGTCGAAAGTCGACTTCTTAGCAAAGCAGAGACGCTGGCGGTCTCTAAAACAAGCAAACTCCGGAAATCGGAGAGACGAGTGGACTCCTCTCGAGCTCCACAAAACAGCACCTAAAGCAACTCTCAAGAAAAAGCCTCCTTCTTGGCTCAGCCAATCTTTTTTTATAGGGGTCCCTGTTTCCATCACGTGATTCTTCCGGAACCTTCCAGAACCAGGATGACGCAATATTACGCTCACTTCCCGCCTGGATCAGCTAATACGTTTTCAGATGTGGCCGAAAGGTCGTCTTTAAATCAACCGACCCAAACAACTTAAATTCCTTTTTCGCTACAGCTCACGGGCCATATGTGCACTACAGCGTCCCTCGATTAATAATCATTACCCGAGTCTTTTCACTAAATAGCCCTTACAATGGCTAAGACGCTCTGGCTCCAGCGCACGGACAGTTTTCAATTACGTCTCTTTAAACGTGAGTCGTGGGTTTGTTGACGTGACCTAGTACACAAACAGCTATTGTTAGAACCACCCGTTTCTACCTGCCGCTAACTGTAATAGTCCGCTGCGAAAGAATAGTCACCTTCCTTTCTTTTTTCTCTAGGGTAATGTAACGGATCGTTACAATACCTGAAAAACGATGTGGAATACAAGGGTATTCAGGTAAAATTTCAAAACTGTCATTTAAACTTATTTCGTAGCATTTATAATAAAGTATTATACAAATACATGCCATTGTCCCAAGGAAAAAAGCCTTATTAGGACAGAGTCGATGTTTTAAGCAAATGGAAATTCCATTTAAAAGTTTTACATATCGTTAAAAAAGTGAGTTTGTATTTCCCAAAACGTATTGAAAATCTTATTGTAAATCATAATGAGAAAATGGTCTTATTTACACATGTATTAAAGCGACATGCTTAAGAAATTGTAGGCACATGTATCTTATATATCAATTTAACACAGGAAGTGCACTCAAAGCCCCATTCTAGTGGTTTATTTCATGCTGTAAAGCAACTACTCTAAACGATAGTGAAAAAATAACGAAAGTTGCTTACAATCAGATATAAGGTTTAAACACAATGCTACTCTCGAAAAATCTAAACATTGGCTCATAACTCTCTCTTTTGAATTTATAAACACATTGAAATTTGTTTTATTTGGAAATAAAATAATTTAAATAAAAGAAATTACTTTTGTATTGTTCATTTTATTTTCACATCTAGATTAACTGCTTTATGAATTGAAATAGTTTTCGAAGACAAGATTTGTTGTCGACATGAATTACTTTAACTTCATTTCCTTAATTGTTTATATGCTCTTCGGTCTTGACTATTATACCTTCCTTTGAAAATGATAAAAGAAATGTATAGTCTCTCACAGACTTAAACCTTAATATCTTAAGTTCGCTTAGTAAAGCCACACGCTTTTTGAGATATTACGCGATAACATTTTAAGATTCGATAAATGAAAAACCACAAAAGACAAAGGACACGGTATTATCAAATTTCTTATAATACGTTAAGCTGTCTTTTGCAGTGTAATTACAACATTATTACTGTTATGAGAAAAGAGGATTAATATGATTCCCTGAAACCCTGATAATGGTATTGCACATCACAATGAAAAGTTATTTAATATTCTCTCTACATTTATCATTATAAATTTATACGATATTTGTTGAGCATTATAGTCTTAAATAAGATTAGGTTGCTTATATCTTTTACTGAAAGTAGAACACTACGCCATATCAGGTGCACTCATATCATGCAAATTTAGATCCATGTATGATATTATGACATTATATTATATCATCCAGAAAGTTGCATATAACAAATTGATAAACTACTATTAAATATAATTTATATTATGTTACATTTCCTTGTTTCTATATAATTCTAGAGAAATTAATTGTAAGTAGTTTAATAATCTGAGGTGAAATGAATTGATAGCCGAGTACTTTTCTCCCACTGTTTCAGAATTCTTTCATGACTAGCATTTGGCCCGTCATATGACGGGATTAGTAAAATTTTTAATTTTCCAGAATTGTAAAGTACCCTATGAAGCAGGTAAAAAAAATGGTTTGTTTTTTGGCTGAGAATTATCTGGTACACGCTCAATAATTTGTTTATCTTCATACTCCTCTAAAGTTTCCTGATACTGTGAATGCAGTTTAGAATCACGTTGAATTTATTCAGTGAAACCGTGTGGTTATGTATAAAAAAAGCACACAAACGAACTAACTTCTTAATTTTCAAAGATTATTTAAAAAGCATAAATAATTAAGTAAAGCCTTTTAAAGACTTTAAATTTCTTTTCATCAAATTTAAAATACTTAAGAATTGGTTTGGTTTTGGAGCACTACGGTCTACTTTTTGCAACATAAAGGCTAAATAGGTCCCGGTCTCACAATAAATACCTCCTCTAATTTTTATTCTAATATATTACATCTATCTCTATTTAACTTAAATACTAGATATTTATTTAAAAAAAGGTTATTTTTACCTATTTATTATGTGATAATTTTGATCGCCTGCTCTTAACCGGGGAAAATAGGGCTTGAAATAATGGAATTAAACGTTCGAAAAGGGGGGAAGGGGTGGATTTCAAACATTTTAAAGACGACAGTATTTTTTGTTGTGATATGAAGCATATGCTATATCAGGCTCACTCATATCATGCAAATGTAGACCCATATATGACATGAAACTATATTATCCAGGAAGTTGAATATAACAAATTGATAAACCACCATTAAATATAATTTATATTATGTTACATTTCCTTGTTTCTATATAACTCTGGAGAAATTAATTGTAAATGGTTTTATAGTCTGGGGCGAAAGGAATTGATAGTCGAGTAGTTTTCTCTCAGTGTTTTAGAATTCTTTCATTATTATAACTTTGTAAAAATGATGTTACGTTGGCCTTGTGTTTGAGAAAGAAGAAATTAATACTCACTAAGAAACATATGGAAAATAGGTATTGATTACATGATTTTATAAAATTAAATAAATGCCTAAGGAATACAACTGGAATAAACTTATCATTTTTAGATAACGAAGACTGCTCTCGAGTCGGCGAGGCCCTAAAAAACAATATGGCAAAGAATTTTCTCAAAAGGATTTATCCGTAAACCGCGGATGCCATACATTCACCTTCTATTCTTCTGGTAACAACCTTGTCTGCTCAAAAAAATACGATTACCTTTCGAGAATAAACAGAGATCCACTGCAGAACGGAAGTGGTCAAAATCCCCCAAACAAACGGACACTTCTATTGGTTGGGAGAAGTCCTAAGTTTCTTTCTAGTTCGAACCGGTCCTGTTCTGGTATGTCTTTGACGATAAGTCACGGGAAGAGGTAAAAAGAGCTGAAACGAATGTAACTTATTGTTAAACGTTTCCAATGTGGGTTTTTGTTTCGCTATTATAGCATTAGCTGCTACCAAATCACAGAAATTTGTTTTCTCTTTTATAATGGAAGCATCATATAGGCGGCTAACATTACAAGTACACACACAAATAAATGGGCCTTCGTAATTTAGAAGCAAAGACCGTGTAGAAGACTCTAGGCTTAGCCTGTCACCTCCAGAGCTATCGTTTGTGTACTTAGAGGACATTGCGATCACGAACCTATTTCACGTGCCCCAGTGGCTATTAATGAGCATAGCCAATCTATTGCCGGTTAGAACCACGAATCCTCAACCCTCCGGTTACAAAGCCGTACATTTGCTGACTTAGATATTGCGGCTCCCAGGAGACCCCAGTCTCCCAGGAGATAGAAGAACATTAAGAGATGAGAAGAAGAAAGCCAGGACTTTCCCTACCGGCATAAACAGAGCCAGCACTCGAAAGATGAGGGGGACGAAGTTATCCCATATTCTGATTCTGCCAACGCTACTGTAGATATTTTTCAGGACTTTCAGGATGTCAGAAAATATGATTATATGGGCCTAGTCTGTCCATCCTGAGATTGCTTCCAGTGAGCATGTAATAGCAGCTAGCGAGAGAAATTAGCAACTGAAAAGATGCGAAAATATAGATAAGAATAGATTCGTGAGTTCACAACACAAAATAACTAGATAAGAAAAAGTTTAGAGATAGGGATAAATGATATCTTTTTGACCGGAGACATTCGTTCACATCGACCTCAAACAGGAACGAAAAGTTTTAATAAATCCAAGGATTAGGATTTGATTTCAATATAAAAAAATGGGTAATCGTAATTTAGAAGCAAAGACCGCACAAAATATCCCCTAGGATTCCAAGTACCCAAACGATACCTCCAGATTTATCGTTTGGGTACTTGGAGGACATATCGACTATGAACCTATTTCACGTTCCCCAGCGGCTAGCCAATAAATTTCTGGTTCGAATCGCGAACTCTCAACCCTCCGGTTACAAAATCAGTACATTTGCTGTCTTAGCTACAGCAGCTCTCAGAATTCTTTCAAATACTTGGTAACTGAACCAGGTATTAACTCGTGTAGTGATTCAATAGCAGTTACAAGTAAAAAACAGATGTTTATAATTCTTGATTTATGGTATTGTAGTTATTTTTAAGTACTTTAATAGTAGTTTACCAATATATAATCCAAAAAGCTAAAAACAGTATAAATACAGAAAAACAGTGTTAACATATATTTTATTAAAAGAAAATATTCAGCACAAGGAGATATTTAAAGGAACCAAATACATCAGATATATTCATCTATTCATCTAGAAAAGCTGAAATTTACGAAACAAAATATGTTTTTCATTCAAAAATACCCTATTTGACATATGATTCCACACAAATGCATTTCTCAAAAAAATATTTTGTGTCTCCTTAAAATAAAAAAAACATGTATTTTTATTGTCGCAGAAACCTTAAAACTTTTCTCTAAGTTTACATATTGTTTTTCTTTTCATCATTGAAAATGATCCAAGTGTTCGTTTCCTCATGATTATTTATTCATATTTTTTCGTGAAACTCTGTATAGTTTTACAACAGACAATGTTTTAAAATAAGTTTCAGATTTTTAATGAATTCCAAGTATAGAGACAAATTGAATAGAAATTAGCATTTTCAGCAAATAAGAAATATGGTTTCTTGGGAGCACTACGGTCTAATTTTTGCAACACGAGGGCTAATGAGACCGGGATCTACTGCTTAAAGCCGATTCCGAACGACTACGAACACCCATGCCATAGTAGGACTCGAACCCACGAACTCCGGATCCGAAGGTTAGTGCCCTAACCATTCGGCCATCGTTCGGCCAAATAAGAAATATGACTACTTTTCAATTAGTTTATATTCCAGTTATATGTATCGAGATATCTAGTTTCATTAAAAAGTATATAATATTCATTACTTGAAAATATAATTTTACTGAGTATTTTTTACGTTCTGTATCATGAACCACGAAGTAACCTACACCTAAAATATCGTTCATGATATAGAGAATAACAAAGACTCATAATAAAATTACTTTTTCAAATTATGAAGGTTATATAATTTTTACTGAAATTAAATATCTCAATACGGGGATTCTTGTAGGTCAGTAGCCAGAAGTTACCATTTTCTTTTCTGGTTACGTTGTTATTGAGTCAGGTCATTAAGTTTCTTTTTCCGTACTACTAAGTCTTTGTTGGGGTTGTTAATTTTCGTACTCTCAGCATTAGAACCAGTGACGCAGCTAATGAAAAAGGGGTCCCGGTTCCAATTTCGGCCTTCCCCTCCTTGTCTCCATAATTCGTTTTTCCAACTGCATATGGGCAGGGATGTAGTAGATTTAGCTTACTTAAATGTCGATTTTTTTATTTTAAATTAAACTTATTAATTTTAAGGTTGTATTAATTAAAACTATTATTATTATCTTCACACAGTAAGAACTGGACAATTAATCCTGTCCAATGGAAATGCTTTGAAGAATAAGATAGCAGAACTATTCTATTTTATCCCCTTTGTTCAAAGACGAGCAGGTGTCAGAAATCTGCCCGGTAACGAGATTATAGTTTAGCAAGTGAGGCAATTTTGGGGTTAGGTGGGGTTAGACATTTCTTGACTAAGGGTCAGGCGTCATTCTTCGATCTGCAACAAATCTAACATTTGCACATTAATCATGGTCTCCTATATACAAATTTTACTCTTCTTGTGTGTCAGAAAAATGCAAATCTCCAGACTCCAAGGAAATAGAAGAATATTAAGAGGTAGGAAGAAGAAAGCCAGAGTTTTCCTTGACCGACATAAACAGAGCCAGAAGATGAGAGGGACAAAGTTATCCTATATTCCGATGCTGCCACCGCTACTGTAGATATTGTTCAGAACCTTTAGGATGTCAATAAACATGATTATATGAGCTAGCCTGTCAATCCTGAGAATTCTTTCCGTGAGCTTGTAATAGCAGTGTGAGAGAGAAATTACCAACTGAAAAGATGTGAAAGTAAAGATAAGAATAGATTCGTGATTTCATAACACAAAATAACTAGAGAAGAGAAAGTTTAGGAATAGATATAAACGATATTTTTCTGTCCAGAGACATTCGCTCACATCAAACTCAAACAAGAAAGAAAAGGTTTGATAAATCCTAGGATTAGGATTTGATCTCAATATCCAATGAGAAGTGATTAAGGGTACTAATGAAAGTTTTTTCTAGCAAAGCTTAAGGATTAGGTGCATACGATGGATACTGTGGATACAGAAAATAGGATTTGTAAAAAGTAACTTGTTGCAATAAAATATTAAAGGCAGATAACTTCGTCATATGGCCTTCACCCACTAAAAGTGCAAGAGGTATAGAATATGATTCGTTTTTCAAGAAAAAATTAGACGTGATACAAATTATAGAGGGGCTAAAAATTTTGAAAAAACAGCTTCACGGACCTACAAAAATCCCTGGCCCAAATACTGTGATATAGGTATCATGCTCCTGCCTTCTAAATACAGCAGTCTTGATTAGAAAATTGTGCAATTATGGAGAAAATCCTGCATAAAAAAGATATTTCACATTCACAATTCAAACTTTGTGGATCTGAATGTGGGAGAGAGGACCGGAGTCAGGAGCAAAATTCCTTCCTCCTGATGATGATCAAAATTGATGGGAATATCCATTGGGATATCCCGATCATCTTACATCCACCAATTTATATTGCCTATTGCAAGTTATCGAATCAAATAATAGTTAATTTTATAATTAACTTTATTTTTATAATTATTTCTTAAACTATGCTGACAAGATTTCAACAAATTTAATGAGTAAAATAAAAGTAGAAATTGTTTCTTCTGATTTTTTTCAGATTATTTCAATTAGTTTTTGCTAGTCATTAAAAAACAATTGCTTCGTGAATTAATTTTGCAACCCAGCTGCGATTCATATAATAGCCTCAAGGAGAAAACAAATTGACTACGTAAATAAAAGCCATGCATCGAGTCCCTCCCAAGTTTTGGAGGTCAAGTTTCAATTGCATGCTAAATGTTTTGTGTTCAATGCCTCAGCAATTTTACAGTTTGTTTAAGACTGAAAAAGAGTTACTTTTATCATATTATAGTTAAAAATCCTGTAAAAATAGGATAAATTATAGGTGATATAGCCAAAATGTAATAAGTAAAGTATATATATATATAAGAATCCTTGAATATCCAGTTCGTATCAATTAAAAAGGCAGAATAATATTGTTGAAACTATTTCCAATATCGCAACTTTACTATCTATTTGTGAGCTCCACAACTATTTTACAACTTATAGTTTAAAAATAAAATAGTGTTAAAAGCATACGCATTAAAAATGTTTGACGTTTTTGAGTTTGGGTTTGGTTTTGGAGTGCTACGATCTACTTCTTGCAACACGAGGGCTAATGAGACCGGGACCTACAGCTTAAAGCCGATTCCGAACATCCATGCCATTGTGGGATTCGAACACACAAACTCCGATACCGAAGACCAGCACCTTAACCAATAGGCCATCGTTCGGCTTTATGCCGTTGATGTCGTTTGTATGGTACTGGGTTACTTCACCTGTAAAAACAGCGTATAAAATGGTATCTCTAGATTATTTTAGAACTAAATAATTTGTAAAAATCACTTTATGTTTATTATTTATATTACTTTTGCAAAGAAGTATGATTCATTAATCTTAGCAAATTCGTGATTTTAATAAAAGTGATTCAAGAAGCTTTTTCAGGTACCATGGAAAATTATACAGTACTAAATCTCTAAAACAATCGTTGGAATTTAAAAAAAATATGAAAATATGAAAAATAATACTTTTTTTTATAAAAATACTATTTAAATTTAGATTTTTATCCTCAAATTATTATCAAATTTATATCTATATTTAAAGAAGGAGATACGTGATTTTCTAAAACGAAGGTGATGAAAACATATTTGATAGCGTCAATCAATCAAAGAAAAAAGTTTTAAGGATCTAGGATTATTAGCAAAAAAAAAAAAAAAAAATACCGAACTGCGGGAGATTTCTGAATTAACTTATTTTACTAATGAAATGATAAATTAAGAATGCAAGACGAATGAAGTTCTAACTTTACAGATGCATTTTGTTGGTTTGGATTGTCTAAACATATTCATCTTAATAAAAGAAAATTAGATACATGACAACGGATTTCAACCTTTATGCTACTACGCCTCCCTAAATACTTTTTCCATATCTCCCTACTTTATTTAATATATAAAAATATAGATGCATTTTAAACAATAATAACGTTATTACAAAATAATAATACTGAAAACTATAATTAACAGAGTAATAACAAGGTTAAGCTACAACATACAAAAACATGTGAATTTAACTTAAAAGTTAAATTAAGGTGAGTTTGTACATCTCTTGCTTTATGTTAACCTATAGGAAAAATAAAATTCCTCGAACCAGGTTACATTTTAAGAATTCTTAACGAAATTATACCACGCATATATGTTTAAAGATTGTTTTAAGCAATAATAATACAAAAATTAATGAAAAAATTTGAAATTAGCTGACAAGGAAAAATTTTAAAAATCAACAAAGTATTTTAAAAAACTGAAATTAAAAAAATTATCTGGCATTTAGATGTGATTTTTATTTGTTTTTAATTAAAATTATTTTATTATAATGATATTTTATTTATAATTAATTTTAAATTGTTTACTTATTTTTATAGCATCTATACAAAGATTCTTAACACTAGATTTACGGACCGAGCCAATTTGACTCATTAAAAATTTGATCACTGTATATATATAAAACTTTAATATCACTTTTCAAAAACAAACGTTGGTTTTTAGTTAAGTAATAAAATATATATAAACTTTCATTCCTCTTCCCCGCAGACCCCTTCATTTCGCATTATCAAATGTGGTATACCTATTTTCACGGTTGTGTGCCAATTTGACTCATAGAATGTATATGAAAATGAATAAATACAGTAATAAATATAGTATAAAGTAAATATAAAGTATAGTATAACGTAAATATAGAGAAGAAGTCGGGAACACTTCCATTCCAATGACAGAAATTCATGCTACTGAGCATGGAAGAATTGTCAAGTTCAACAATCATGCAAAAGAAACAGATGTAGAAACCATTGTGCTAAATGTAATAGAAATGTTTGCGGAAAATGTGTTTCAAAAACAGATTTTATATGTAAAAAATGCTTTCCATGAATTTTTTGATAATAAACATTTCATTTAAATTAATTTGGAACCATTTTCTTTGCAAAAAACTTCAGTTTTCTTGTATGAGTCAAATTGGCTCACTTTAGTAAAAATAGGTCTATGATCAACATCCGTAAATCTAGTGTTAAAATCAATAAATTTTCAAAAACATATTGTAACGTCCCATTTCCCTTAATAAGATCAGAATGAACAATTTATTTTTTAATCTAGTTTATTTATTTATTAATCTATTTTACTATTTCAAGCATAAAAATTCATTAAATGATTTTCTTCCTTGATTTTCATATTAGGAGAAACTAGATAAAACAGTCGGATAAATTCAGCAAATTAAAAAAAAAAATATTTGTTTACAAACAAATCCTTTTTTTGAAAAATCTATTCCTATTATCGATGTTTCTCGGAGTTTGCAACGACGCGTTACCTTCAGCTTGCCCGATTTTTTCTTCTTTTTTTCGTTTCTTTCCGCCGCAACATACGTAACTCTCGTCATCTCATGCACCTCGGTGAAGTGAACGTTTCACAGGAGGATTTTGAAGCTATCGAGGTTAATGATGAAAATTGCGTCCTTTCATCTGGAATGTCACGAAATTTGACTAATGGTCTCATGTCCTTTCACTGCTGTGCGTGTTTGGAAAACTTGTCTCCCAAACTCATTCTGCTATGTTCAAAGTCATTTATTCCGTTTTACGCAAATGAAGACCAAAAGATGAAAGTCTTCTCTCTGTCACAATAGTATTTCAATTGTAGCAATTTTTTAAAAGTTTAAGTAGTTCATTATAAAGTGTGGTTTGATATTACTTTGGAAGCGTAAATCTCTGATAGTAGATATCTGTCGAAACTTGACGGCATGATAGTAAATAAGTATTTCCACACCATGGATGTTGTTAAACTCATGCGTCGCAGCAGATGTTTATGCGTTCCATCCTATATAACGATTTATACAACAGTATTAATATACATTCCATAACTGAATTTAAAAATCTTTCCAATGTTGTTTTTCTTCTTTTTTTTCTAGTTGATATGTCTCCCATATACACTGAGTATGTACATATGTATATACTAAAAGGGGAATTCGCTAACGAAGTACTTATAGCGAAATTTTCTACACATGTAATATTCGCTATAATTCCCAGAGTCTGAAATCATTGAAGGTATGCAGGAATTTAGCAGAATGGTAGGGTGCTGTTCTTCGGAACCGGAATCCGCAGGTTTGAATCCCGTTGATGGCATGGATGTTTGTACCCTCTCGGAATCTGCTTTAAGAAGTAGACCCCTGCCTTATTATCATAGCGTAAAAGAAAAGTTGAACGTGGTGAGTAACCATTACAGAAATTTTGTAATTTAAGATTGAGGTAACTCTATCTAGCCCTGACAAAAATAACTACGGACAAGAATTCTCCTGGGATTAAAAGAAGGGCAGCACAGAGGTGTTAAGTATTAAGAAAACATTAATTTATCGGGTTATTTTGTCCTTACATTAATGTAAAGAAATAATTTCAATTCTTTACTTTGGTATACTGTATCACTTGAAAACCTCCACTTTAAATTTGTATATTTTGCGACCCTCTTATACCTAGGCCATCTTTATTTGAATTGTACTAGTGTTGAGTTTGACATGCTTGTTCTGCACAAAAGAATATCTTCGGACAGCCACAGAACACTCCGATCTTTTTATTTCTCTTTTAGCCTCCTCTTCTCTTCTTTTATATCTTCTTTTATTTCCTCGGCTATAACATCAGTTTGGTTCTTTTACATTGAATGGACATATCTACATTTTATTGAATCCTTTAAAGTCGCATTGGTCGAGTTGTATTAAATATTAGCATGTTTATACCGATAAATGGGATTTTTGTATGTTTTCTAACGACTAAACACCATTAGGGTTTAGATAAAAATAATTCTTTCAAAGGTTTTTCTACATGTATAGGAGATAATAGTATCCAACTTCAGTTAATCTCTGTTTTGTTCACTCTTTTTTATTCACTTACATCAGATATGAGATATGCGATTTTCCGATTCATTTTGCATTTTATAGTGTTTTATAGAAAATATCTATAATTTGGAGTGTTATAGATAGTATTTTATTAATTGACAGCTGTTTAGATCCGGGCCTCCATCTAAAAGTTGATTTTGATGAAAAGCTACAAATCCACAGACTCTAACATAGAAAATCAGCATTCTAACCATTTGGAAATCATCTGGAAAAATATTTATGAGAAATGATTATCTATGTATTCGTTAGAGTTACGCACAGTTTCAAGAAATTATTACTACTTTTTGAATGCAAATATGATACAGAATTTATGTCTGTAATAAATATCAGAAAGTTTTTCTGTCTACCAGATGATACTCAAGTACAGAAATTCTTCTGTTAAGATAATTTTCCGATTTGAAAATTAAAACTTTATAGTCAAAATCTCCAGTTTTAAGACTCCAGTACAGAAAAAGTGCATCCTATTAATTTCACCGTCATCCGGTAAAGTATTTATGAGGAATAAGCACACATTGGAAGAATTGTGCATAGTTTCAAAAAATTTTTATTGCTTTTCTTTTGCAAAATGTGATACATAATTTACGTCCTTAATACTCCGAGAATAGTATGCTATCTACAACATGGCACTCCCATTTATTAGGTAGATCAGTTCTTCTGGTAAGAGGCATTTCTGATTTTAAAACTATTTTGCTTTCTTATATTATTTTTCAATATTCCTACAGTAAATTTGATAACTGCATTTTTGAGGCTAAAGTATGAAGATAAGTATTGAATGAGTGTTAATTCCCATCTCTCTTCCACAAGCCGACTTCCCAGTAAGAGAACTTCCAGAACTTCAGATTTAACTGGTATCCTGTCTGTGTGTACAGGTAGATGTTTAAATAGCCTGACAGGTTCGAACCCGGCAATCCAGAATTCTAATATAGCATGCTGCCCTCTAGTCTATCTCTGGACCATTGATGACACACTTTATATTTTGTCTCATTTTATTTAAATATTTATAATTTGGAGTGTTATAGTCCACAACTTAGCACACAAGGGCTTATTGAATAGTTCTCCTTAAAGTTGACTTCAAATAGATACAAATCCACGGACTCTGGTATAGAAAATTATTCTCCTAACATTTTGGTAACCATCCAGTAAAATATTTTTGAGAAATAAGTACATAGTTATTTGGAAGAATTCAAGAATTCACATTCTCAAACTGCTCTTATTTATGAAAACAAAATATGATACAGTATTTACGTCTTTAATAAATACAAGAAAAAACACTCTAATAAATACAAGAAAAATATCCTGTCTACTCATCAAGTTCATCATGTATCAACTAAAAAAATGTTCTGAATCCAAAATTAAAAATTTCCTGTTAAAATATCCAGTTCAAAATCTACAAACTCCAGCATAGACCCTTAACTGCTTAGCCATCATCCAGCAAAATATCTATGAGGAATAAGTATACATTTTTGGGATAAAATTGTGCACAGTTTCAAAAAATTATTATTACTTTATAATTGCTAAATATTATTCTGAATTTACGCCCTTAATAAATTTGAAAAAATTATAGTGTCTGCTGGATGGTACTTTCATTTGTCAAATACATGAATTCTTCTGTTAAGAGGAAGTTCTGATTTCAAAATTCTTCTTTCGACCTTCTCGATATCATTTTTCAATCTTCCTAACCATATATTAACTTTAAAGGATGAATTCTTGAGGTTAAATTTAAACATACAAATTGAATGAATCTCAAACCTAACTTCCCTAAATTTAGAAAAAGCCTGAATACACAGCGAATTTGATAAGTTTGTAGTACCACATTTTATACCAATTGATGTACTAAGTTCTATTGTTAAAATTAAGGGGCTGAGTTTAGTTTGAAGTCGTGCAGTCTACTGTTTTGCTACATGAGGGTTAATGAGATCGTAACTTATTGCTTAAATTCTATTCGGAACAAATGCGGACATCCATGCCAGCAGGGGGATTTAAACCCACGAAATCCAGTACAGAAGAACAGCGCTCTACCCATTTTACCAGCGTTCGACCAAGTATGAAAGGGTATCAGTATTAAACATGAACCAAAATAAAGGAGCTTTCCAGTAAATGATTTAAATCTTTCATAATCCATCTGACGTTTTTGTCTTATTTATATATTTATGTATATATATATATATATATATATATATATATATATATATATATATATATATATATATATATATATATATATATATATATATATATATACATATATATACATATATACATATATATACATATATATACATATATATATATGCATATATATATCCATATATATACATATATATACATATATATGCATATATATATATATATATATATATATATATATATATATATATATAATATATATATATATATATATATATATATATATATATATATATATATATACATACATATATATATACATATATATATATACATATATATATATGCATGTCAGGATTTAAAATATAGAGTAATTTAAGAGATTTTAATTAGGGATTATTTTAATGGGAGTAACGCGCCTCGCGTTACTAGTCACATAAATACGGCTCACGCGCAGTGATATAGAGCAGAGAGCGATAAGCAATTACTATAGTCGGACCTTTTGGCTCTCGAAATAGTAAATACGGCCTTTGTTTGCAGTTGCGCGCCAAAATGAGACGCCATGTTGATTAGAGTATGAAGTGGATTAATAAAGTGATGAAAATTAACTACTTGAGAGTGGACTGATTTATATCTTGACCAGTGGATACTCGGACCACGACATGCATATATATATATATAAATATATATATACATATATATATATATATATACACATACATATATATATCTATATGTATATATATATATATATATATATATATATATATATATATATATATATATATGGGAGATTTATTCCCACGGAGGAATAGAGTCAAAGGTTCATTTAAAATGAACTTATTTAATTAAATTATTCACACATTATATACAAAATTGGTGTCTAGGGAGAATTAAAATAAAATGGACATCAGTGCCCCTCTGGTACAACATCAGCGCCCGTCTTGGCGGTCAAAAAGCGGTCAGCGAGAAGTGCCGTCTAACCCACGTCTATCTAAAGTAATCCAAAATGTTCGTTTATCTTTTGTGTAGTTTCCGCAGGGTTAGGTTGTTCTTTACTTCTACACACACACACACACACACACACACACATATATATATATATATATATATATATATATATATATATATATATATATATATATGTGTGTGTGTGTGTGTATATATATGTTATAATTTTTATTTTCTATAATCTGTAAGATCCCATTGTTTCTGTGTAGAAGTTTATAAGATATAAAATTATCCAACTATTACTCTAAACTATTACTGTACTTTCAAAAATGGATATAGCATAAAAGATGAGAATATTATTTGAGACAGACTGGTGTACTTTTCCCTGAACATAACCTATAAATCTCAGATAGCTCGTTGCAGGCAGGCTGTCTTTAAATTTTTATGGTTCATTATTGGGGAATGGGGAATGGCTTTGTATGATATTAGATATAAAGATCTTTCTGTGGAAAAAAATTTTTGACTGTAGGTCAATTTCTTCTATGAAAAAAGCTTATTACAAACATATGCGGGGTCTCTTATTTATAAGTATAAATAAATTTTAAAAATATAAAAAGAAAAATAGTGATTGCTAAACACGTGTTGCTTTTATGTTGTGCCATTTCACCTTCAGAGATTGAAAATGGGACGGCATCAAAAGAATGACAGTGACTTAGTAAAAAAAAGAAAAGTTAAAAAGTCTCTTAAAATTCGGGTGTGGCAAATGAAATGTATCTTTTAAGAAGAAACATGTTTTTTTCGCACATGTGTTAAAGTTTAGAGTCTTTTAGAATTTTTCCACATTTTTTTTATTCTATTGCGAGAAAATGCTAACATAAAATGTATGAATGCATATACTTTCTATATATTAAAAATTTTTATATCTTGCATTGTATAATAATTTTTTCCAGTGCAACTAGCAATCCAGGCCTCATTATATTTAATACGTCTATGAAGCTGGTACTAGTTTAGAATTAGCCGTGGAGTACGTGTAGCTTCAGTAATTCTAAGGAAGCGAGTAATATAGTCCCCACTGGAGTCTCTTAATTTAAAAGAAGGAACCAAGCTAAAAACTTGCTTAGCCTGCCATCTCCAGAGGTATAGTTTGAAACTGGAGGACATGCCATGGAATTAGTTTATGTGCCCCAGCGACCGTTAAGGAATACGTCAGACCTTTGGCCGTCTCAAGCCGCGAACTCACAACCTTCCGGTTATGAGATTAACACCTTATTTGACTGAGCTAGAGTGGCTTACTTTGGATTGTAAATGTTCTTTGAAAAAAGAAATTGTAGTTTTCATGAACAAAACTAATCCATCATCGAACTTCTGATTTTAAAGTGAGTCATTTCAGAAATATTTAAGTTTTAAACACTTTTTTCAAGCATTTACAATTAACACGACACATCTTAATCTGAAAAATTCACAGACCTTTCAGTTATGCCGAACGATGGCCGAATGGCAGAGCGCTGCTCTTTCGGAACCGAAGTTCGCGGGTTCGAATCCCGCTGCTGGCATGGATGTTTGTAGCCGTTCGGAATCGACTTTAAACTGTAGGTCCCGGTCTCATTAGCCCTCGTGTGCAAAACAGTAGACTCCAAACCAAACCTTTCAGTTATAAAGCTATAAACTTATTAAAGACGAACTAATGAAAATATTATTAAAATTCAAAAAGAGTTATTCCACAACACACAAAATAATATTTAAATTATTATCCTGATTGGTTTGTTTATACCGATTTTTTTTTATAAAAGAAACTAATTACAATTTTTTGTGAATTGAAATTCACCAACAATTGTATTTTATCGTTAAATAACCGGTGAAAACAAGAAGGCTAATTTCCTAATACGAGTCACCAAAATCCTTGAAATATTATCTATTTTCAAGGAAACTGTGAAGAAATTTATTATATTTTCCTTGTCTGCAAATGACTAGAAATGCACAGCACATGGCTATACTATATCTATAGTTACAATTTAATAAGTATTTTACTTTTTGTTGTGGAGCTTTTTTTTCAGTTATATTCCAAATATGCTATGAAAGTGTTCAAAGACAATTATAATATACATATTTTTTTATGAAACCTGGGAAACGTTAATTGAATATCGTCTTATAAAAAATTAGATAATGAAATATAAATCGAAACGAATGAAATCTGTTGACAGTTTTTAGTTTTTATTATTTTGAAAAGCAATCTGGAACTTAGTGAGAATAAAAAAATAAAATTGCTGTAGAAGTCAAAGTTTTCAAAGTAAATAACTCACTACAAGAAAAATTTTGAAAAAAAAACCAAGGTTGTATACTACGGCACAAAATAAAGGAATTAATGAAAAGCATGGTGCAGCTGTTTCTGTTAAAACTAGAAAGTAAATAAGACAGGTTTAAAAGTCACGTATGAACAAAAATTATGTTGAATAAACTGGAAAACTGTCTGAAAGTTTTCAAAATTAATGACTACTAAAACTTAGCCGAAGATCATCATTTTCGACGTTAGAAAGATAGACGCTTTTTTTTTATTTAAATCTTATCTCATCTATGTATGATATATCATTTATCTGGAAGTAAACCTGAAGTATGCTGAACGGTAAATGTTTTTAAGCTTACATGGCATGATGTCATGATGTTGCATTCCGGGATTTTCCTATATTTATTTAGGTTTGTTTTCACAAGATCTTCGAAAGTTTTTATGTTAATGGTTGATCTTAACACGAGACGCAAATAAATTGCCCTCCAGAATTTGTACCACTTTTCGAGTGATTCCAAGGATACAAAATTTTCCTGGCACGTCAATAATTTTGAAATATTAATAAAATTAAATAAATACATAATTTAGTTTTAAAAATATTTTTAC
>CM063498.1:169450672-169460672 GCA_032207245.1 Pardosa pseudoannulata | reverse complement strand
CTGTAGCAGTTTCACAAAGGTTTCTAGGATTAACTCAGAAAGAGAAGCAAATACTCTTAGTGTTACCTAACTCAATTCCCTTTAAAAAAGCAGCATAATATTAGATTCACAAACTGAACAATGGCCGAATAGATGGGGCTCTCTTCTTCGGTAACCGAATTTACGGATTCTGTAGCAGTTTCATAGAGGTTTCCAGGGCTAACACAGAAAGAGAAGCAAATACTCTTAGTGTTACCTAACTCAATTTTCTTTGAAAAAAGCAGGATAATATTACGATTCACAAACTGAAGAGTGGCCGAATAGATGGGGCTCTGTTCTTCGGTAACAGAGATTATTGATTCAATAGGAGTTTTACTGAGGTTTCTAGGACTAACACAGAAAGAGAATTAAATACTCTTAGTGTTACTTAACTCAATTCCCTTTGAAAAAAGCTGGATAATATTACGATTCACAAACTGAAGAGTGGCCGAATAGATGGGGCTCTGTTCTTAGGTAACAGAGTTTATTGATTCAGTAGCAGTTTCACAGAGGTTTCTAGGACTAACACAGAAAGAGAAGCAAATACTCTTAGTGTTACCTAACTCAATTCCCTTTTAAAAAAGCAGGATAATATTACGATTCACAAACTGAAGAGTAGCCGAATAGATGGGGCTCTGTTCTTCGGTAACAGAGATTATTGATTCAGTAGCAGTTTTACTGAGGTTTCTAGGACTAACACAGAAAGAGAAGTAAATACTCTTAGTTTTACTTAACTCAATTCCCTTTGAAAAAAGCTGGATAATATTACGATTCCCTAACTGAAGAATGACTGAATAGATGGGGCTCCGTTCTTCGGTAACAGACTTTGTGCCTTCAGGAGCAGTTTCACAGAGGTTTCTAGAACTAACACAGAAAGAGAAACAAATACTCTTAGTGTTACCTAACTCAATTCCCTTTAAAAACACAGCATAATATTACGATTCACAAACTGAACAATGGCCGAATAGATGGGTTTCTTTCTTGAGTAATAGAGTTTGTGGTTTCGAATAGCACTATAGCATGGATGCTCGTAGCCACTCGAAACTGGTTGACAGAAATATGTCACAGTCTCATTATTCCTCGTGTAGCAAAAAGTTAATCGTAGCGCTCAAAGCCAAAACATACCAAATTTTTGCAAAGAAAAAAGAAAAAGAAAAACTATGAAAAATCTTTCAATTACTGCCCTAAAATCGTTTTAGTTTAATAATCTATAATGTAATATTCACTATGCAATACATGTTACAAAAATAAACGTTTTTAACAGGTGTTCCATTTAATTTTTTTGTGTGTGTTATGTGTAGCTTTTTCTCTTTTCAATCGTTCGAATATTATCCAGATAATTTTAAGTAATTGTAGAATCAATGTTGAATAATTCCGATATTATTGCCGAGTATTTTAGTTGGGCATAGTTTACAACCATTCAAAACTAGCACCGTTTCATTAGAATAATAAAATTATATTTAATTCAAAACAAAAATGTTTACGAATATTGAAAATTCACGTACATTTGATTATAAACTAGATTTCCTACTTCCCTGTATCTTTTAATTTACAGGTTAGAACAATATACACACTGATCTGTTTACAATTTGTTAAAAATATAACATGGAATAATCTTTATTTTAACTCTTTCTTTAAAGAATGGCATAATGATACTTTTTCTTTGAATCTGTCACCATCATTTCTGATTTCGTCACCAAGGAATAAAATGTGTCGGGGTCAGAGACAAGAAGAACGTTTCACCAGGTCACTAGCCAATTAATGCTACGTATATAAAGAAGAGAGCAACTGCATTTATTGAATGCAAGGTTACAAGGTGTGAAAAATTTAGAAGTCTGCGTAAAAAAATCTAGGTTTAAGTGATACACTTATAATTAGCTTTGTTGATACGATCATAAAATTGGTAAGATTTGATCTAGTAATGTCAAAAGTTGTGCTGAATAATTGTTAAATTTTAATTTGTTGTTGTTAATTTGGATAATGAAATAATTCCCTTGTTCTAGCACGCAATTTTTCTATCCATTACAAGATAATTGTTTTTTCTCTAGACACATTATTTCCTCAGGGCAAGTCTGGAAGAAATTTGATTTGTCTATTAAAAATATGATTTAAAGCATAACTCTATTATACACAGATTTTTATAATCGCTGTTTTAGATCATATATATCATATAGGTTATCATTTTAAATTATATATATATATATATATATATATATATCGGTTATTATTCTAGATTAAATATATTTTTGGTATTTTAAATTAATATAACACTCATGTGGGATTCTTTATTACAAAAAGATTATTTTCTGAAATGTAATACATTTTATCACAAAAGATGTTTTGAAACACTTTTATTTACTTTATAAAACTTATATTTGTTTAAACTGTTAATCTTTTTTAAATAATCTCTGAACATAAATTTCAAGGTTTTCGTATATATATACAGATTAATTGCAGATACATAAAATGAAGGGTCTTATAATTTAACAATAATTTTATCAGAAAATGTACGGTATTTTAGAAGTTTTAAAGAAATTTTTCATCTCAAACTGTTTCAAAAAGCTTTTACATTTTGGAATCTCCAGTCTACGCAAAATTTATTTTCTCAAATCTGTCTCTTTCTTGTCAAGTCATAATCCTTTAACATTAACCTTATACATATATATATATATATATATATCTATATATATATATATATATATATATATATATATATATATATATTATATATATATATATATACCACACACATATATATATGTATGTATATATATATATATATATATATATATATATATATATATATATATGTGTGTGTGTGTGTGTGTGTACATAGGTAACCAGCGACCTATATCTTTTACCGATTACATTTATGATTAGCGGAAATTATTTAAATTGCCCGGACTTACTGGGCAATAAGAATTCCTAATCGCAATGCAGTCGTGCAGTCATTAAAGTAAGCCAACATTATGTAACTTTAAATTTATTGGGGATTAAAAGGAACTGGTCAACTGATCGTCTCTCCAGGGAAGGAGTTCTACTTCGATTACTACAAGAAAAGTATACATTTCAGTGATATTGCACCCAAGATCAAGAGATCACATGATTTTGTTCCCAGGAGACCAGATATTATCCAGCACTTTTTGGGAGTTAAGAGTAAACCTTGATCATGAAAGTTAGCTCAAAACTCACACACGCATCAATTTAGTTATTGGAGAAGAGAAACCAAGTAAAAGTAAACTAAATCGAAAAACTAATGTAAATATTTTATTGTATAAAACCCCGAAAACTCTTAAGGAATGCAGTGTCACAAAATTTCCGGTAAGCCGAGATGTCAAAGATGCCGACTTACATTTATAGCCGAGAGCGCTCATTAAGGCCCGAGAACATTCTCAGGGGTTGTCATATCTTAAGTCAAGAGTAAAAAACCTCGCTTCCCATTGCTGTAATATAAATCCCATTGCTGTAACATTGCTGTATTACTGTAACCCCAGTGATCAGATTAGATTAGGAGTTACCTAATCTAATCTGACCACTGGGGTTACAGTTCATGTCCTCAGGGAAATGGTTTAACCCATTAAAAAATTTTATTGCCCCGGCTGCCAATTTAGTGAAATTCCTGAACAAAAAGGAGGTGCACGCTATTGGAGACAGATTTTAACAAAGATTTTGACGCAGGTTTTACTTATCGTTTTATTTAAAACTTCACGTTAGCTGCTCTCTCTGTTTGTCACGAAGATGATGATGTGGGAACCCGTACACTGACCTTCTGTTAATAAATGTATTTGACTAAAACTGTGTAATTTTTATAGCCTGCAACCACCCGTCGTGTAGTCCGTCTTACTACACGCACACATATACGTATATATTTGTGTTTGGGATGGGTACTTTTTTACACATTACAAACTTTAGATGGTTATCCAGGCTGAAGTATAGTCGCTTGTATATGAACGAAAACAGTAAAATTTGGAAATAAATATATTAAATAAATTGTTGGAAATAAAAAGTTTATTCAGACAATCTATCTTTAGTGCTCACCCACCAAAACGTTTTACATTAGATTATTTAGAGTCGTGAGGGCTCAAGGAAGTCAGCCAACCAGAATGTTAAGAGTAATCAGAGACGCTTAGAATCAAAGCTGAGATACGTAAATAATATATAAGATTAAATGAGTCAAGCAGAAATAATACAATGCTCTCGTAGTCGCCAAGTGTTTTAAGAATAGATTCGCTAAAAGTTTATTTTACAATATACTTATAATTAAGTTGATTAGTTTGGTTAAAATATCACTACTCTCTCTCTCTCTCTCTCACACACACACACACACACACACACACACACACACATATATATATATATATATATATATATATATATATTTATATATATATATATATATATATATATATATATTATATATATATATATATATATATATATATATATATATATATATATATATATATATATTAGTAAAACAGGAGTGCCGCGGTACCTCAGTTAGCAAAGGCAAACGATTACGGGTTCGGAATCAGATCCGCCAAAGATCCGCCGTGTTCATTAATGGTGACAGGGATACATAAAATATGTTCTTGGTCCCAGTATTCTCCAGATTCTCAAATGATACCTCTGGGGGTGAAAGGCTACGCCTGGAAATCTTTTGCTTGGTTCCTGTTTCGAAGTTAAGAAGACCCATTCTTGGGGATGAGTCACTCTTCGTGGCTCCTCGCTCAAAGTGAAGCTGAATATTACGCTTAGACATAAACCTTTCGCATATTGAGATGGGGTTTATTGGATCTGAAGTAGGCTTTCCTATATCAGGGGAATGCGTAACAACAACAAAAACAGTAGAACAAATATAATAAATATGCTTTTGGAGCAATATTCTCTAATAAGGCTGTGGGAGGAATGTGGCTACCCGATCATAGTTAAATATGTTTCGATTTTCAGGTAAACACTTCCAGGATATTGGTCGACAATTTACAATATGAAAAACACAGAAAATAGATAAAGGATGACATTAATATCTATTAGAACACAAATGAAAATACACCTAATAAATAGTGACATATCAATCCTTATTTTATGAAACATCATTACAGTTATTAGCCCCATCATTTCTAGAAATTCAATAAAAATTAAACTGTGATAGCTATAAATTATATCTTACTAGCATATAGCCCGTCATATGACGGAATCAATAATTTTTTCATTTTCCAGAATTGTAAAGTACTTTATGAGACAGGTAAAAAAATATTTGCTTTTTGGGTGAGAATTATCAAATACACGCTCAATAATTTTTTTATGTGTCAATCAGACATCAGGATCTGGAAAATCAGACCTTATTGTTAGAGAATTGAAAAAATAAATATTTCAAGTCCAGATGTTAACAAAAGTGAAAGCAAGTTGAATAGAACTTGAAATGAAAAACAAAGAATACACCATTTCTTCAAAGTGTGAGAAAATAATAAAATCCAAACATTTTATTTTTGAATTATAGAGTAAAAAAAAATAAAGCTACGGCCAATCCTAGATTATACATCCCCCCTAAATAAACATTATCTTCCTCATACATCTCTATAGAAAAAGTTTTAAAAAGCTGCACTACTGATTCTGCCAATCAGCATTTGAATTGAATCAGGAACATACGATTAAAATAATCATGTATTTAAAAGTAACATCATTTGTAAAATAGCAAAAACATATAAAATGTTTTAAAAACAATGTAAATGTTTATTGAAACACATACATATGAAAAATGTGTACGTTTAAACTTTAAAAAACGACACACTAACAAAATCCATTCCCCTATATAATAATAGAAGTTATCTATCCGTCTGTCCTCGAATTTATGAAGTGTTTCGACCTGGAATAGAGGCATCCATATTGGATTCTTGATGAGTTAGAGTTAGCAAAATTGGTTACAATAAAAATTGAACACAGACACATAGTAATACTAAATACAAAGGTCTTTTTTTAAATATTGATTCATGTCATTACAGTCGTTTTAAATTTAAATAAATTTATGGGAAAAAACCTCACGATATACAACATTAGCTGTAAAAGAACTTGACGGCTTTTTAATTTTTCCTTGATTATCTGTTTCTTCGATGCACAATTTGAGATTATTCGGATTCCGACACCTAGATAAAGCAACATATAGTTGTCCATGAGAGAAAACAGGCTGAGGGAGATATATTCCAACATGATCGAATGTCTGTCCTTGAGCTTTGTTGATTGTCATAGCATATGCTGGAATTATTGGTAATTGTCGGCGCTTTAAAATGAAGGGTAGATTAATATCACTCGGACGTAAATCAAATCGATTTATGAACACAATGTCACCTTTGTTACACTCTGAAAGTATCTTTGCAATTATAAAGTTTTCATGAAGTTCCATCACACATAATCTTGAACCATTACAAAGTCCTTGTTTTGCATTCAAATTTCTCAGTAACATAACAATAACCCCTTTCTTCAACACTAACTGATGAGGTGGCATCCCAGACGGTGTTTGTCCATGAAGAAATTCAGGTGGATAATTTATGTATCATTATCATCTTCAGAAAACAATTGTATCTACACTGTTATAAGTATGGGCATTTCCTTCAAGACCTAATATTATTTTCTGATTTATTTCAAGAGTCTTCTTATTTGTAGGTGATAAAATGATTCTTTTCGCCATATCTTCAATATCCATGTTCCTGAAATTTTCAGTATAGATAGCATTTATAATGTTTTTCTCTACCATGTGAGATGGAATTTTCACAGAATCATATGGCAATCCTTCTATTGGAGAAAGAGTTCCAGAACCAATATTCAGCAGCCATTTGTTATGGGAGTCTTCGCCAGCACTTCTCATGTTAATTCGGAGTGTGAGTTGAGTAAATACAGACCAAAGAGGACTGGACTTTATACAACTTTCAATAACTTCAGTTCTATTTCCTTTGGACACAACAGGAAGGGTTTGTCTGAAGTCTCCACCAATTACCATTACTTTTCCTCCAAATGGCCTATCATTGTTCATAATTTCTTTCAATAATAAGTCAATACATCGAATGCCTTCCTTTGTCAACATTGTAATTTCATCAATGATTATGAGCACAGCTTTTTTTAGTAGTTTAGCATCAGATGTATCAGCTGTCATTCTTGAAACTGAACTGTCCAATAGAGGTACAGGTAATTTAAAACCACTGTGAACTGTTCGACCCCCTCTCAGTAATGTTGCAGCAATTCCAGTAGTTGCAAATGGGAGTGCCACTTTTCCTTTTCCTCGAATAAAAGATAATAAAGTGCAATATAAAAATGTTTTGCCAGAGCCACCTGGTCCATCCAAATAAAAATATCTATTCTTTTCACATTCATTCTTTATAGCTTGTAGAATAGTATTGAATGCTTGGAGTTGATCATAATTCAGAGATGCTATTCTTTCATTGGCTTCTTGCTCCTCTTTCAATTCATCATACATTTTATACTCAAAACCAGTTCCATTTGGTACTGGTAGACCAAATGATGCACACGACATTCCATGTTGTTTTCAATATTGTGTTAATATCATGAAGAGCAAAGTTTAGGGCTTCATTTTCATTTGAATTGCGGAAGAAATCTATACACATTTCTCTCGAGTACTTATTCCACAGGTTAAGTGCATTTGTTGGATTACAGAATATCAGTATGAATGAAAATGTCTGGCGGAGTTGTTTTGGCATTTGAAGAACGGAAGCTTCTTGCAAACAATTATACCACTCTTCATCAGAGTCTAGTAAGTGAAGATGGAAGGCTGCTTCTTTAAAGGAGTCGTAAACAATATTGTGAACTGTTCGTAGAAACTGAAAGCTTGTAGCAGCAGGTACATGAAGCAGCAACATTCTTAGGTAAAATCTTTCTTCATCTTTCACACTAACTGTATGCATTCTTGAAACAATCTGTATCCACCTTTTTTTCGTTTCAGCCAGTTGTTTCCAACATATACATAATTAGGAACATCAGTATACAAAAGATCTTTCGCATCTATATCTGTTTTATTTAAATCAAACCAAGCCTCAAGTTTCGTCCTGCGACTTCTTGCAGATTGCAATGCTTCTTCTTCATGACCCTCGGTAAACATTATTCTTTGTTTTTCTGGAAGGTGTACGGGGAGTCTGATAACTGCATGTGATCTGTCATGCATTCTAAATTCTAACAAACGCCACATTGCTTCTGGAGCACTAACATATCGTGCACTAATATAATTAGCAATTTCATTTTGCTGCACTTCCCCTGCACTCACAACTAAATTAGCACAATCATAACCTTTGTATAGGTACTTGTAAATATATTTCACAGCCCTGACTGATGTGCATACCTCAACATTTATGTGGGCATCATACTTCATTAAAAGATAAGGATTGTAGGGCACCACAAATCTGTTGTCCATTTGCACCCCTCTAACTAAACTACTTGCACCTACTCTTCGTCTATATAAAGGATAACCCTCGTCATGTACAACAGTTTTTGACTGATAATCCTTTGGAAAGTTTTTATTGCATTTCCCTTGTTCCATGCACGGTGCTCCTACTCTATTGACACCACAAGGTCCATGCATCATGCATCGTGTCACAATATCATACAAGAGTGGATTCTCCTTCTGGTCTGGAATTTCGGCACACACAATCCGATCAATCATTTCGGGAGTAGATAATTTATCTTCAGAGCGTAATACGAGTAACAAATGTGCATGTGGCAAACCACGTTTTTGAAATTCTATGGTATATACATGTGCAACCGAAATGCCTAAAACGCCATTAGTTGTTACATCTTCAAGGAGTGCTTTCAGCTTCAAGTTATAAACTTTAGCAATTAAATCAGGCCTGTCATGTGCTTCTTCACAAATCAGTAAATTTTCTGTTATTTCTGGCCACTTTGGATTTGCTGTAAATGTTAAAAACACATCGGGTGACCCAAATTTTCCAAATATGGACATGGCATCCACACATCTTTCACGCATATTTCTTGGAGAACCCTCAAAAGATGAAGGTAATATTACTGGAATACCTGGTGGAACCGTACTATTATTTTCTCGCTGTTCAATATGATCTGCCAAACCTTGGTAATATTCACTACGCAACTTGTTCTGACAAGTTCGGATGAAATTTAAATTGTTTGCTTCCACTTGTAAATAAGAATCTACAATATACTGTTGTGTCAGCTTGCCACCATTTAATACTGGATTGAAGTCGCCTCTAATTGCCAGTAATGCAGCTTTATATTGCAGCATAGTTACATTTATTCGAATCTTATTTTTTTGGACCCCTTCATAAGCATCACAAGTCCAATTAGGCTGCCACCCTGGTTCCCCAAAGGGAAAAAATAAAGGGTAACACATAGGATCTAAATTAGGACTCAATATGTTGATATTCACAAACTGTTGTTTAGGGTTTTTGGGATTATTTGGATAAATTCGTAAATCCCGTTCAAAAGGAGGTTCGCCATCATCGTTTACAAAAACCATTGCGATTTCATTATGCGTTGGTTCATTATAACGTCGTCTGTCCGATTGCCTATCTCGCCTGAACACCAAATTCACTACTGGAACATTTTCAGCTGCTTGTCGTGCTTCTTCAAGTGCTTGAGCTTCAATTTCTCGTAACATGTGGTAGGTATGGCACAGTCTGTTGTTCTGTCTAAAGAATCGATCAATATTATCAAGAATACATGTCAAACATTGCTCATTAGCTGGATGCGATACTCTAAAATTGGTAGCTTGGGTACTGTCGAGCACATAAAGTTGAGCAAACTTGGGTGTCTCTCCATCTATAGGTTGAAGGTGACTTGTATGGTGATATATCTGTCCATGAACTTTGAAGACATATGGTCCCCGACCACTAAAATTTATCACTTTGGCGCCAATGGAGGCAAAAGATACAGCACTGTTGTAGGAGCGAATATTTTGTTTGAAGTTTTTGTGATGTAAATTTGCAGGGTTTGACATAAGATCTTGTAA
>CM063498.1:169440941-169450572 GCA_032207245.1 Pardosa pseudoannulata | reverse complement strand
AAAAAAGCTGCACTACTGATTCTGCCAATCAGCATTTGAATTGAATCAGGAACATACGATTAAATAATCATGTATTTAAAAGTAACATCATTTGTAAAATAGCAAAAACATATAAAATGTTTTAAAAACAATGTAAATGTTTATTGAAACACATACATATGAAAAATGTGTACGTTTAAACTTTAAAAAACGACACACTAACAAAATCCATTCCCCTATATAATAATAGAAGTTATCTATCCGTCTGTCCTCGAATTTATGAAGTGTTTCGACCTGGAATAGAGGCATCCATATTGGATTCTTGATGAGTTAGAGTTAGCAAAATTGGTTACACTAAAAAATTGAACACAGACACATAGTAATACTAAATACAAAGGTCTTTTTTTAAATATTGATTCATGTCATTACAGTCGTTTTAAATTTAAATAAATTTATGGGAAAAAAACCTCACGATATACAACATTAGCTGTAAAAGAACTTGACTGCTTTTTAATTTTTCCTTGATTATCTGTTTCTTCGATGCACAATTTGAGATTATTCGGATTCCGACACCTAGATAAAGCAACATATAGTTGTCCATGAGAGAAAACAGGCTGAGGGAGATATATTCCAACATGATCGAATGTCTGTCCTTGAGCTTTGTTGATTGTCATAGCATATGCTGGAATTATTGGTAATTGTCGGCGCTTTAAAATGAAGGGTAGATTAATATCACTCGGACGTAAATCAAATCGATTTATGAACACAATGTCACCTTTGTTACACTCTGAAAGTATCTTTGCAATTATAAAGTTTTCATGAAGTTCCATCACACATAATCTTGAACCATTACAAAGTCCTTGTTTTGCATTCAAATTTCTCAGTAACATAACAATAACCCCTTTCTTCAACACTAACTGATGAGGTGGCATCCCAGACGGTGTTTGTCCATGAAGAAATTCAGGTGGATAATTATGAATATCATTATCATCTTCAGAAACAATTGTATCTACACTGTTATAAGTATGGGCATTTCCTTCAAGACCTAATATTATTTTCTGATTTATTTCAAGAGTCTTCTTATTTGTAGGTGATAAAATGATTCTTTTCGCCATATCTTCAATATCCATGTTCCTGAAATTTTCAGTATAGATAGCATTTATAATGTTTTTCTCTACCATGTGAGATGGAATTTTCACAGAATCATATGGCAATCCTTCTATTCGAGAAAGAGTTCCAGAACCAATATTCAGCAGCCATTTGTTATGGGAGTCTTCGCCAGCACTTCTCATGTTAATTCGGAGTGTGAGTTGAGTAAATACAGACCAAAGAGGACTGGACTTTATACAACTTTCAATAACTTCAGTTCTATTTCCTTTGGACACAACAGGAAGGGTTTGTCTGAAGTCTCCACCAATTACCATTACTTTTCCTCCAAATGGCCTATCATTGTTCATAATTTCTTTCAATAGTAAGTCAATACATCGAATGCCTTCCTTTGTCAACATTGTAATTTCATCAATGATTATGAGCACAGCTTTTTTTAGTAGTTTAGCATCAGATGTATCAGCTGTCATTCTTGAAACTGAACTGTCCAATAGAGGTACAGGTAATTTAAAACCACTGTGAACTGTTCGACCCCCTCTCAGTAATGTTGCAGCAATTCCAGTAGTTGCAAATGGGAGTGCCACTTTTCCTTTTCCTCGAATAAAAGATAATAAAGTGCAATATAAAAATGTTTTGCCAGAGCCACCTGGTCCATCCAAATAAAAATATCTATTCTTTTCACATTCATTCTTTATAGCTTGTAGAATAGTATTGAATGCTTGGAGTTGATCATAATTCAGAGATGCTATTCTTTCATTGGCTTCTTGCTCCTCTTTCAATTCATCATACATTTTATACTCAAAACCAGTTCCATTTGGTACTGGTAGACCAAATGATGCACACGACATTCCATGTTGTTTCAATATTGTGTTAATATCATGAAGAGCAAAGTTTAGGGCTTCATTTTCATTTGAATTGCGGAAGAAATCTATACACATTTCTCTCGAGTACTTATTCCACAGGTTAAGTGCATTTGTTGGATTACAGAATATCAGTATGAATGAAAATGTCTGGCGGAGTTGTTTTGGCATTTGAAGAACGGAAGCTTCTTGCAAACAATTATACCACTCTTCATCAGAGTCTAGTAAGTGAAGATGGAAGGCTGCTTCTTTAAAGGAGTCGTAAACAATATTGTGAACTGTTCGTAGAAACTGAAAGCTTGTAGCAGCAGGTACATGAAGCAGCAACATTCTTAGGTAAAATCTTTCTTCATCTTTCACACTAACTGTATGCATTCTTGAAACAATCTTGGATCCACCTTTTTTTCGTTTCAGCCAGTTGTTTCCAACATATACATAATTATAAGGAACATCAGTATACAAAAGATCTTTCGCATCTATATCTGTTTTATTTAAATCAAACCAAGCCTCAAGTTTCGTCCTGCGACTTCTTGCAGATTGCAATGCTTCTTCTTCATGACCCTCGGTAAACATTATTCTTTGTTTTTCTGGAAGGTGTACGGGGAGTCTGATAACTGCATGTGATCTGTCATGCATTCTAAATTCTAACAAACGCCACATTGCTTCTGGAGCACTAACATATCGTGCACTAATATAATTAGCAATTTCATTTTGCTGCACTTCCCCTGCACTCACAACTAAATTAGCACAATCATAACCTTTGTATATGGTACTTGTAAATATATTTCACAGCCCTGACTGATGTGCATACCTCAACATTTATGTGGGCATCATACTTCATTAAAAGATAAGGATTGTAGGGCACCACAAATCTGTTGTCCATTTGCACCCCTCTAACTAAACTACTTGCACCTACTCTTCGTCTATATAAAGGATAACCCTCGTCATGTATAACAGTTTTTGACTGATAATCCTTTGGAAAGTTTTTATTGCATTTCCCTTGTTCCATGCACGGTGCTCCTACTCTATTGACACCACAAGGTCCATGCATCATGCATCGTGTCACAATATCATACAAGAGTGGATTCTCCTTCTGGTCTGGAATTTCGGCACACACAATCCGATCAATCATTTCGGGAGTAGATAATTTATCTTCAGAGCGTAATACGAGTAACAAATGTGCATGTGGCAAACCACGTTTTTGAAATTCTATGGTATATACATGTGCAACCGAAATGCCTAAAACGCCATTAGTTGTTACATCTTCAAGGAGTGCTTTCAGCTTCAAGTTATAAACTGTAGCAATTAAATCAGGCCTGTCATGTGCTTCTTCACAAATCAGTAAATTTTCTGTTATTTCTGGCCACTTTGGATTTGCTGTAAATGTTAAAAACACATCGGGTGACCCAAATTTTCCAAATATGGACATGGCATCCACACATCTTTCACGCATATTTCTTGGAGAACCCTCAAAAGATGAAGGTAATATTACTGGAATACCTGGTGGAACCGTACTATTATTTTCTCGCTGTTCAATATGATCTGCCAAACCTTGGTAATATTCACTACGCAACTTGTTCTGACAAGTTCGGATGAAATTTAAATTGTTTGCTTCCACTTGTAAATAAGAATCTACAATATACTGTTGTGTCAGCTTGCCACCATTTAATACTGGATTGAAGTCGCCTCTAATTGCCAGTAATGCAGCTTTATATTGCAGCATAGTTACATTTATTCGAATCTTATTTTTTTGGACCCCTTCATAAGCATCACAAGTCCAATTAGGCTGCCACCCTGGTTCCCCAAAGGGAAAAAATAAAGGGTAACACATAGGATCTAAATTAGGACTCAATATGTTGATATTCACAAACTGTTGTTTAGGGTTTTTGGGATTATTTGGATAAATTCGTAAATCCCGTTCAAAAGGAGGTTCGCCATCATCGTTTACAAAAACCATTGCGATTTCATTATGCGTTGGTTCATTATAACGTCGTCTGTCCGATTGCCTATCTCGCCTGAACACCAAATTCACTACTGGAACATTTTCAGCTGCTTGTCGTGCTTCTTCAAGTGCTTGAGCTTCAATTTCTCGTAACATGTGGTAGGTATGGCACAGTCTGTTGTTCTGTCTAAAGAATCGATCAATATTATCAAGAATACATGTCAAACATTGCTCATTAGCTGGATGCGATACTCTAAAATTGGTAGCTTGGGTACTGTCGAGCACATAAAGTTGAGCAAACTTGGGTGTCTCTCCATCTATAGGTTGAAGGTGACTTGTATGGTGATATATCTGTCCATGAACTTTGAAGACATATGGTCCCCGACCACTAAAATTTATCACTTTGGCGCCAATGGAGGCAAAAGATACAGCACTGTTGTAGGAGCGAATATTTTGTTTGAAGTTTTTGTGATGTAAATTTGCAGGGTTTGACATAAGATCTTGTAAAAAAGTTGGATAACTTAACTCCTTTCCTTGAACATCCAAGGGTTTGCTGAGTGCAACTTTGCCTTTTCGGCAACAACTTGTAAATTTCCCATCTTGTGGTTTTTCACCAACAAAATGTTTAGCTCCACAAAACTCACAAATAACATTAAGGGGTCCACAGTTATGTATATTAATATTTTGTGGTTCAAAAGTGTCAATCTGTTGTTCAATTATTTCAAGTTGACGAATCTTTAGTCTTCGTTTCGACATACGTTGCTCACTTGCCTCAATTTTATCTTCTTGAATCTTCAATCTTTTTTCACGTTTACGTTCAGCATCTTTTTGTTGGCGAGCCTTTTTTACAAACGCATTTTCTTGAGCCCTTTTTCTTCGTTTATGTGTTGCATCTTTCTCTTTACGGATTATTTGGCGATTATACTTTATTGAATTTGACACAGAATTAACGTAAACGTCAAAATGGCCACTTGATAATTCATTGGAAAAGCGTAGCCGCTTAGTGGGGTTTCCCTCACTTCCAAAACTGTAATAAAGGTTACAATCACGGTAAACCTCAAACACATACTCAAAAATTTCACCTGCTGCATACAACTCGCAAAATCCTCCAAAAGTTGAACATCGTGACATTTCGGAAAAATAAACTGCAGCCGAACTATAATTATGGCCATATTCATTATGTGACATAATACTAAAATGATCCCAATTTTGTACTACATGAGTAACAATTTGTTTTCGAATGTCACTGCTAAAAGACTGTGTTTCAAACATAACATAAGAAAGCGATCGAAATAAACATGACCCATCCCCAACTATTGGAAAGACAGTATGGGGAACCATTTTACCATTTATATTTAATAAATGTTGTTCCATTTTACAATCAGGCTGACTAAAAATTATTCGTATAAAACTTTACTCACTTTGAATTTTCCTAACCCTGATTGATCAAGAGTTCAAAATGGATGTCTCTTTACATTCAAATTTCTGCGGTACAGTATAAAAAAAAATTACTTGGTTCGTTGGCGCCATCTATTGACTAATATATTAACTAAAAGGCGATAAATTCAGCGATAAAACGTATGAAAATAATGCACGCGATATTTAAATAATTTAAAACAAGAAATGATTATATGAGATGGTTAAAGGAATGACGTCATAATGCTAGAAAAAAAATGTTATTTTTACCTATTTATTACGTGAATAAATTGATAAATTTAATCGCCTGCCCTTAACCGAGGAATCCATTCCAGGTACAACCGCTTCAAAAATTTGCCGACAGACACCTTAGGCTATTATTATATAGGGGATTCTTTGTCCAAGCTTCGAAATATGTTTAACCAGAATCGGGAGGTCACTATTCCCCGCTAGACCATATCAGGGATACTGCAACAATAATATGCTTATTATTTTTCCTCTAATAATTTTTATGATGATATGGTTTTACTCATATATTAGTATTATCATTTAATTCATATCTTTATTTTTAACTGTTTACTTTTCGATTACATATGTACACATAATTGTATTATGATACACCTATTTTTAACACCTTTCTGCCTATTGCTGCGAATATTATTGCCCGAGAATATTAATTGAAATTGACATATCTCATCAAGCACAAAATAATATTATAAGAGAACAAAAAATATGAAAATTACAGATCCCTTCACACATGTAACCCTATAGCAATCATCTGATATATAAATCTATAGTGGTCATTATGTTAATCGAAACTCCTTTGTTTTTCGAATAAGTTCAGTCTAGTTGGATTATTTACTGGAGAAATCCTTATTCTCTCATAATGCAAATCAGAATTTCACTGCGTTTAACCTCTCGTAACAAGCAATAACAAATTGAACTCTTTCTTCGGCCCTAGTTTCATCAACAAATTAACGCTTGAAGTGTGAGAAACAATATCAATTTAAGTAATTTGATATCCCATACATGTTGACGGTATGAGGGCGTAATTCTGTAAGATCATGTAGGAAGTAACATGATGTATCACAAACTGATAATTGTTTAAGCATATAACTATATAGTTCAGAAAAATTAAATTCCCCATATTATTATGAAACATATCACATAGTCAGTAAAAATAACGTTTTGAGGTTAATAATCAAAATTTCTTTTTTTAATTTTTAATTCATTTTTATTCTATGAATAAAATTTATTCTAAGTATTCTATGAATAATACATAAATAACTGTGAACCTGCTTAGATATAATTCTGCTTAAGTATAACTCAATGAAATTGCCCTTAACACTTCCTTTTATTGAATGATGTTTAAGTTTTTAAACAATGCCCGAGGTCATACTCGCAGAGTTGTTGCCAAGATATAATCAATCATGCTGTCTGTTTTTACGAAAAGAATTACAAACTTCGCAATTACCTTATAAGTGTAGAGTATTTCTACGTTCAAATCATATTTATATTGTAATACTTCAAGAGCCTCGGTACCTCAGTTGGGAAAGACATCGATCTCATGACCCTATGGGTCCCAGTATGAGGTTCGAGCCAACCAAAAATCTGAAGTCTTTACTATTAGTGACCAGGATACGTAAAGTAGGTTCGGGATGGCAATGTCCTGCAAGTTCTCACACGACACAGTCTGGAAGTGGCAAGCTAAACCTGTAAGGTCTTCTACTTGGTCTTTGCTTGTAAATTACAAGGATACACTGGCCGCCTATATGGTGCTCCCATAATAAAGTGGCCAATAATTATTTGCTACTTAGTAATGATGAAGGCTATCAAATCAAGAACTTAAATAATTTTATTACTTCGATTGGTCGTTCCGCATCGGAAACTATACTGCCTATATGTGGTCGTTGATTAATGGCGATTGGGGCAAGTAAAATAGTTTCAGGATAGCAATGTCCTCAAATTTCAAACAGTACCTCTAGAGGTATTGCAAGCCATGACTGGGAATAGGGCGGGGTCCTCTGACTGGTGCCTGCTTATAAATTACCCAGAAAAGGCAATTTTACTTGCGCCCATAGCATTTCTCAAGCTACACGTCCTCTCGATTGATGCTAAATTAGTAACAGTTCCGTTGTACATTAAAAAAATTCTTAAAGTTTTTGTTAATAGTTAAGCACGGTAATTTAAGATTGGTGATGACAAATATTGCACCTAATATCGAAAACTTACTGCTAGCATAACAAAGTCGGCCCACTAACGAATAATGCATAAGTAATACAGGGAAACGCATTCATACGAAACTTGCTTACACGAAATGTTCAGTTACACTGAAGTTTTTGAGTTCTCCGGCAGAATCCCCATCAAGCCCAAGTATAAGTTTTTTTAACCTCTATGAAAGTTCATTTATACAAAAAATTTGATTTCTTAACGTAAATTTTATTTGGTTGTACCGATAGTTCTAAAATTATTTTGCTTACACACCTCTTACCTTAGCAAACACCTGGCCCCGAACGCCTAAGGGGAATATCGCAACTATATAATAACAAATCACAATTTTAGCTTCGATATTCTTATAGTAACGTAAAAAAATATAAATGAAACATTCTGATATTTTAAATATATAAGTAATAAGTAAAAAATTTGATATTTAAAGTAATATCTTGCGAAATTATTTAATTGTGTACTGAAAAAAAACATTGTTTTTAATTAAGGAGTTTTAATGCAAATATTGACAAATAGAGAAAAATATAGTTAACAAATTATAAACAGCCATTTATTTAAATTTTCGTAAAAATAAACAGGTAGCAATTATTTTTCTTTTTATTAAACTTTTAATGGACCCTCCAAACGTAGCACACTGGCGACCCCAAATTAATTATTAAGTACCATGTACTTACTGTCTTACCGCTAACATGGACTACTGGATGTCTGATGGAAGTTTAAATTTATGCGAAGAAGGAAGCACAACTTTTCCATATTTTTCAGTAAAATTGGTATTTCTGTTCTGTTTAAAGTACTTTTTTTAAGAGGGGAAGGGCGGATTTTTTTAACAGACTATTAGTAAAAGAAAGGGGAGTAATTTTTCTGTGTAAGATAAAATAAAAATCTACAAAAATGATGATAAAACGAATCAAACAGGAATCAAAATGGCAAATTCTATTGTTCCCGTTTACCACCATTGTGGGGAAGAAAGATGAATTCGAGAGGAATTTTACGCGGACTAATTCAAGAACTGTCAAGAGAACTTACACAAAACATGACTAATTCTCGGATTTGGAAAATAAATGAACGAAACAAACTAAAATTATGAATTGTTAAGTCACAAAATGAGCAATTTTTTAATTCTGACATGGTTCATGACCATATTTTTACACTTAGATGTATATTGGATTTTCCTTAATGATTACGAAATATTTAAAAAACATTTATTTATAGGAAAAGTCTTTTCTCAATGAAATCTATCTATTCATTTAGTAGAAAACCTGTATATAATACCTTTGATTAAATTAAAGAAAGTAGCTCATTTATTAAAAGACTTAAAGTGATTACATGGATAAAAATGATTTAAGATCACTTACCTTATGTGAGCAAGATATTTCAACTAAAAGAGCAGGTCTTTCATGTATTCTAGTAACACGTCTTTTAAAACTATCTAGTTATTTTTCTGGTGTTGCAGCAAACTGATCAATTTTATATGTTTCAACGCAATTTTGATTCCCATACGCTTTTCTATAGGGCCTTTCTTATAAATCCGAAAGCTCTCTTTCATAAACATTATTTTCTGTGAATGTGACGCGAGAATGAGCGTCAAAGTTCATTTCCTTCGCCTTTCTGTACTAAACGATATTATCAAACTCCTGAAGTGAAGAAAATCCTTCATTAGAAGCTCTAATGAATGTGATTACTACGTAAGACCCTCAAGTAAAAGGTCTAAAGAAATTAACATTCGTGAGTGATTGAGAGCCTTTACGTTTTCACTTCATTGATAAAGGTGCTGGAGAATAACCCCGAATCATAATTTATCAAATTTGATAAAAAAAAATACTGGGCTAATGTATTACTTTTTAGATGTTTATTAACACTATAACGCCGATGGAGTCATTTCGATTCCAAGCCAAGTATATTATTTTATAAAATCCAATAAAATCTAACTATGTAATATGCTCGTGCGTATGTGTGTATGTGTGAATGCTCGTGCGTGTGCATATATATACATGTGTATATATATATATATATATATATATATATATATATATATATATATATATATGTATATATATACATACATATATACATATATATATATATATGTATATATATACAT
>CM063498.1:169410941-169433441 GCA_032207245.1 Pardosa pseudoannulata | reverse complement strand
GGTAACAGTTTATTTTTATTTAAAAGCGTTATTTTTACCGTGAATTTATTTACTTTATTTGTATGTACGTGCATATGCTGTTTACATGGCACCATTATTTTTTATGCTTATCACAGTATAAACCCTACGTACGTTCTTCCTTTTTGCTTTTTTATGTACTTTCTAAGGCATTATCTATACTAACACTTCAACGATATTATGGATATTAGCACAACCCTTGCTTAAATATGACACATAAAATCTACAAATGGTTTCCCCATATTTATCAGCCAAACGAGGGCCGAATGGTAAGGTACACATACCTACTTTTTATATGCTTTCTATCCTAAAACTTGAACAATACTGTAAATATTAGCATAAACCATACGCAAAGAGGAGGACACATAAAATCAAAAAAAAAGGGGGAGGGTCTATTTTTATCATCCAATCAAAGACCGGATGGTAATGTGATTCTTTTCGGTAACTATGTTCAATCCCAATGTTAGCATTGATGTTTGTAGCCTTTCGAAATTGTTTTTGAGAAATAGGTTCTGTTCAAATTGTTCCTCGTGTAGCAAAACATTGCTTGTTCCGCTTTAAACAAAACGAAACTGTACTTCTTGTGAGATGAATGATCATCTATAGAAAGTGGAGTCTGTAGTTTAAATATCGTTACTGTCAGGAATGCTTGGAAAACATTACATTCAGAGAATTATGAAGTAGTTGACATCGAATTAGCCCTTATATTACACAAAACTAACTGTAACTCTCAAAAGAAAATCTCATTGCACTATAAATTCTTCTGAAGAGGAATCGATAATCAACGAGTCAAATGCTAACCGTATCAATATATGAGGAAATAATAAAACCCTCATCTTTATCAAAATACAGAAATAATTAAAGAGAAACGAATCGTACAAACTGAAATAGAAGTAATTGCTACAAATATTATAAATAATTATATTTTTTAGACTTGTTATTTATTTTGCATCCAAGCGAAAAGGTAAATATGGAAATGAATATTTGACCGGAATCTACCTCTTAAAACTGATTCCGAATGCTGAATATTCATTCCACAGTAAAAAAGGCTATAGACCTCTTTTTCCCCCCCTCTCTCTCCCTCTTTTTCTTTCACATATATTAATGCCAATATTCATTTTTAGGCTCATTTACATCAGTTAATCGTTCACCATTGACTTAACCTAAACTGTTACCTTTTTTTAAAATTCCATAATCTTATTAAAACCCTTATTTTTTTAGAGAATAGAAAAAAATAGCGGGTGTAGGGAGGATTCTCCTAGACGAGGCACAAAAAACACATCCGCCTCCTAAGTACACAAATGCATCTTACAATCTAATACCTGAAATATAACGAAGTAAATTTATCACCAAAAGGGTTTTTTAAGGGTTTTCTAATCGTGTCTCTATTTTTCTCCTTTTAATTATACTCTAAACGGACCATTAGAGTTACAGTTCACGCTCTCAGGCAAGGGGTATAACCAATTAACAATTTATAGAGCATAAGCGGCCAGTTCAGAAAATTATTAACAAACAGAGGAGTTCATGAGTTCGAATCCCGTTGTTGATATGGATGTTCATAACTGTTTGTAATCTGCATTCAGCAAAAGATCCCGATCTCATTAGCATTCATGTAGTACCGCAGCGCTCCCAACCAACAAACCAACCATACTTCACAAGTGCAGTGATGTTCATTGACTTCATCACTGAGTTGATTGTTCATCAAATTCCTTATTTTTTTATTCTATCGCTATCTTCCTTTACTCTTTAGTTTGTCGTCACAGCTACTGCTATCAAGGATCATTGGATTTCAACACCTCATTATAATTCTAATTTGAGTCATAAATAACGAAGTCAGTGAACAATTTAGCTGTATAACAACAGTGAACTCTTCGCTAAAATCCCCATGAAAGAAAATCATCCAATTTCTAAGAACATATAAATGGCTTGATTTTAAGCATACTGCTAAAATTTTAGCAACACGAGGGATAATTTAGACCCTGAACTGCTGCTTAAAGCTAATTTGAAAGGCTACGAGCTCCTATACCAACACCGAGATTCAAATCCACAGACGAAATCAGCACCCTAACGATTCGTTCATCGACCGGTCATTAACATGTAGAAGTTGCATTTCTAATTTTCAATCATGTACATACCTCTAAAATAATTGTGATGAGGTGATTTAGATCAGTAATATAATTGATTAATTAATTCGAGAAGTAAAATGCTTGGGATCTAAATCTGACCTCATCACATCTTTTGTAAAGGGGAGAGGACAATAAAAATTATTTCAACTTTTTTTTTTCGTCTTGTGCTGTAGTCTCGGTCGGGGTTTTGATCCCAGTCCCAGATTAGAATCCCGTCTCCGTACATGACACTAAATAAGAATGTATCTTTGTTAAGTTATTTATGAGTCCCTAAGGATCAGTGCCCAATTTGAAGGGGCAAGGTTTTTCCAAGTTGGCGGTCTCAAGGCGGGGTTGAGAAGACCAATAAAATTTTTACAACTATCCCGATTGGACGAACAAAAGGAAGAGGGTACAAAGATGAAATTGATATAAAGGAAGAACAATCTAAAAAGAGAGGAGAGAGGTTCGATAGTGGAGTCGAATCGAAGGGAGCAGAGCAGTCGAGTCGAGGAGACAAGTCCGACTGGCAGTGTTCGAGGAGTCGAGTCGAGTTAAAGTCAGAGTTCGGAGGTCGAGAGTTCGACGGCAAGTGTTCAGGACTCAAGGATAGAGTACGGGGATCAAAGGAGTTGGGCCCAAGGAACACCTCGACATCTCTCAACGACCAGAAGTTTCCAGCTCATCCGCTTTTTTAGAAGGCCCCATACCAGCGGTGATACGGAGTCCACATTATCATCACATCAATCGAAAGGTATCTACAAGAGCTCCCAAGAGTACAGCCTTGGCACACTCAAAGGATCCACAAAGGTACGCACTATTATACATATTTGAAATTGAGATTGGGTCCTCTCTCCTATATACATAGAGTTAGCTAAGTCATAGGAAATTATTATTAGCATATCTTAATTGGTGTGGCACCTATTTTGATTATATTAAAAAGTAATTCGTATGAAACTTAATCTAAATCTTGTATATAAATAATGTATATATAATTGTAATAAATTGACTTATTTTTACTTTAAAGCTGTTTTCAGTCGTTCTTAATTTGATGCATTAGTTTATTTTTATTTTAAGTCTGTAGTCCCTCAGAGCCTGTGGTTGAATTTAAACTTAAAATATCTACACGATGCAACCAAAATAATATTTAGTCTTTGTGACTAAAAGAAATAAACAACCACTATAAATTTTATCATAGGTGAATACCTAATTTTAAACGAGAGCTACACGACAATAATAACCTTTCACAGCCCAAAAGATAGCTTAGTTAACGAGTATTTAAGATTTGTAAGGTTAAAAGTTAATTTTTAATATATTACTACAAATTTTACCATCCATACCGATTTATCAAGTGTTGTGTTTCCAGAAAAGTGTAGCATATTACTATCCATAACTTTTACTTTGATTTGTTGTTTTTATCATTACTATTTTAGAAGTTCAGTTTAGATTCATAAATAAGTGAAAAAGCATCAACTCTTTAACCGAATAAGGTGCGGAAGTATATGTGTACATGATACGAACTAATTATATATTTGTTATAAGTCACCTCACATTCAAATCGAAAAGGAAAAACGTTTTGAGGAAGGTTATGGCATACCTTTAAAAGCGATGAAAGTAATAAGTATTCCACACGTTAAAACAGAAAATTACCTATCATTGTGTATATCCATCTTTAAATTCAACACAAAATCTTACCAATTTGTAATTGCCAGCGCTAAATTAACCGTTTGCTCTAAGACTGATTCACCAGTTGCAGAATGTGCTTCTTTGAATGAATTCAAATTTCCCCGAGTCAGTTCTAAATTCCCGGTTTTAAACGACTTATAATAAGTACGAGCGAGCGCTTATTTACCGCAGGATCATGATCCTTAAAGCGTGCCTTAGGTTAGTAATCACCTCGAAGATGTCATTTTCTCAATAACTGACCAACCTCCGTCGGTAAGAATTCATTCATTGGAGCCCATAAGACGATTACCCGTGGTAGAGTAAGTAGGTCACGGATTTTGTTTTTCTCTTTCTCCGGCCAAATGAAATTATTAAAGCATCTCTAGTTTATGTCATTTTCAAATCAGTGGCTGAATAAAATCCAGTAAACGAATAGAGAATTCATTTCAGCATCAATTCTGATTGTGTTAAGAAACGCTTAATTTGAATTTTTCCTGTTTGGAAGAACTGTTTCCCTTTATGAGGCTGAGAGTAGGATTAAAATGAAAAATATTAAAAAATATTGAAATAACTTGTTATATTCATAGACAGTGGTGTAATAGGATCTTTTTATGATCATTCAATAAATGTGCTTCGTTAAAAACCTTGCTTATTGCGCCACGCGTCTGCGAAACTTTTTATAATAATAACCATTATTACTGAAGTCATTATTTAAATTCGTAATTACGGTTTTAAATTGGCCATAGAAAAGTTATTTTTCATGGAAAAATAACCTTATTTGAAAAATAATTAACAATACTTGTTTTGAACATGGGGAATCAAAATGTCCACCTAAAGTCCGGTAGAGTTATTCTTATTCGTAAAATGAGGAAGAGAGATTGTTTACTCACAAACGCAGATTATGTTCAAAATGTATAAACATTTTTAATCTCTCAGGAGAATGAAGAAGTTTGTAAGAGGCAGAAATCGTACTCCTCATAAAAATTTAATTCTTTGACATTCTTAATAACTATACAACTTCTTAGTAAAAGAAATTCACTATTTTCTATTAAGAATATTAGACAGGAGATTTGTTATTATTAGAGATAAAAAAATTATTTATTATTAGAGACAAAACTAGAGAGAAAAATTGTTATTATTAGAGAGAAAAATTATTATTAATATAAAGACAAAATGAGAGAGAAAAATTGTTTGCTCACAATTGCAGATTTTGATAAAAAGTCATCAAAATAGTTAATCTCTCAGGAAGACAAAGAAGTCTGATGTAAGACACAAAAATCTACATTGCATAAAACTTTAATTCTTTGACACAGTCGTGCCTCGTTCATAATAATCTTCTAACTTCGAAATAAAATAAATCCTTTATTTTCTCTTGGGTGTACTGACTTGACTGAAACATGCAAACACCAAAATATGGCGTATGCGTCATTTTTATTTAACACTAGTTTCAGCATGAAAAAATTAACACATTGCAAGACTTACACATAAAGAGAGCCAGAGATTCACACATAAGGTTAATATAAACTACATTTGGTGATATAGCAAAGACGCAGCTAATTATGATTATATATAAAATTCTTCGTACCACGGCGAAATAGTAGAAATTATACGTGTGATATCTCTTTTCTCACGAATGCATTTAAGTGAAAAATTAAGTTCGATTTTGACAGTTAAGTTCATATTAGTTCATATGTACACATACACATGCATAAGTATAAATCGATTTATACGTGTATATATATATGATGTTGCTAGTATAAATCTTTCTATCTTGTGTTGTGTTTTCACCCAATGCGTTTTAATACACATACACACATATATATGTGTATGTATGTATACAAATATATTAGCTAAGACTATACACAAACATACATACATGTACATGTTTGTATGTATATACATATGTACATATACAGACCGTAGAGCCAAACCATATCACTAATTGGAGTTTTACACTTTTTAAAAATTTCTAAATATTTGATGGTTTATTTACTAACTTTGGCCATATCAACAACATACTATAAAAGGTATGGATTTGTATAAAATACACACTTTCAAATGTACAAGCTGTTTTATGTACACACATTGTTCATTGATACTGGAAATTAATTGCAACACTACCAAAGAAAAAGCCAGAAAGTGTTAAGCGTATCTTTTAGAAATGAAATATTGAAAAAAAATTACGACAAGTTAATTGCAAATATTTATGTTTGTACTCTCAAATTTCTTTTTTATAGAAAAATTTTTGAATTTTACAGCAATTTCAGTTTTTACAGTTACATATTGACACTTGTATTATAACACATATTAAAAACATAAATTTGCAATACAATTTATTTTAATCAACTAAATATAATTTATTTATCTTTGCTAAGTATTCATTTTACATTATCAAATATTTAATAATTACGGTACAATTATGTATATTATCTAATATTTGTAAAAGGTAAAAGTGCACGATCCCGGAACGTTTCAATGGAATAACCCGTTTAAAAGTTTTATAGTTTTCAATAATAATTATAAAATTCCAAATTTATATTTTCCCAATAACAAGTTCTCCGAAAAATAATTTAGTTGAGTTAGTTCACTTTATTTTATAAGTCTTTAAAATATAGAAATTAAGATTTGATTAAGATTGACAGACACATTTAAAATTCTCATAATATTGAAAGACTTATAGTGCTGCCATCTACATTATTATATTGATACTAATAAAGTAATAGAATATTTTTAGTAAAAAAAATGACGTGAATACTTTTTTTTTTATTTTTCCAGAAATTAGGTTGAAGAACTAAAAAATTATCTATTTTTATAATTGATTTTAGCTATGGTAATAGCTCATATACATTCTTAAATAAATGATAAATTGTAAAATAATTCCAAGTGAAAATATGAGAGTTCTAATAGGTAACGCCATCTGGCGTGATTATTCTTGTCTATTATATTAACTCAAATATATTTAAATTCTCTATATTAAGTAAGACTATTAACAAACATTGAAATCCATATTTTCCTCATTATATGTATAAGGCTATACATGTAATCCTAAAAAATCAGAAAACTAGATCGTTTATTACTTCTACAGTTTTTTCTACTGATTAGTTAGAGAGAGTGGATTAAAATCACTAAAACATAATTCTCATTACAGTATAATTTGAATAAATTAATAAATAAAAATAAATAAAAATCAGCATAAACTAATCAAAGAGAAGTTAACGCCCGTGAAGATTAATTGTTGCAAAGACTTGGTTTTTCGATAGTTTTCAAAATTTTATTTCACCAATTCGGGAAAGATCCATCTTTTATTAGCTACATCGATAGATAATAATTAACATCTCTCAATATAATGCCGATATCATAATTTTCATTTGCACCATTTTTAATACGTTGTCCTGTAGTATTGACTACAAGAATATATAATAAAAGTATGGATATGTTTCATGCTTGAGCAGCAAAAGAGTATTGCCTTTACATGTTGATATCTCATCGTCAATTCAATTTTTTTAAATATTATTTTGGATTATTGTTTTCCTATAACTTTTCTGTAAGTTTCTTAAGTTTTTTATATAAACTTTGAAAATTATAAAAAAAAATCTTGTAATAAAAATTGAGCAAATTCTTTAAGAAATCTTTATATCTCCTGTAATATACAATCTGTGTTTAAAAAAGTCATGTAAACATTGTTAATACTTGGATAAATGTAATCCAAACTTTACAAATCATTTCCAGATACTCACGATATAAGAGGATAAAAAACATATTTTTCCCTTTTCAATAAATGGTTGATCTGCCAAATGTACATGTTATCAGAACTGAACTGGAAAGTGTGGGTTTTAATATAAAAAATTCCGTTAAAACATCAAATCCACTTGATTTTCTTGTATTAGTGGTAGTTTTTGCATTCCAACTGTGGAGTTTCACTATCTTAAAAAAATACATCGATCAACTGAAGAAAGAAAATTTTTTGATATATGTTTGCTTTTCGATCTGCCAATAGGAGTCCCGTCTTAGTGTTTGATACCTGTTAAGGGTAACGGATTGTTAACCTATTTGTTTTTCTGTTCTCCTCTTTCAGATAAAAGCTTGAGTAATTGACCTGCCTCCGATAAAAATCGATTGGACCATAGGTTTATGTTTCTGCTGTGCTACTTATTTACTTTTTTTACACACTTTTGCAAAAGAGACAAATTGATTCATAGTTCACTTTCGTTGAATGGTAAAAACATACTGGGTGATCCAAATTCTTTACGGCTTTAAAAATTTATTAAAATATACAAATCTGCATAAAATATTACCCTTTGTACAATTATAATTAGAGAGGACGTTCTAATTTTGGAAATTTTTAAACAGTATGTTATATATTTACTAATAGATAGCGCTGACAGTAAATAAGTATTGAGATTTACACAAACATTCCAGTTAGTCTCTTAGATGCATGACAATTTTTCATTCGGTGTCACACGTGTCGTGGCTCTCTATAGCTTTTTAATACCATTCTGTGAAGGTTATAGTGAGTACTTAACGCTTGAAAAAAAACTACTGAAGAATTAGTTGTCCTTTTATTGTGAATCAGTCACTTCTTCTTGGGCTCTACAGCCTATAACAGGCCAAGACTGACCCAATAAGTTTTTGCTATCTCGACCTATTCTACGCCATGGCTCTCCAGTTTGTTACATCAATGTTCTTCAAATCACTTCTTACTGCATTCAGCCACCAGTCGGTGGAAAACCCTTTTTCTTATTCCTTCTGGTTTAGAAAAAGTTAAACTTTTGTAGAGTTTTCGTCTTCAGATCGATAATGGTGTCCCAGCCGTCGAATGCGATTGTCTTTAATAGCATTAACTATTTCTGGCTTTTTATCTTTTCGATATTCTCCAAATATTTGGCACAGTAGCAATGCCTCAGTAAGCCTAGTTATCTATGACTTACAAAGATCTCCATATATTTGGTTTTGTCAGAACTGATGGTAAATCCCGTTTCTTTAGCTGCCGGTTCAAGGGCGGTAAAGTCTTCCACAACACATTTTCTAGATTTTCTTATCTCGAGGTAATTTACATATGCAAGAGTCTGAATAAGTCTTTGAAAAATAGTGCCTCTTACATTCATTCCAGATACTCTGATTACTTTTTACTGAGCGGTGCTAAATAATGTACTAGAGAATCTGCCTGAGGTTTCTATGAGTGTAGAAAGGTTCAGACAGTTCATTTTGCTGTTTGACTCGGCAATTGAGTTTTCTCAGTCATTAAGCTTCAAAAGCAGTTTTATTCACTAAAAGACAATAAATAGACTACCTGTCGATCTTAAACGTTATTTCTTGCACCTTTGTCGAGCAAAAAGTTTCATTGTCCAACTATCCTATCTTTAGATATTTTAATACGAAAGAAAAGAAGAAAAAATAGTGAGAATTTGTTTTTAATGCTATGATGAACTGTTTGGGCAGATTTTTCTTTATTTTTTATTACTGCATACGCACTCTCGGCATACGCTTGCAATCCCAAGTATTCCACGGCATATATATATATATATATATATATATATATATATATATATATATATATATATATATATATATATATATATATATATATATATATATATATATATATATATATATATATATATATATATATATATATATATATATATATATATATATATATATATATATATATACATATATATATATATATACATATATATATATATATATATATACATATATATATATATATATATATATATATATATATATATATATATATATATATATATATATAAGTGTGTGTGCGTGTGTGTATGTATGTGCGTGAAGCCCAGTGGCGTTGGAGTAGCGCTTCGAGCTCCCACTACACAGGTCCGAGGTTCGATCCCCTGGCTGAGCAAGGTAGACTCAGCCTTTCATTCCTTCAAGGGGTTGATGAACTGAAGATCAAGCGTGCTTGGGAACCAAACACGTAAGATTGGCCACCTAACAGGAACATATGCTTCGCACCCCAGGCTCTTAGTCGAATAAAGGAAGATTGGCACCGTAGGCCCTGGACCCCTAAGGGCTGTTGCGCCGAGGACTTTAGTTAAGTATATATATAGATTTGCTGTAGGGTATTTCATGCACCTCTCTGATTAAAACCCTTTGTATGAATGAGTGTTCATGTATGTTCGCTAGTCATTCCTTAATGGTTGGGTAAATCTTTTGCATGGTGATTCAGGTCAACCCTGGAAAATTTTAAAACAGGTCAAATTGTTTAAAAGTGAAGGGCATGTGGATATAGATAGCTCTATTAAAATCTAACTTATGTTTAACGACTATATTTTGTCGCCATTTGCTGTACTTTCCTTTTATTTGAGTTCTAAAGTGATTAAAATGTTTTAGGTAAGTTGCTCCGTCGGATAGCATTTAAAATGCATTTTGAGTTAATAAAATTTTTCTTCCTCTTTGATCATATTTACTTGATTTATTTCTTTTCATCGATTTTAATTTGGAGTATTTCTTTTATTTTGAATTCAATTGAGCCATACTTTTATTCAATTTTCAGACGCCAGTCTTATTTTAGTGCTAACGGCATTATTGTTTGAAAAAGCATTTAACATATATATCCTTAAGTAAGACTTGTATTTCTAGATACATTTGTTGTCTTCAAATGATCTGGCAAAACCTCTTCGTTATTCCGTGCAAGGATAAATTGACAAACATAATTCTCTTAATTCTTCAGATTATATTTAGCCGAAAGAGGGCCGAATGTGTAAGGCGTCCCTATCAGTACAGGCTGCGCAGTTGAATCCCGCAGTTAGAATAAATGTTCGTAGCCGTTAGGAATCGGCTTTAAGCAGTATATCCTGATCTCATTAGCCGTCTCGTAGCAAATCAGTAGACTGTACGGTTCCAAACAAAACGAAATAGGTTTATGTGTATGTATATATATATATATATATATATATATATATATATATATATATATTGTGTGTGTTTGTATATTTCTCAGGGTTTTCAAAACTTAAATCAAGGGTAATATTTCCGCGTCATTTATTCCCCTTTTAATAATCTAAATTAATCTACAGTTTTATCGGAGAATAAATTATAATAATGTCTTTAGGATTAATTATACAATTTAGGAAATTTCCAAATAAAAAGGAGATTCACGTACACAGATTTTGCTAGAATATTTACAGATGTTGACCATGTTATTTTGTACATAGAATATGCTATCTATTCAGTTTATATTATATAAAAGTCCTTCAACGTTGTATTAATAAATCTTTAGCTGAAACATATATATATATATTATATATATATAATATTATATATATATATATATATATATATATATATATATATATATATATATATATATACATACATAACATATATATATACATATATATATATATATATATATATATATATATATACATACATATATATACATACATATATATATTTTATATATATATATATATATATATATATATATTATATATATAGTGCATAGGAAAACTAAATATATAAATATATGTTATTTGTTTTATAAATAAGTTTGTTTTTCTGATGAAATTAAATTTAATTAAATGTGTTATTTGTCTTATAAAACTCAGTTGTTTTTATGATGAAAATTAAATTTAATTAAATGTGTTATTTGTCTTATAAAACTCAGTTGTTTTTATGATGAAAATTAAATTAAATTTAATGTTTTATTTGTTTTATAAAACTGAGTTGTTTTTATGATTAAATTTAATTAAGTTGAATGTGTTTTATGAAACTGAGTTGTTTTTATGGTGAAAATTAAATTGAATTGAATGTGTTATTTGTTTTATAAAATTGAGTTGTTTTTATGATGAAAATTAAATTAAATTGAATGTGTATTATAAAATTAAGTTGTTTTTATGATGAGAATTAAATTTAATTGAATGTGTTATTTTTTATCAAACTGAGTTGTTTTTATGGTGAAAATTAAATTGAATTGAATGTGTTATTTGTTTTATAAAATTGAGTTGTCTTTATGATGAAAATTAAATTTAATTGAATGTGTTAATTGTTTTATGATAATAACTTGTTTTAATTTCGAAATTGATTATACTATTAGCACAATTTTAAAAATGTGCAAGAACAAAGTAAAAAATGTTAATGCCGATTTGAATTTTGAAAGAAATATGATTTCTATTTCAGAATTTTAATTACTAACACCGAAGGCTAACACAAGCGTGTAGTCCCAAATACTCAAGTTTTACCGATTGTAATACCTTTTACAATGTTAGTCAAATCTTTTACTTTAAAAATATCGTTCGTTATGAATCAACTTCTTCCAACTTCCCAAAAAGCTGATATTTTCTCATCTTGTTTGCTATTTGATGTATTTCGATTAACGTTACTGCGTCAAAATGTAATTTTTTAAAATTCTGCATGTACATGTGGTTAAAAAAGTACCCTTCAACAAGGAAAAGATTAATATGTAACGAATTCTGTCATCTGCTCAAAGGAAAGAGTGAGATGATCGTTTTCCTGCTTTATGTCATGTGTCACAGAAAAGTGAGCAATCGTCCTCGAGCGTTTCGATGTAAAAAGCATCCTTCCCCGAATCCATTCCCAGTGATACAATACACATTGCTGTGGACCACGTACCTCGAATAGGTAATAAATTGGGTTAATTTCTGGTGAAAAAAAAAGATAAAATATTCAAATACGAACACGGTCTTATTTCCGAAATGTTATGTAATAACAGTGTTATATTGGACAGTAATATTTATTCCTCTTTACAAAAGATCAACTTTGCTTTTCGAAGTATTATGAAATGTTTTATTTAAAATATTTGCTAAATTCTCATGGCAAGAAATATTTTTCCATCAGTGACTAAGTAAATATTATCTCCAAAAAATGGGCCCTAAATGCGTCCATTAAGTAAAATATAAATTTCTATTTATCCTTACTTGTTTCATTAATCTCTATATTCTAAATTAATGGTTTTTCAAACTCACGGCGTTCACAGAACTGTGAGATTTTCTGGTGGAACTTTCTTAATTTAGAACTTTAAGTGGAAGAGTAACACAATAAAGGTTTTCTATGAAGCTCCGCTTTTCTCTGAACTAACTCTGCTTTTCATGAAATATTATTAACTTTTCAATTTATAATTTTGCCATCAGTGACTGAGTAAATTTTATTTTCAAACAATGAACCTTAAATTAGATCTTTAAGTGGAATGTAAATTTCTATTGATTATTGCTTATTTAATCAATAATCTATATTCTAAAGTATTGATTTATCAAAATTTTTAAATTCATGGTTCCTATAGAACTGTATAATCTTGTGATGGAACTTTATTAGTTTAGAACTTTAATTGGAATTGTAACATGGAAAAGTTTTCTTCATGGAAAACTTTTCTCTGCTTTTCTCTGAACTAACTGTTCTTTACCCCCTTTTCAATGAAATATTATTAACTGTTTAATTTAAAATAATTGCTATATTCTAGTGGCAAGAAGCACTTTACCATCAGTGACTGTGTATATCTTATCTACAAATGATGAACCTTAAATCAACCCATTAAATGTGGTGTGAATTTCAATTGATTAATACTTATTTCATCGATATCTATATTCTAAAGTAAATAGTTTATCCATTTTTTTTAAAACTCTTGACACTTATATCTATATTCTAAAGTAATGGTTTTATTAAATTTTTTAAAATCACGGTTTCTATAGAATTGGATAATCTTATGATGAAACTTTATTAATTTAGAACTTTAAAATAGTGACAAGGAAAAGGTTTACCATGAAGCTCTGCTTTTCTCTGAACTAACTCTGCTCCGTGAATTATATTAACTGCTTAATTTAAAATAGTTGCTATATTCTTGTGGCAAGAAATACTTTACTATCAGTGACTAAGTAAATCTTATCTACAAACGATGAACCTTAAATCAGCGCATTAAGTGTGGTATGAATTTCTATTGATTATTACTTATTTCATCGATATCTATATTCTACAGAAGTGGTTCATAATTTTTTTTTAAACTTTCGGCACTTATACCTATATTCTAAAGTAGTGGTTTATCAATTTTTTTAAAATCACGGCTTCTGTAAAACTAGAAAATCTCATTATGGGACTTTATTAATTTAGAACTTTAAATGGAATAGTAAAACGAAAAAGTGTTCTGCTTTTCTCTGAACTAACTCTGCTCTATCTCTGCTTTCATTGAAGTTTTATTAACTGTTTTATTTAATAGTTGTTATATTCTCGTGGCAAGGAATACTTTACTATCAGTGACTAAGTAAATCTTATCTACAAACGATGAACCTTAAATCAGCGCATTAAGTGTGGTATGAACTTCTATTGATTATTACTTATTTCATTAATATCTATATTCTAAAGTAGGGGTTTATCAATTTTTTTAAACTTTCGGCACTTATACCTATATTCTAAAGTAGTGGTTTATCAATTTTTTTAAAATCACGGCTTCTGTAAAACTAGAAAATCTCATTATGGGACTTTAATTCTTAGAACTTTAAATGGAATAGTAGAACGAAAAAGGTTTCTGCTTTTCTTTTATGTAACTCTGCTCTATCTCTGTCTTCAATGAAGTTTTATTAACTGCTTAATTTAAAATAGTTGCTATATTCTTGTGGCAAGAAATACTTTACTATCAGTGACTAAGTAAATCTTATCTACAAACGATGAACCTTAAATCAACCGATTAAGTATGGTTGCTTATTACTTATTTCATCGATATCTATATTCTAAAGTAGCAGTTTATCAAATTTTTTTATCTCGCTGTACCTATAGAGTTATATAATGTTATGGGACATTCTTAATTTAAAACTTTAAATAAAATAGTAACACAAAACAGTGGTGAGAACCATGAAAACTTTGGTCAATATGAACTACAGAGGGAAGGAAATATTTTCATCATGAATGATAATATAAACTTTTATTTATCCAGGGATTCCTTGCTATAACAAATCAGATGTAACCAGAACGTCAATTTTTTCAACCAAACTGAATTTTAATATACTGAACATTAAGTTTTTGTTTATTTAAGTGGTCTTTTCGCATCCGCCAAACTGTATGATCTTTTGGTTGAAAAGAATGCTTTTCTCCAAAAATATATACAATGTAGATTACATTGTAGATTAATTAGTTACATTGTATAAATGCTGACAATTATAAGGAAAATAAAGAAAGGGGATTCAACTGGGTTTAAAATATTCTTAATGTTTTTTTATAACTAATAAATTGAATTTAGTGTAACTTGTGCTACTGTTATCACAAATTTTAGTCTTAACAAGACTGGTGACTGCTTTGAGTTTACATTTACTTACAAAAATTGTCGAGGTATACGTTATAAATGCTATCTCTAGGTGTATACCGTATTCTAAATTAGCTTTTAAAGAAATTTTGGTTTTTTTTGCCGCATATGTTGAAAATGAATTGTCATATAAACATGTTAATCTAAATAGCATCTGCCATTGGGAGGAAACTTTTATCACTAGCATGGCCATGAACAGAATGCTAGACCCAGACACAAAGCAATTTTTGATCAGGGTTAAATAATAGATGTCTCTCTCATCCAAACTAATGATTACTGAAACCGGATGAATTATATGTTGAGATATATAATTCCATTGGTCAAAAGAGTGATATCTACAATTATTTCCTTTGATAAATGTCATTTATTGTGTTAAGTAAATATGCAATTTTAAAGGCTTGACTTCCAGAAAAGCTAGTCTGATTTTAGCTCCAGTGTTGAGTCTGACTCCACGTCATCTTTCTTTTGAAGTAAGTACAGTATCGAGTGTGACTCAAGATGGTTTGTAAATTTATGAATTACTGGTCAGACTTGTTTAATTTAACTAATATTGTTATGACGGCAAAATATTGATATAACTCCAGCATTAGTTTAGGGCGAATGTTGATAGGGGGTGACCAAATACTATGTTGTACACAAGTTGCTAATAATCCAGAACTGGCCTTGACTGAAACATCCAATACATTGAAGGGCAGTTTTTCGACCACGGAGAGTCACTTTGTGTGAAGTCACATAGCCCACAAGTGTCATGTTATAGAGACATTTTCGTGGAAAATGGGTTAAAAACATATGCTTTTTACATGTAAAACAACATTAAAAAAAAACATTAAAAAAAAACGGTTTTTCAGTATAATATAATACATTTAAAAATGAGGAACGTTAAGAAATTCCTTCAAAAGTTTCTAATAAATATACATTTTAAGGAAAAGAACTCTGACTTAATTACTGAAGTTGCACTAATGAAATGGTTGATATGTTTTGCTTTTTTTTTCTAAAATTGTGTTTTTTTTATAAAATAAATAAATCAAAGAACGATCATTCTTTCCAGTGTGGTGATCCTTTACACAAAGTAGGTATTAATTACAAAGTACTTTTAAAATATTGAGTATCATTATAAATGCAATAAATTTTAAAGCACTAACAGTTTGTGTTGTAAGTAATTTATTTATAGACATACCATTTATCACATTTGTACATCTATTTCCCACATCAATCGCTTTACCACATTCCTTATTTTCCAATTTCGCCTCCTTGAAAAACGATATATGGAGTTTCAACTATAATTTGACCTTCATTAAGCGTAAATCATTTGAAGGTCAAAAGACGTAACTTATAATTTTTTGTTGATACTCAGGTATAAGTATTCAAACGTTAATTAATCCTCCTTTCTTCCTGCATAGGACGCAACTAATTTATTTGAAGGTCGCTAGATATAACCAGTTATACCTGCTTACAAATGGCTTCTTTGCAAGTGTAAAAATTCGATCATTGATTTATCCATTTACTCATCTTTAAAAGACGAAATTATTATATTTTAAGATACATAGACATAAATACACATACCACAAACATAGTTTATTACAAAGTGAAGAATGGATTAAATGCAGAATAGTTCTTAGCTATTATACGGTAGATAATGCCTTTTTCGGGCAAACTAATGATTACTGAAACTGGACGAATTATATGTTGACTTATGTAATTCCATTGGATAAAAGAGTGATATCTGCAAATATTCCGTTGGATCAATATTATGTATTGTGTTACGTAAATATGTAATTTTAAAAGCTTAACTTCCAGAAAAGCTAGTAACTTTTTGCAGTTATTTGGATGGCTCGAACAGAAAAACCAACCTGATTGGTAAATTATTCCCATTTAGCTTTGATATTTAGAGACAAAATTGGAGACTTTTGGGGAGAAGTTTCTTATGACAAAAAAGCTTTGAGAAGAATGTTATTGGTTAAAGTGCGAAACTTGAGATCTTTGGTGCTGAGTTAGAGCCAAGTAAGAGCTCAAAACACCTTTCTGTACAACCAGGGTGTGTAGGCAAGGAGGAGAGAAATACGGAATCAGGAGTAAAAATTCCTCCTTCAGAAAATTATTAAAATTGAGGGAATTCTCCTAAGTGACATTACGAATGCCTTACACCTGTCAGAGTAGGTGGCACGTAAAAGGGTATCAAGAGCCCGATGTTTCCTAGTAATCAGTGTGAATGGTTAGCACACGGCTGTAGGGTTCGAGCACTGGCAAATGTGCGAAATACCTCCTTGTACACCAAGGGAAAGTGTATAATAAATCTGTGGATTTGTATAACTCGCTGGGACGTTGACAGGTCGGAAATATGCACGTAATCAGGAGCAAAAATCACCTCCTGAAGATGATCAAAACAGAAAGTAATATGCATCGGAGTCTCACGAACCTCTTACGTCTGTTAGCTGACCGTTGTGAGTGGTCAAATTGTGTAGAATAACTATTTTTTATGAATTGACTACTCACACACTGAAAGCTATAAAAGTCTTTCCTTTCTTAGTCTATCGGAATCAGTAAACACCGATCAGTGATAGAATGCGGACCATGCTGTGGTGAACACAGTTCGAGCTTTGAGACCGAACGGACCTAACTGTAATTGATAATCGTGTGACGAGAAATTATTGCCTCCTTTAAAAAGTCCAGTTAGTTTTATGATAATTACAATCTTCTTTAGGTTAATTGTTGTTTGATGATCAACTGTTCCAGAATTTTCACAACTGTTGTATGTTTGGTAGAAAAATTGTGGAAAAAATTTCAAACAAAGTTACGAAATGTATTTTAACCCGTAACATGTAACAATTGTTTAAATTTAAGTTCTGTTCAGAAAAATGAATAAAAAATAGAATAATCCAATTTAATGTGTTTCAAAGTGAAACTCATATTTCACTTAATGTTCACCATCCTCATAAATTTTCCTTTTAGTTATAAATGAAGAAAAGGTGCGTTTATAATAAGTAGTCTTCTCTATGTCGTTGATTAACTATGATTTCAATAGAAATTAATTTTCAAAAATAATAATTAGAAAGAGAACATTTTTATTTTTTCCGTAAATCATAATTTTCACTTAATTGGGATTCTAAAATGTTATTTTTTTTTTTTTTTTTTTTTTATTGTTATTTTCCTAAGTGTATTGTTAAACTTGATCTGGTAAGTTTTAGAAAAATTTGGACTTCACAAGATCTTCTAAAGTTGAAAAAAGTTCGTAAATATTGTTTTAAGAAATACAAAACACATTTTAAGAAAAACAATTTAATCTTTCATTATTACAGAGAATTAGTGCGTTTACATTATATTTATACCCTTAAATATAATCTCTACAATAATAAAAGAAATAAATATATAAATATAAAATCCATTTCACAAACGTATATTATATTCTGGTATTGAAAACTATATATTCTTCACAGCATTTAATATTTGCAAAGTTCTATTCATCACATTTTGCAACAAAGATATTTAACAATATATATTTTAAAACTTAATCTTGATTCTGAATTTTAAGCTGAACTTTTCTTCATCTCTGAGTATACAAACTATTATAAAAATATAAGAATTAGTTTAATAATGTCTGGGTTTTACACAAAACAATTTTTTTTTCATTTACATCTTCTTGTTCAATTTTTTCTTCTGTAATGCGTATGGAATTCAGTGGATGATTGTGACTTGTTCTGGGGTTCTGAAAATAACAAAAGAATGATTAAATACAAAAATAAAAATCATGTAATACTAAATTATACTTTAAAGGGTTTCAATGAAACTAAAAATAAAAATTATTACCTATTCTTAATCAAAATACAGGTTTTTAAATAAAGTATTAATCTAAATATCAAAGATAAGTAGTAATAAAATTATACAGAAGGAGAATAAAAAATTTGGTTAATGAAAACTATGCCTAAAATGATTTCAGCTTTATCCTGAAATCTCTTATATTCTATCTAAAATGTTTCCCTTAATAATCGAATAAACAGAAATAAAACTGTACAGACGAAGAATAAAAGATTTGGTTGATGAAAGATATGCCTAAAATGATTTTAGCAGCACCTTAAAATCTTTTCTATTCCATATAAAACGTTCCCCTTAATACAGAATAAGCAGAGATAAAATTATACAGATGGAGAATAAAAACTTTGGTTAATGAAAGCTATGCCTCAAAGTATTTCAGCTTTACCCTGAAATCTCTTCTATTCCATCGAAAATGTTCCCCCTAATATTGAATAAACAGGAATAAAATTGTACAGACGAAGAATAGAAGATTTGGTTGATAAAATTTTTTTCTAAAATGGTATCAGCAGCACTCTGAAATCTTTTCTATTCCTTATAAAACGTTTCCCTTAATACCGAATAAGCAGGACACCGAATACAAACGGAGAATAGAAAATTTGGTTAGTGAAAGCTATGCCTAAAAGGATTTCAGCATTAAATCTCTTCTATTCCATCTAAAATGTTTCCCATAATATTGAATAAACAGGAATAAAATTGTACAGACGAAGAATAGAAGATTTTGTTGATAAAAGATATGCCTAAAAGGGTATCAGCTGCACCTTAAAATCTTTTCTATTCCATATAAAACGTTCCCCTTAATACCGAATAAGCAGTGATAAAATTATACAAATGGAGAATAAAAAATTTGGTTAATGAAAGCTATTCCTCAAAGGATTTCAGCATTACCCTGAAATCTCTTCTATTTCATCTAAAATGTTCCTAATAATCGAATAAACAGGAATAAAATTGTACGGACGAAGAATAGAAGATTTGGTTGATGGAAGATATGTCTAAAATGATATAGGCAGCACCCTGAAATCTTTTCTATTTCATATAAAACGTTCCCTTAATGTTGAATAAGAAGGAACAAAACTATACAGATGGTGAATAAAAACATTTGATGAATGAAAGCTATGCCTGAAATTATATCAGCTTTATCCTGAAATCTTTTCTCTTCCTTGAATAGCAGCTAAACAACAGACGGGGAATAAAATTATACAGACGGGGAATAAAAGAGTTGATTAATGAAAACTATGAGTAATACAACGCTGGATTTTTAAGTAATTATTATTCAGAAAATTAAAATCACACACATATACTATATTTTTTTTCAACTTTATTATTACGTGAAAGCCTGAACTTATATATATTTTTTAACATAATTTCTACTAAAATAAAGGCCCTTGTCGTATCGTAGAACTATTAATTGAATTCCCTCCTCATAGAAAGCTGCCGTCTGGCAATTGTTTGGCTTTGTTCATCTCAGTCAACATTTTCATCTTCAGAAGGTCAGAATAACATACGATAGTTTAAGTGTTGTACTACAATTCTATAAAAGATACATCTTGAAAATTGGAACACTAACTTTGAGCTTAAAGTCTAACTTTTCCGAAACTAATCTGCCGTCTTCAGTAATGACGGGAGATGGCTTCTTCTCATGAGGAGAAGCTTGTTCATGAAGAGAAACGATCTTCAATCCTTATTGTCTTTAAAAGGTTCTAATAAGCTCTCTTAGTACACTTTATGCAATGTTTTCTCCATACATTTTATAGAACCTCCGAGGAATTTCAGCCACTTTCGCATCTCTTGCAGTAAGAAAACGAATAACACAGCGTGTTTTACAGTCAGGAGTTTCAGTTGACTAAATCTTTTTAAATGCTTAAACAGAACGGTTGAATTCAACAGAACTAGTCTCTGTGGCTAGCCATAAAATATTAATTAACTGCGCATGCCTGAAACAGAGTTCAAAGCTCTGAAGCTGCCGAATTTTAAATCAGCATTTTATTGAAAATCACGTCTTGTATATTTTCAGCATCGTCCTAAAACCTCTTCCGCGTAAAACGTCCTCCATTTAAATGGAACACTCTCGCTATTAAAATTAATTATATATCAGGAGTGATATATCAGGTACTATAAGGATAAGATTAAACAAGACTAAAAACAAAAACTAATAAGTTAAGTAACTATAATCACATATTTGTTAATGTGAGGTAACACTGTGGATTTCATTATCTTTCATTTTAATACGTGATGGTGTTTTGCAATATTGAACTGATCTAGGAGAAAATATCTAGGTTATTGGAAGTTCAATAACCTGGAAAACGATTTAGCTGCAAAAAGTTAGATTCTCTTTAAGATTACGTATTTATATTTCTTCTTAATACAATTACTTAGTTTTTATATCTATGCATAAAAATGGGTTAGTTTAAAAGCTATGACATAAAAGATGAAATTCTTTAGAGCGTGGAAAACATTTAATGCTTTTGCAATTGTTATAATAGTCAGCCCCTATCGGAAGAAATCAATTGTACCTTATTTGTGAATAATAATCCCTTGAATTTTTACAGAACTCATTTCGAAGTGTGTAAAATATTTCGGGGGAAAACCTTGATTTAAAACATCATTTCTAACACACGATAAAAAAATTTCAGTTCTTCAGTTTCGCAGTTTAGGCTTTCGGCTTATAGTATTTTTAGAACTAAAAGGAATTTGTTGCAATTTTATGTTATCTTTTTCATTAATGGAGTCTGGTATCTTTCAACTGTTGCAAAATCTTGCCACTTTATTTTTAAAATTTTATTGCTTAAAAAATTTTATATTTAGAAAAGTATTTTTTATAAATGTTAAGCTAACTTTTTCTGCCTTCGTGGGACATAAAATATTTTAGAATTTAATAGATATATATTAAAAATTTAGTACTTGTAATTTTTACAGCTATCGGGTTCATATAACGTTGTACATTTATACGCACGTTTTTAGTTAAAATGAAAGCAATAATAAGTTTTTTAAATGGTTTGTTTTGGTTTGGAGCTTTAAGTCCACTAATTTGCCGACACGAGCGATAATGAGACCAGGACCTACTGCTTAAAGCCAATTCCGAATGGCTGCTAAGATCCATGCTAGTAGAGGTACTCGAACCTACGACCTCTGGTATCTAAGATCAGCAACCTACGCATTCTTCAATTGGTCAGCAACATTAAAACCTTGAACTGTTTTATTTTTTCAGTGGTACAAATTTTATTAAAAGCCCAATTTGCTTTACATATTTTAAAATTTATAAGATATTTAGTTCTCTTTTTTCGTGGGGAAGATATTCATTTTGTTGTTCATCGTTTTAAATACATAAAATATATGTTACTAAATTTAACTAAGCATATATATTCCTGCAGCATGACAGCGTTTACAGGTCTTTTAAAACAGCAATCTTAAAAGAATGAAATGAAAAAAATATCCCAATCTAAATATATTTATTTGAATTTTTTTTTCCCTAAATATCAGTTATATATGATTTTCATTTTATATTTGATTTTTATTTTAAGTAGTTTTAAGTTAGGTATATATGATCCTAGCCACTTTGCTCTTAGCTTTAGTTCGGTATATACATAATTATTAACGTCACGTGATCTTTTGATAACA
>CM063498.1:169388441-169408441 GCA_032207245.1 Pardosa pseudoannulata | reverse complement strand
CCGCACTAAACTCTACGAAGAGCCTCATTTGGCCACCAACGACAAATGACTGAAAACACGTCCAACTCTTAAGACACACTGAAATTAGCAATTATGCAGAAACTGAATCATACTGTAAATCCGGTCGGTGTAACCGTAAATCTGAATTTCAGTACCAGACAGACACAATCGTCTTTTATTTCCTTTCAAAATCAACTTCCTGAAAAAGGAGATCTACTATCATTGTTTTACTACAATAAAATCCAGGTTTATAAAACATAAAAAGGTTTTATGATTAATAGCTTCTAAAAGGGAAAGTGAAGTGGAATAAGCCTCAAGGCTATAATGTTGCAATAGAATTAAGTTTGCCATAAGAAAAAGAATAACGACATTGTATATATGCGGAACTAATTACGCGCTTAGAGTTTCTCGTCTATGATATGGTTTCTTTGAAAAGAGAAATCGAGAGTTTTTTCTCAAATAAGTAAAACGACGACAGCAAAATAAACTTTTTGTTTTGTTTTTTAACTAGTTGAAAGTTAAATCATGCCATCAAATAAAGATTATATCTGTAACAGGAAATCAAACTGCATGTGTTAAGCAGTAAACAATAGCTCAGTAAACATCCTACTTTAGGTTATTCGGATATTATGTTATTGTTTTATATTTAGTCTGTTATTAAAAATAAATTATCAAAAAACATTATAAAATCTTATTTGTTCAAGTTGTTGAAAATTTAGGGGTTTGGCAAAATTAGGTTGACAGAAACAGTTATTCATGAGTAAAATATATAATTAAATAAAAAAATGCATTTTTACATAGTTACGAATGAGGATATATTTATAAAATTAAAGTTTAAAAACATTCTAGAAAAATAATAGAAAGTTTTGTGTAATCGAGAGTAGTTTTATGAGACTTTGCAATGTCTCTTTCATTTCTTTCGATTTTAGTTATTCAATCACTTTTCAATAAGAATTATTCTACAAACTGATGATCCACCTATAATATCTCAAATAAACCAGGGCTTCGAACCGTAATTTTTTTTGTTCCGGTTCAACTAAAAAATTAATATCGGTTCAGTTCCGGTTTTCGCTCCGCCAAAAATAACTGTTTTCGTTTCAGTTCCAAATGAATAATTTCATTTTATGTATATTCTTATTTGTACTAAAAATATAATTCTATCATAAACAAAAAATGTAATTCTATCAAAATTTAGAAGATTTTATTCTTTTTTTAATTGGTACACTATGTGAATTGATACAAACAGCAGGTACGATAAGAGCGGCGAGCATTGGCATTGTTATCCATTATCAAAATCGCATTTGACAACTAGGTTCATGATTACCCACATTCGTCGTTTGACTCTCACATCGTGCACTTGGCCTTGCAATAATTATGTAAAAAATATATTATTTATTTAACATATGAAAATTGCCTCTAATTATTAATATATCTTCTAACGTGGTTTCACTGAGATTACTTCTGTTGTCTCGGAGAATAAATTTCAACACTAACTTGTGTAGCTGGAGCTGCCAAAACCACCATTGCAATCTTATACAAGTGCGGATATGTAATTATAAAGTTGACGTTAAATTAGAAAATATTGATAAGTTGGTAACAGTAACAAAATGACTGAAAGATATATCGAACCGAAATAAACCGATATTTTTTTCGGTTCAGTTCCGGTTTTCGTTCCGACCAAAATAACGGTTTTTTCCGGTTTTCGGTTTTCGGTTCAGTTCCGGTTCGAAGCTGAAATAAACTCATGCTAAAAATAAAATTCAAAATTCAACCAACGGCATATGTTTAAAAATTTTCCTGGCTCTGAGACATACATAAATTAGAAACAGACACCTATCATTATTTTGATTAAATATTTTTATGGAATTTGTAGCATTTTTCTCTGTTAGTAAAGATAAACTTTTGTCCAATTTTAACTTAAAGGATTTGGTACTTTTTAACTGCTATTGAATCAGTTTTATTTTTCACCTACTATAACTTTAGAAATTATATATTTATTAAAATTCTGTTTTTATTAAGCATTCATCAAGGTCTTATTTTAGATTATGCGACATCAACAACTTTTTATATTAAATAAAAATCTTTAAAACAGTAGTAAAGATTGTTATTTTTGCAGTTACCGGATAACCAACTTAATGTGATTACCCACATTTTAACTGAATTTAAAGAAATTTATTACAACTTTAAAAATGTAGTATTAAATATGTAAAAATGTAAATATTCTGCTATTTCAGTAGTACAAACTTTACAACTAAATTTATTCGATAAATTTTACAAATTTTTAAAAAAAAAAATTTAATTTTTTTATTTAAGAACATATGATATTAATTTCATGGTTTTACCTTTGACTGACCCCAGAAGAGAGAATAAATATATGATGTTTATTAGATATAAAGCTTTAAATTTCATACGTCTAATTGAGAAATATAACTGAATATAAGAAGCTACACCAAATTATTTTCCGCCTAAAATATAGTTCATTGATATCATATGTGATATACAAGTATATAAAGCATTAGATATGTAATTCATTTATGATATATTCAAAAAATTAGAAACTTATTATATTGATTTGATTTCAAATAAAAATGATTGTGTATCTTCGTAGAAAAAATAAATGTGCAAATTTGTGCTGAAGTAGATATCTAAAACATTTTTTATGTTTAAAAATTTTGATGAATTTGATGAATTTGATAAATTTTGATTCAGAATGATTTTGATGAAAGTTTGATATTTAAAAATTTTCTGTTAAATTTAAAATACCACTCTAGAATTTTGACAACGTATAAACAAAAAAGAGAGAGAATTTAATATACACTACAAATTTCATTTAAATAAATAGTTTTCTGAGAGAAAATTGAAAATAAGGTCAACATTTGCAGCAGTCGAAAGGTACCAGGCCCCTTAGTATCATCGTCTTTTGAGCTAGAAATTCATTATTTCAAGAAATATGCTGATTTTTCTGGAAAAAAGATTATAAAATTCCAGGCAGAAATTAAAAAGTATACGATAAAAAACTGCGACTTACGAAAGTTTGAAAGTTATTATGACAACCTTCTGTTGAAAAAGGTATTTGAACGAGATGACCCGAAATCAGGCCTGGTGTTTGGTGACAGCCTTTCGAAAAATCTAGTCTGGCGGACAGGAGGTGAGTTTCTGAATCCTCTGTTTTGTTCGAAGGGCTGGCTCTGGAATCCTCTGTTAACATTGATGGGTGCAGGACCAGGGGACTGTCTGAAGCCCAGGTTCTGGGGTCTGTTGCCTTCGAAAGGTACTGCTTGTAGCCCTTGCCTGACGTTTCTGTTCACCATCTCTGCTATGTTGATGTATGGATAGTCATAGTTGTGGCGAATATGGTGAGGAATGGCAATTTTCTCAGCAATTTTAAGACTTGGATCCCATGCTAGAACGACTGCAACCGTGACTATCAATATCTGAAAGAAAAAATTTGAAATTTTAATTCATATAAAAATTAGTGTTTGAGAGTCAACTGTCACCTTAGATTTGACAGTTGAAATTTTTTTTAATGGAATGTATTTACTAAACTGGAAAATTAAAAAAAAATATTCTGTATTAAACAGAATATCAATATAATTTTATGACTAAACCATACACCTATCTGCCCAGAAATAACTTAAATTTTATAGTTCTTCCCAGTTCCTTCTGTTCATCATTCTATTTGTTGAAAATAGAAGAAACTTTTTCAGAAACTTTTCTGCTAAAATGTCCATTGAATCAGATTATATAAAAAAAATTAATTTTTCAAACCACTTTCTTTGTGTACTACTTTTATATAAGAAATAGACGACTTTCCTTTATAACGTAAAAATCGGACAAGGATGCCGGAGGCTTGTCAGTAATAAACTTTCTTTTAAAAACTTGTTTGTAGTACAGAAGGAATCAAAATATATAGTCCGGAAGTAAATATAAACTAATAGAAGATTCCAACGGGATAAAAATGCATACAAAACACTTCTTATATTTGAGGGAGATATCTAGTTATTAAAATCACTTTGACTAAAATAAAAATGTTTTAAGTCTGATTAAGAATAACTTAAAAATAACTTTAACTTGTCCTTTCTTATTTATCTTTATTTATTTATTTTTATTTATCAATTTTTATATACTTATTTGCAAAATGAAATCTTAAATATTTCCTATTATTGTTCATATTTGATATGATTTTATGTAATAATAAACATTGAACAGTAGCTATCTAAAATAAAACTTTCCCTATATTCAATTGACTTTTCTATTGGTTACAGTCCATGTGAAATTTTAAACAATTTAGAACTCCATCTGCTCCCTTATTTATTTCGTTGTATGTACAATTTATGTAAAGCACATGCACTCTATTTTTTATTTGTCATTTCTTATTTAATTGTTACATTATATCCGTGTGGACCAAACTCTGAAACTTATAAAAAAGAGATTGAGAAGTATTAATTAGTTTCATGGAACCAGTTTTTTTTTTCTGTACTATGCTCTTTTTTTCTACTTTAACAGAATTCTTGATTAATGAGTCAATTTATTTATATTAAAATTTTCCTTATGTTAGTAACTTAATTTAATAGAAGGTATACTTAAGGTACACTGCTATACTTAAGTGAAATACAAAATTATCACTACTAGAAAGCCCAAAGTTATTAGGCTTTAATTACTTGTAACAGCCTGAGAGCCGACAAAAGGTAATTTCGTCGAAATTGGAAGTTAAAAAAAGAGAATGAGAATAAAGAATCTAATTTACTTTACCTAGATGACTGAACCGTAGTGACAACAAAAAGCAATCCATTAAAACATTTTGGAACTTATTTTTTAAACAATTATGTCTATTCTCTTTTTTGTGTTATTTGTGACAGCCGGAAAGATAATAATTGTCATGTTCCCTTTTCTATTTCTTTCTTCTAAAGAATGTTTTTAAAAAATAGTCTTTTTTTCCAAATTAAAACTGCCTTAGTTTGTTATTATATATTAAAAACATTAAATTAATTAAGATGATAATCAAAGATTTTCAAAAGTATTCTAGGTTACTTTTAGTATTTGTAGTAATATTTTAACGGATTAATATTCTCATATTTTATACAAGATTAGAAAAAATGAAAAATACGATGAGTCAAGAATATTAAAAAGAATACAGGTTTTCAAAATAAAGTTATAGATAGTACAGAGAAATTTTTTGAGGAGTCATATTTTGAAAGCAATATGTAAAATGGAATAATATAAAACAAATTTCAATTTTAAGAAATGGTAATGAAAGCTTAACCAAATTAAAAGTTAACTAAAACTTAATCATAACAAATAACTTAATTAAACATTATAATTTTTAATTTACCATGCATTATTATGCTATAAAGTAAAATATATTGCCTGTATTAGCATAATTTTAGTTCGCAGAATAAAAACGATAGTTCTATTTGATACAAAAATTTATTTTCTACCTTGCTTATTTCAAAAGTTATTTTGAGAGTAAGTAGTTATCTACTTTTTTCGTTTGGAACATATGTTTTTTAAGATATACAACTTTATATTAAAAAACCTAAAAAAGTTAAACCATTATTGATGAATCATAAAAAAATAACAGGACGTTTTATGATATGGTGCATCAAAGGAAAACCATTATCATTCATATTTCTCATATTTCTAATTTGTATTTATTCTAAAGTTTTAAATTTTTTTGATTTTCGTAAATCCCTCATTAATTTTTTGCATGTGATTGACATCATACTTCAAATTGAATTCAAAAGATAAGCTTGTTTCAAAACTTTCATTATTTTATAAATAAGAAAGGCAGCAAAAAATGAAATAAAAATTAAGAATTAGAGCAGATTATCCCATGTCCAAATTTGAGAAATAATGTTATTTATGGCCTTAAATTCAGCATAAGTAGACTAAATAAAGCAAAATTTCAAATTCATATATTGTTTATTTAGGAAAACCTGATTCTGTAAATAAAACTCAGGGATAAAAGGAATAAAATTTGCACTTCTACATACTATTATTATTATTTACCTGTCCTTTAAATAGAACAATAGGACAAAATGGATTAATGAAATGATTTAAAGACAAGAAAAATCAATGAATGCATAATAATACATAAATATCTGTGATATTCATCGAAGTTACAGTTCATAAACATATTATTTAAATTTTAAAACAAATATGATTATATTCATAGAACTAACTGACTGATGACTTTAATGGTTTGGGAACCTTTTAAACAATACGAAATAAATATTATTATAATTCTTAAATAACTTTTAAAAATTAAGCATTTAGAAAAATAATATTTTCACTGTTTATTAAATGATTTCTACTCCTCGGAACAACAACCCCTAGGGAGCCAGGGTCTACGGTACCAATTCTCCGTTTCCGAGACCTAGGGCCGTGGAGTGCGAAGCTTATCTTCCGGTTAGGTAGCGTCAACCTTACGCGGAACCCTCAGTGTTTAATTCTACAAGCATGCTTGATCCTCATTTTGTCAACCCACTGAAGGGATGAAGGGTTGAGTCAACCTTGCCCAGAATGGGGATTAAACCTCGGACATGTGTCGTGGGAGAGCGAAGCGCTAACCCAACGCCACTGAGCTTCATTAAATGATTTCAAAAAATTTAAATTTTATTAAAAATCAAAAATATTTTATAACAAATTATTTTCCTGCATCCAGTTCTCAACATATTAAAAAACAGAATAGAAAAATACATCTATAAAAGGAGTTATAGATCGATTTATAAAGTATATTTTATGTGTCACTCAAAACAACGATGATATATTCAAAAATGGAAAATTTCAAACATATTTATCTATCCGATATACGAAAATATTACGGAGAGTGGCATAAAGTCTAGTTTTGATGAAAAAGCCCCAAGTCTCTAACAACCCGTAAGTGACGCAAGTAATATTCTCTATCAATTGATCTATAACTCGTATTCTAACAGGAATTTTTCATGTGGCTTTCTTTTAACACGTTAGAAACTAGTTTCAGAAAAGTATTTTTATATATTTCTTTTGTTTTTTCTTACAATCCTCACGCACAAAATTTTAAACTTATTCGTTTTAAGGAGATAAGTGTCTTTCGAGACCAAACATTTTCACGAAACAAGCATTTAAAAATTTACCTCGTTTTAAAAAGAATTTTTACAGGTTCGCTATACTACCATAACTTAAAATAATATTTAGTTTTGTAACCATCAAGTAGTGCATTTTTAAAAAACAACATACGAAATATGAACAAAATGAACAAAGTAAGCATATATATTGTTAGATAAATTTTTAAATATGTGTATTAGAAACTAAATTTTTGCATCAAATTGATGTAAAATACATGTTTTATTCAATAAATTGAAGATGTAAAGGTATGTCATATTTTGCACTTAAAAAAACTCTTAAGAAATTGAAAATTAAAAAAATAGCATTTATGGTATAAAATGAGACATATTGACTGTATTAATTTTAGTTCACAGAATATAAACGATGATGACTTCCTATTTGATACAAATATTTAGTTTAATTTTACATATTAAGAAATATTTAGGGAGTAAATAGAATTTTTCTTTGTACACTTGGTGTATATATATATATATATATATATATATATATATATATATATATATATATATATATATATATATATTATATATATATATATATGTTATTTTTTTTATAAAGTTAGACCCTCATTAATAATCATTAGAAGATTATATGTTATGGTGTAAAAACTATTATAATAAATAACCGTCAGTTTGAGAGTTACTATGAATAACTACCCTTTAATATGCACAAATTTTACTTAATGTTTCTTTAAAATAGCTAGTTTGAGCTAACTGTATTCACTAATATTTCAAAATTCCAAAACATGTTAAAAAGTCTTATTTTTATAAAATAAATTTAATTCTGATTTCACAATTCATCATTTGATTTCAACTAAAGGAACTGTGCAATTTCATGATAATAAATGTACATTATAGTCCGTAATCAGAAAACTATAAATAACAATCATTGAAATTTTGATATTTAAAATATTTCTGTTATATTACAAAAATTTGAACTATATGTAATTTAAAAGGTAGTAAAAAATCCAGTAAAAATTTCCTTTCTCCAAATGACTAGTTTTTCAAGTTATAGACGTTTAAAAATGCTGTCGACTTTTGCAGCATTTAAAAGGTACCAAATACCGTAGTATTATTATAGATAGAAATATAGATACACCAATAGGAAAAAAACTTCGTGACTAGATAAATAAATTTACTATTCAAAAATCTGTGCAATGAAAGTATTGACAAGATTTCGAAATATTTTCTTCAAAATCCAGCAATTTTGTAAAATATCTGCAAATTATTTTTGTCATATTAAAGAAAAGTCACAAGAAATAAATTAAAGATATATAAGATTTAATAATTCAGTAAACAATAATAATAAGTAAGGATTGTTTTTTAAAAACACCTCTTTGCATTATCTTTTTATTTTGCTAGTAAATAATTTTAAGTATGGTTATTTTATGCAAAAATTATGCACTTTTCTTTCAAATTTTTTTCAAGGACAATAGAAGGATAAATTTATTTCTAGCGATAAATATATTTATTCATGTCAAGATCCTTTCCAGAGTCCTATTTTAAAATCAAGGAACGTCAAAAAATATTCATCGTTATGATAATTTAAATTTTATACAATAATTTTGTCTTCTTAATATAGATAAGAAATCTATACGCTTGGTCAGTCCATTGTTTATGTAGATAAATATGGAAAATATTTTTACTGTCAGAGAAGTTTATCATAATCGAAGTGAGGTGTATCCTTTCTTCTACAGGCAAGTTACAAGCATGAATAAAGAAAAGTTTCGGGTTTCGTTTAAGGTTTCTAAAGTTGTCACTTTATCCTCATTGCAGAAGATCAGAATTCCATCATGGCATTTAGTTGTTTCGTACTTTTGTTTTGTTTATACAGAAAATCATTCTTAACATTTACGTCAGTATTATGAGTAACTATGATTTAAATCAAAATCAAGCTTCTGAAGCTATTTGTAAGCACATGATTTCTTGCATGTGCTTGAAAACTACTGTGTATTTTTCTTATCATAATCGAAGTGAGGTGTATCCGTTCCTCTACAGGCAAGTTACAAGCATGAGTAAAGAAAAGTTTCGTGTTTCGTTTAAGGTTGTCTAAAGTTGTCACTTTATCCTCAATGCAGAAGATCAGAATTTCATCATAGCATTTAGCTGTTTCGACTTTTGTATTGTTTTTGCAGAAAATAATACCTAACATTTACGTCAGTATTATGAGTAACTATGATTGAAATCAAAATCAAACTTCTGAAGCTAGTTGTAAGCACATGATTCCTTGTACGTATTGAAAACAAACTATGCATTTTTGTTATCTCTTTTTGTAGTTCCTTTCAACATTAATCGGTGACCTAGCTCTGTTCTCGCTTTCGGTACCGGTGTTCGTGGGTTCGAATCCCACTGTGGCATGTATGTTCGTAGCCGTTCGAAATCGACTTTAAGCAGTAGGTCCCTGTCTCATTAGCCCTCCTGTTACATAAAGTAGACCGTAGCACTCCAAACCAAACCAAAATTAATCAGTAACCAATTTGTGACACTTAATATATCTCGTGATGCAAGGTGTTATGACCTCAGTGTTGGCTTGATATACACCGGGAGATACACTACCAGTACTACATGTGCAGTAGAGGGGGGGGGAGAGCACAAAGATGATTCGGAATCACATAGAAATGCACGCTCGGAAATACTTTCGTCATACGGTTGAGAATATTGAACAAGAAGTCATATGAATGTCTTACTGCAGAAAGTAAGATCTGCGAAGCGATTTATTACACTGTAGAGTAAAGAAACCTATCTACTATTACACTGAGAGCTATGCAAAGTGTGCATGTGAAAATGCAAAGAAAGGCAATAATCAGACGTACTAAAAATAAATGATGAAAATGGTTTTTTTAAACCACATGAAGGTACAATAAAAATAGCTTACGAGGAAAATAATAACGAAAACACTTAACTCTCGAAAAACCTTTAGAAAATGAAACTATAACAATAAGTTGGTGAATTAAGCAAGTGAAAACATCGCATATCGATGAAACAGCGACCGAGACTATACTGTTGTAAGAACAAGAGCGGCGGAGAGGGGGATTTTGAACGCTCTATGCACGGGTTTTATCGCAACTAGTACATCACGGGCTGAAGTAGTGGGTTTCACTATGCTTACTCCTAGCTGCAATCCTTCCCGTTTCCACATGTATACTCTGTATGTCCTACAATATTAGGCTTTGGAGAATTGCTTGTTTATTTTTCGTCCTACTACATATTATACCTGTTCTCAACTGTTCAGTTCCATGGAGATTGCTGTTCATGCGACCTCTTGTTCAACGCCCTCTACTTCATAACGAAAATATTTCGGACCCTGCATTTTTTTAAGTGATTCCGAATCGTCATTCTGTTTTCTAAGCCCACCGTAAATTTTTTGTACTGATAATGTATCATCCTGTAACGTAGGTACAAACTCAGAAGTAGTTTAACAAAATACTAATCTATAACAATGAATGAAAATATTATTTTTGAAATATAACAAAATATATGACGAAAATATTTTAAAAATGCAAACACCACCAGATTCTACAAAAACTTATTTAAATGGTAGCTTAAATTCTACAAATTTAAATGGAAAGAAAGATTGCCTTCGGAAATAAAAAATAATAACTTGATTGTAAAGTAACAGTCACATGCATGCAATATAAATTTTTAAAAAACATCCGAATATTTTGCAATCGATAGTAAACAATTATATCTATTCACATAGTTATAACAAATTCTTGCTTTTATATATTTTAAACTTATTATTTATATAGTAATTGTGTTATATATTTTGGCGGTAGTCGTATTCCTTATAAGATGCTGTATTTTCCCCAAAAATAATTTTTTGCTTTATATTAATAAGTAAATTTGATAATTCAATCAGTTAGAAATATTGAATTATCAGTCACATTTCATCCAGCTGAGAGTCCACTGCTTTCCTAAGATTTCTTCGATGCCAAGATTTTATTTTTACCTTTTTACATAAATCGATGCCGTACAACTCTCTTAATTCGTGAACCACTTTATGTTCCAAAATATCTCAGGTTCCGGAGAATGGTAGCAATTAAAAAGTCAATCCTTAGTCTTAATAGTCTTAATAATTTGTTTATTTTCACAAAGGTTTGGTTTGGAGGGCTACGGCCTACTTTTTTCAACACGAGGGCCAGTGAGACCTGTACCTACTGCTTAAAGCTGATTCCGGACGGCTATGAACATCCATGCCACTGCGAGATTTGAATCTACGAACTCTGGTTCCGAAGGCCAGCACCCTAACCATTCGGCCATCTTTCGGCCTTATCTTCGCAAAGGAAAAAGTATGTAAAAAAAACTTTTGAAAGATGAGATAAATTAATATACAACTTATTATTGACTATCGTATAATTACACATGATACTTAGACTCTATCAAATTAATATCAATATTTTATAGACTGATAAATAAATTGAAACTATGTCTAAGATAATTTGATTATCTTAAACATAAATAATCTTGTATTGTAATTTTCAACAAGGTCATCCAATTTAGACCCAAATTTATCAGAAGAAAATCTTTTTCAAATCCTTCCATTTCTTCATAAAACTCATTACATGATTGAAAATATTTCATTTCAAAAAGTAAAAGAGTAATAAAATGGAGTATTTAGCAAGATAATATTATTTAAATTTTTATTTTAGAAAATCGATTTCATTGGTAGGTCACTAAAAAAGCAGACGACCGGATTTTGTCCACGGTCCGCACATGACTGATTCTGTTCTTCTAAAAACGTCCATTTATTTTAGCATATATAAAAACATTATTGAATTGCTTTATCGACAGTCTGATCACGTCCTACTTTCATAGTTAATTAAACCTGTCAACGGTTCGCTCGAATTTCTTAATCTATGATATTGAAGATCGAATAGTGAATATTTGGGACGAAAACATATTCTTAGTTTTAGATTCGATGTCTGAAGAAATTAAGGCAACGAAGCCAGTATAAAATAATTCCGGAAATAAAATTTAAAAAATAGGTTTAACGTAATGAGGTAGTCTGCAACGAGTTTGAAAGCCTAAATTGAAATATACGTCATTTTTCCTTTTTCTCTTTCGGAAATTACTGCAGGATAATTGTCAATACACTTTACTTTTTTTCAATTTGAAGACATAATGTAGAGAAAATTGTATAAATTTGGAGGAAAAAGAGAAAACAAGCAGTCAAAATCGTTTCATTAACATAATTGAAAAATTTAGTATATAAAGTAGGAAAATACTTTTGTTTTTAGTTCTTGTTATCAGCATTAAGCTTTTTCAATGGCTTGAATAACTGTAACTCTTTTCTTCGCAAAGCAATAACGAAAAATCAACTTAAGTAAGGCACAAATAGAAACAGAATTCAATGAGACAACAGTTTCTCATAATTGAGCGGGCTGCATTATCAGTGAAAGGAACTCAACTGCTACGGATGTAGACTAAACTAGGTTGAATGGCTATAAAAGCAGACTCTTCCCAAATCAGATTAGCAATGCGGAGGCTGTAAAAGTAGATTAAACCTAATTCAGTCTACTTTTGTTCATAATGCAGCTACTTCAAAATTGCTAAACAACCGTCTCCAAACAATTTCTTTCTATTTGTTTCTCCCTTACCTTAATTTTATATTTTGTTATATTCTGTCTTAAAAGGTTTCCCATTCTTGTATTTATTCATTCGAGAAATTTAAAGATAACACTGTGCCACATTCTGATTAAACAGCTACCATTTATTGTGTAACACAATTTAAAACAACATGCAAATATAAAAACCGAGTATTTATATTTGAAATAAAAGAGTTCATGTAAAATATAAAGCTAATAATACCCAGTTATTACAAAGTTAAAAAAGGAGAATATCAAATTTAAAGGAAAGAAAAAAAAATATTAAATTTAAGCCAAATATACATTAGAGATACTTAAAGATTATTATTTCTCCTGCTAAATAATTATCACAGATTTAGAGTTCATAAGCTATAAGCAATAAAGTACTATAGATTAGAATTTACAAGTGCAACTGGCTCTTAATATCCGGATTCTTTAAAAAACCCGTGAAATTAGCAATTTCTTATTATTAGATTTGTATTACTCGTTTTCTGCCAGGTATTTTCCTTTACTTAAATCATATCATTAATTTATAGATGAAAACTAATTACGGTAAAATAACTCGGTTATGCTGTATTGATCACGTATTAGCAGCTTAACTGATCTAGAAAATGTTTACATGGCATCACCAAGCAGAGCGTGTTTAACGCTTCACGAGAGGTTGTTAGATCATTCAGAAGGAACGTCTTAGACTCTTTCGCTTTGCTCCAACGCTCTTTTTAATTATGGCAACAATTTTGTGGCAGTCGGTGAAAATTCATTTTCTTTCAGTCAGTAGGAAAAAAATTGTGTACAATGCTCTGCTTTAAAAAAAAGTGAGCTAGTTCATATCGCTCCGATGCTTCCGATAGCTTATTTAACACATATATTAGACAGTCTCAGTCTGGACTACAGTATTCTAATTGACTTCAAATAATTACATTTTTCCAAATATCAGATTATTTTAAATTTATTAATTTATTATAAATTCGATATCTTATGATTTGAAATCGGATTTTCTTATTACTTATTTTTATCTACACATATTTATTAAATGTATAAATTTACCAGCTGCGGTTGCTCAGTAGCCAAAGAAATTGATTTCATAATTGAAGGGTTGCAAGTTCGAGGCTCTAGCAAGCCAAAAATCTGTCGCTTTCATTGATGGGGACTTGCACTCTTAATTCAGGTTTGTTGATGCAATGTCCTATAAGAACTGTAGAGTGGCAGGCAAAGCATGAGATCTCTTGCTTGGTCTCCGCTCCTAAATTTGTTTGGTTGGATCCTAAAATTCTTTGGCCACTTTGGTTGTGTTGTCTCAGAGTAATGTTGGCCGCCTATTATGGTGCGCGGTTATGGTATATATGTGGCTTGGCGTTGGCAAATACTTTAAAAAGCAAGTATCCTCGCATTGGAAATAATAATAATAATGTGGTTTAAAGTCAGACTTTCTTGTTATTTATATTATCTACATGTGTTAACTATATAAATTTGTATGTTATAATTAGCTAGTTTTAAAACCGTATAGACAACCTTTGTTTTCTTTTAAAGTTTGCTGTATGAAAAGCTTTTCTTACCTTATTCCATTTTAATATCAAGTACAGCACTTCAAATCATTAGTAAAAATAAGGAAAACAAACGGAGGGTCTGTCCAAGGAGACATTCTAGCGTGTTTCTGATAATAAAGACATTTGGCCTAGAAACTAATGCATTGCAAGCCCAAAAGACAATTTCCTATCTGCATTCTCTTACTAAATATCTTATCACATGTGAACACGTGCATATTGAAAAAGCAACAGATTCAGCTTAGGATTTTTTACCAAATGAAAAATACGCACATTTCTCGGGTGAGAGTTAAACATTTTCAACCGATCAATAGGTCTTATCATCGGTCATTCCATAGATACGGGTGGGACACATTGAACTACTTTTTATCACTTTTCTATAAAAAAAAATATAATATTTCAAACATTTATTTTTTGTAAAGCAATTATAACACCTAAGGAAGAATTTTTCTACAAATAAAGAATTTCCATTTCTTCTGTACATATTTAAAAATTAATAAATATGCTGTTACCGGTGTGACATAACTATCCAACCCGTAACAGCGTATTTATGTTATACATTTATCTGATCCCAAATAAATCGGATGATTCTTATTAAAAAAAGAAATCCGTACATTCTTGAGCTGATTTCTTAAAAATCTGTATTTCTCATATTACAGCAAAAAAATTGTCTACTGATTTATTTGAATTCAGGTTGACGTGTGATAAGGCTTTTGTTAGGTTAAAAAAAGTCCTGTCTCACAAGAAAAATCTGTATATTTTTCAACGAGAAAAGGAATCCTAACCTGAAGTTATTGCTTTTTTAACCCGTACATCTTAACATGTGATAAGACCTTTAATATTGCAAAATCAACATATATCTACATATTGCATTAAATTTCGTACGTTATCTGTGTACAAATTCTCAGACTGAGTGTGTATGTGTTAATATTACTTTATTTACATAATAAAATATTTCCAAAATCTGGAATCTCTAAGATCCAGACAATTCCGGATTTGAGATATCTACTGTATATAGTTGGATTAATCTTTATTTTGTTGCAGAATCTATAGTGTAATTTTATATCATTTTATGATATTTTAAAGTAATAAGTTTTCGATTATTTACCCTAAAAATTAAAAAATACTGATTCTTTTCTTTAAAACGTTAGTTAACCTTTGCGCAACCCTGTACAGATAGACATCAAATGTAATAATTAAAAAACTGGCAATTTTTCAAGAGATCTCCCTTACAAAAAGGAAGGAAATTCTAGGAATATTATAATATATCCGCTTGTATTGAAGCCAGAATGAAAACTAGAACACGAGAAGAATAAAATATACTAAAAAAGAGCATTATTTCGTTATATCAGTTTAACTATTTTTTCCATGAAAATTAATAATCTGGGTCTTTTCACGTATGGTAATACGTAACTGAAAGTTACTGCACAATATTTCCCTGTTTTCTTTAATCCATCTGACGGTAATAAGATTCTTGTATGAATCCATCTCAGACAAATAGGTTTTAGGAACAACTGAGAGGAACAAATTCATTTTAATCACGAGGGAAAAAGAAGCAGGATATTGTAAGTTTAAGTAACAGATTATTAGGGATTTCAGTCTATGATACGGATAATTCGGTGTTCGGTTTCACCTTTTAAACATTATAAATTGTCTTCATTTCAACAAATTAATAACAAGCTATCTGATTTGTTCTACATAGACTTTTCATAAAATAGTTGAAATTTATCATTTAGTAAACTTTGAAAAAAATGTTGTTATATTTGTGAGATTCACTCTCGTGTTTTTCTGAAGTCATGTATTATCATTTTGTCAAGAGATGATTTTCATCAGGGCGGAGTTTGGGTAAATTTTCACAATATCGTATAAAATGCTTACGCATTATCTCACAATTTTTTTAAGTTGATGTGACTCCTGGGTTGCAAACTTATCTACTCATCTTTAAGGAATCTCATTACCCTGAAATAGGTAATTGAAGAACAAGTCTTAATAGATTTTAGTTTGTTATATCTTAACCGTTATGGGTTGAACTGTGGTCGTTCGTGGGTTCGATTCCCACTACTAACGTGGACGTTCGCTGAATGGACATTGAGCAATAGATCCCGGACTCATTATCCCTCATGTAGCAAAACCGTAGATATATCACTCCAAACCAATCAATTTACTCATATGGATTGAATCGATACAAACTTTTATTCAAAACAAAAGAATTTGTCAGCTTTTGAAAAATGGTATTGAAAACAAATGAAAAAGAAATTAAGGAAATATGATGCAAAGGAATTAACACTTTTTCAAGTAGAAATTTAGGATACTTATATACGCCCAGGACAGTAATTTTATAGCAAAGGAAATATATAATTTTCTTTATGTAGAAATGGTATTTTCATAGTACTATGGTTCAGCTTAAATCTAAAATGTTTCATTTGATAGTCTCGGTATATTTTCTAGATAATATAATTAATACGATAAGAAAAATAATAAACATTCAAGTTTTTGAGGACATATACAATTTTTTCTTTAGTTTTGAAATTTTGAAGTTAAGATCCAAATGGAGCCTTCAAATAATTTTGCATTCTGGATAAATTTTATAAAAATAAGTATTATATTTCATGAATAACAAAACGGTTAAAAAACAACATTTATTATAAATGGCTTTAAAGATTTTTTATCCTATATTTTCAATTAATCAGCTGATAAATTTATCTTATAACTTATTAAGTTACAAGAATTGCTTTAAAACAGCGGTTTTTTTAATTGCGGAAAAATAACCATGCTTTCCTATGCATTTTTATGAAAAGTAGAATTTTTGAAAGATATAAGGTTATTGAAACCACATAAAATAATTGACAATTAATTTTGGAAATTTTAATTAATTTTTGTGTTTTGGGAGGATATGAGTCAAATATCTTGAGTGAATGTGGAAAAATTAAAAGTTGTTAGATTTAGTCGATATCATGTAAAAATGTAGTTACATATGGAAGAACAGATACATTCGTAAAATATGACTCAAAGTCAAAAAAGTTGATGGAAAAAAAACCCATGGATAAACATCATTCATAAAATTAATATTGAGTTACCGATCCATCTATTTAAATTGTTGTTAAATTTTAATCATTTTCGGGAAATTTTTATGTAAAATTATATAGTATTCTATCACTATTTTTGATTATTGTTTATTTCAAATAAAGCTATGTGGGTAATACAGACAGAAACACTCGAGAAAATTTACGTTTGGATTAACTGTGATTTTGGCACTTTCATAAAATCATGTTTGGCATTCCAGCATTAGATCAACCACTAGACATTAAAATTGTTGTGCACCATTTGAAGTCTTTAATTTTTTTAAAAATGAAACTGCCAAATCCGAAGAAAATCCTTCATTTAAGTCCTCCAAATACATGTTCCTCCCAAATGTGTCAGTAACAGAGCGATGCCAAAACGCCTTCATAATAAGATGAATTCCTGTTTACATATCAGAACTTCACGCTCTGATTTCCCGTCTCTTCTAAACCGCGCATATTCGAATGACAGTTTTGAAAGATGACAGTTTCGAAATGTTTCACTGAGCGATACGAACGTCGGTGTGATAAATACGCATTACAGCCGAAAAGAAAGAGATAAATTCTTTGATAACTGAGATTATTTTACACTACTTTAAAAAATAAAAACAAATCCTTGTTGAAAGAAAAGTAAACGGCTTGAAACCAGAAGTGGTGATCTGAGTTTAGCTTATTGTTGTTGGTGTGTAATGAGGCAATACAAATAGCGGATCAAGAAATTGTTTGAAACACGAAATCCATCTAAAATTAAATTCTTTAGTTTAGCCTTAGGGGATACATAAAAAAAGATTTGTATAAGCTGCAGGCACGTATTTCATAGTTTAAAATGCAGTTGATGTGGTAAATAATAGTTCGTTTGAAACAGAGACATTCTGAGAAAAGACTTTATTTTAGAAACAAAATATTGTTCAGGATGTTCATTTCAGAAGATTGGTTTTAATTTTCGAAATTCACGTGACATATATATTGCGCTTTTCAACATACGATTTTGCTTTAAACTTTACATATTTGTCATTATTAGACGTAATTGTTTTAAAAATCACTGTTGTTTTACACACTACAAAAATATTTTTTAATATACATATTTTTATCCATAAAGTACATGGAAAATTTAGTTTAGCCTTAGAGAATACATAAAAAAAAGATTTGTATAAGCTGCATGCACATATTTCATAGTTTAAAATGCAGTTGATGTGGTAAATAATTGTTCATTTAAAACAGAGAAATTATGAGAAAAGACTTTATTTAGAAACGAAATATTTTTCAGGAAGTTCATTTCAGAAAATTGGTCTTATTTTTCGAAACTCACTTGACACTTATTGCGCTTTTCAACATATGATTTTGCTTTAAACATTACGTATTTGTCCTTATTAGGCATATTTTTTTAAACATCAATGTTGAACACACTACAAAAGTATTTTTAATACAAATATTTTCATCCATAAAGTACCTGTAAAATTTGGCTTCAAGATTTGTCCTGGAACTACCAATGAGATTTTTTTCCTCCAACAGTTTACATATAATACGAAAATGGTAAATAAGTGTAATTTTGCTTTTTTTTCCTCTTTGTTCAATCAATTTATTGACAACTAAACTAGGTTTAGTTTGGAGTGTTAGGATCTACTTTTTGCAACACGATGGATAATGAGACCGGGACCTATAGCTTAAAGCCGATTCAGAACGGCTATGAACATCCATGCCACTGTTGGATTCGAACTCACGAACTCTGATACCGAAGGCCAGCACCCTAACCAATCAGCCATCTTTCGGCTGGCAACAGAACTAGAATGCGTGGAAATTATATTCACCTACATTTTTAAATATTCAATTCACAACTCAAGGATTTTTAGAAAGCTTTTAACAAAGATATTGGAGTAATATATACACAAGACTTTAACCAGGTGGAGTTCAGGTGCGATAGGTTTAATATTCTTACAGAAATTTCCAGTCATATATATTACTATGTATACAAAAGATATGTTCTTTAACAATATGCTTGTTGTTTTCTACATTCAGAATTATTTTATTCTTGAATTTAATTGCAGATCTCCGCTGTAGACCTTTATAAAATTTTAAGTTTTCAAAGAAAAATTGTTTTTCGTGAAAAGACCTTAGCAGTATAGGTATTGGCTCAATTTAGAGGGAAATATATATTTAAAACAAAAATAAATATTCATGTATATTGTTAAAATGTGAAATATACATGAAAAAAGACATTATCAAGAAATCATTGGAACTATGATTTGCCATAAGCCTGATACACATACTCATACACGTATATATATACTTGTTAAAAAATTTCAGGAAAACATTACTAATTACACCTGAGTTGTTAATCTCACTTATCTTGACAGCTGTTTTCTGCTACCATCTTTTGTACAGTGTACATGATATTGTATTATGAATTATGCATTTAAAAAACAGTATATCTATATTATATTAAAAATTATCACAAACATAAAGATGTAACTAACGCCCCCGATTTTTTCTCTCACAATGGTTCTGTTACAATATATTACTACTTATTCAAAAAAACTTGACGTCAAGCTTCATTTATGTACTTATTTTATTTTGACAATCAAATAAGTGTTGGAATATAGCGCAGAAAAGTTTCTAGATAGTAGGCTGTTAGATGGAAGAATGCTTAAAATTTTAATGAAAAATCGGTATTTTAAGTTCAAGAGCACATTACATAGTTTTTCTGAA
>CM063498.1:169375941-169385941 GCA_032207245.1 Pardosa pseudoannulata | reverse complement strand
TTCTATCAAATGCTAAAATCACTGATATGGGATTTTTAAAAAAATTTGTAAAATGTTTTATCTTATACTGTTTAAATTATATAAAATTATATTTAAAAGTACATTTAGGTTTCTAAAATAATTACACGTAGGGTTAAATTAAAAGTGCTTTATAAAAATTGTGAAAATCAGGATAATATTTTCAAAAGTGAAATAAAAGTGAAAATTTTAAATTTAAAAATCCTTAATTATATAAAGTTCCATAAATCTTCCCCTACCACAAAGAGAGTCAGAGAAAAAACACTCTTACCAGAAATCTCAGCATGTTGGCACCTGTAATGATACACTTGTTTGAAATCCTAGAGCATCGGTCAAACTGAACACAGGGTTCAATATGAGTTTATATACTTATCCTCGCATGACACACTTCGGGGGTAAAGCGCGGTCACGTGGTCGGAGACGGGGTCTCTCAACCGAGGCGGGTTTTCGACTGAAGTAGGCTCTCGATCGAATCTTTTTCATTTGTTTATTTAGTTACCGCATTGCACATTAATTAACAAATGAATACGTGCTTCATTTGTATCACAATGGAAAGCGAAATGCGGCTTTCTCCGATTGTTTCGGTGCTATTTAGTTTCACCTGACTCTTCGGTCGTTTCGGATTTATCTGGCAGATTTGGGTGAAGATTTAGTTCATGATGAATAGGAATACATTCGAACGACTCTTCTTGAATGGGATGCTCACAGAAAAGATAATGACCTTCATTTTATTTATAATTTGTGCCGTTCATTATCACGAACAAAGGCTGTTTAGCTTTGACAGCTTTAAAAATGTTCTTAATACTTATAAGAAGCATAGAAATATCTTTCTAAGGTATTACTTTTGCAAGCTATTTTTGTATTAATGGGTGAATAGTACATTTCGAGGCTTAAAATATTCATTATAACTTACTCTTTTTGAATTGTCGTAAAACAAAAAGTTCTGCTTTATATTAAAAGAATTTTTTGCTGTGTTTCCTTTAAAAAATCTCTTATTTTTAAATTTATTTATTTTTGTTATTTTAAATTTATGGGTGAGTAGTACATTTCGAGGATTAAAATATTCATTATAACTGACTCTTTTTGTTTTAAAGTAAAACAAAAAGTTCTGCTTTTTATTAGATGAATTTTTTGCAGTGTTTCCTTTAATGACACTTTTGTTTTGAAAAAAATAATTACATATTTTTGTCATTTTAAATTTATGGGTGAATAGTACATTACGAGGCTTAAAATATTCACTGACTCTTTTTCAATCATCGTCACACAAACAGTTCTACTTTTTATCTTTGAATTAATGTAAAACAAATTGTTCTGATTTTTATTAAAAGAATTTTTTGCTGTGCTTCCTTTAATAAAGCTCTTGTTTTGAAAAGAAATTAATTAATTTTTGTCAATTTAAATTTATGGATGAATAGTACATTTCGAGGCTTAAAATATTAATTAGAATTGACTCTTTTTGAATTATCGTAAAACAAAAAGTTCTGCTTTTTATTAGAAGAATTTTTTGCGGTGTGTTCTTTAATAAAGCTCTTGTTTTGAAAAGAAATTAATTAATTTTTGTCATTTTAAATTTATGGGTGAATAGTACCTTTCGAGGCTTAAAATATTCATTATAACTGAGTCTGTTTGAGTTATCATAAAACTAAAAGGTCTGCTTTTTATTAGAAGAATTTTTTGCAGTGTTTCCTTTAATAACGCTCTTGTTTGGAAAAATAAATACTTATTTTTGTCATTTTAAATTTATGGGTGAATAGTACATTTTGAGGTTTAAAATATTCATTATAACTAACTTTTTTTAATCATCGTATAAGAAAATGTTCTACTTTTTATTAGAAAATTTTCTGCAATATTACCTTTAATAACACTCTTGAAAAAATTACTTATTTTTGTCATTTTATATTTATGGGTGAATAGTACCCTTCGAGGATTAAAAAATTCATTATAACTGACTCTTTAATCATCGTAAAATAAATAGTTCTGCTTTTTATTAGAAGATTTTTTTGCAGTGTTTCCTTTAATAACGCTCTTGTTTTGAAAAAAAATTAAATTCTTAAACTTTTGATAAAGTTAAAACAAGTTCAATTTTTGAAATATGCATATTAGAAACTAAATTTTTTAGTAAATTGAAGTAAAATATCTGTATACCTAACTAATTTATTCAGTATACCTAAAACTTTTAATGCATATGACATATTAAAATAAAATTTGAAAATATTAAGAAATTGAAAATTAAAAATAGACTTTATGTAGCTCTAAAATAAAATATATTATTCATATTATATAAAATAAAATATATTATTAGTATAAGCATAATTGAGGTCCGTGAAATAAAAAAGATAATTAGTTTCTCCTTTATATAAAAAATTTCTGTAATATTTTTATATAAAGTTTAAGTAAAAGAGCTGTTTTATTATGTATATTTAAAATTTAAAGGTTATCTAACATTGTAAAAGTAAAAAGAATGAAATATCTTAAAATTTTGAGAATTTAAATGTAGGTTTTATTGTGCGGTAAAAGAAATTCATGCTGCACACGTTAGCACAATAAAAATTCACAGAATAAAAAAGATAATTAGTATCTATTTTACCTAAAAAAATTATGTAATTTTTTTTATAAAATTTAAGTAAAATGTCTGTTTTATTTTGTAAACTTAAACCTTTAAGTGTATTTGATATTTTAAAATTATAAAAAAAAAGTAAAATTTCTTTAAAGACTGAAAATAAAAAAAAATGGATTTTACAGTTGTAAAATTAAAATATACTGTTCCTGTTAACATAACTGCAGCTTACAGAATAAGAAAGATAATTAGTATTTAATTTTTTTAAAATATTAGTTTCTAATTTACAAATCTCTAAAGTTATTTAGATGGTACGGGGATATCTATTTTTTTCATGTGGTGTACTTCTTTTAAACAAAGTATCACTTCATGTAAAAAAAAACAATATAATTTTTATAACGTTACATATTCTTTAATGACCTAGAAAACTTTTCTAAGTACAGTAAAACTTTTTATTTTTGTTAAATAAAAATCATGTTGTTATAATGAAGACTTTTCAGAAAATAATATTTTTTATTCCTAACAAAAGAAAAATGCAGGAAAAGGGTGACTGAAATTATAAAATTTTAAACTTACTTAATTTTTTTCCAAATTTTTATTTGCACACACATTTAATTTTTTATACCCCTATTTAATTTAAAAATTTAATATCAATAATTTTTGAACAAACCCAGTGTTTTAAATATACTGCTAAGAAAATGCTCCCCCCCCCAAGAAAAAAATATAATATATATATATATATATATATATGTGTGTGTGTGTGTGTGTGTGTGTGTGTGTGTGTGTAAGCAATGATAAATATGTAAAACAAGCACCGAGTATCTTGTTTTAAATCTTGCCTATGCTTATTTTATAAAATAGAACTTCTCATTTCTAAAAATTATCATTTAAAATTATCTCTTCTGAATGAGAATATTTCATTTTCGAAAAGAAATTCTGTCCTTCTGATTTATAAAAAACGTGTTTCTTGAATACAAAATAATGCATTTAATTGAACTGTACAATTAGTTCCTCGATGAAAATTTATTTAATTTAAGCATTAGAGTAGCCAGTAAAATGCAATGGCTTTTATCTTTGAAGTGCAATGCATAAAGTTAAATTTAAACTACTAGTAATTAGACTACTTTTTTGCTACAAGGGAGCTAATGAGACCAGTCGAAGTTCTCAAATTTAGTGTATTGTCTTTTAATAAAAGATTATGAGATTTTAATATCATAATAAATTTATTAAGAAATTTAAGCACATTTTGAAATATGATTTTTTAAACTTCACATTTAATCAAAATTTTAATTTTAAATAAAATTTTAATTTCTAAAATTTTTTATACCGTTTAAATTTCAAATTTTTTACTCCAGATTCTTTTATACCTTTACCATAATACAATATTGTATATGGACATTTAAATATATGTATATAATATGAAATTTTATGTATTATTTTAATGCTATCATTAATATTGAAAATCAATTGAAAACAGTATATAATTATTTCTAAATTTTAAGTTTTTTAGTTAAAAAAGAGTGAACTATGGGAAGGAGGCTAAATAAAGTTTGTTTCCAAAACTAAATCCTGGTTATAACCTTAGGTAAAACCAGTGTATTAATAGTGTATAACTTGGGTAACCAGTGTATAAACCAGTTAGTTTAAAATAAAATTTCAATTTGTACAATTTATTTATACCGTTTTAATTTCAAATTTTTTACTCCAGATTGTTTTATACCTTTACTGAAATATAATACACACGATTGTATATGAACATTTAAATATATGTATATAATATGAAATTTTATGTATTATTTTAATGCTATCATTAATATTAAAAACCAATTTTAAACTATATATAATTTTTTCTAAATTTTATGTTTTTTAATTAAAAAAAGAGTGAACTATTGAAGGAGGGTAAATAAAGTTTGTTTCCAAAACTAAATTCTGGTTATAACCTTGGGTAAAACCAGTGTATTAATAGTGTACAACTTGGGTAACCAGTGTATAAACCAGTTAGTTTAAAATAAAATTTCAATTTGTACAATTTATTTATACCGTTTTAATTTCAAATTTTTTACTCCAGATTGTTTTATGCCTTTACTGAAATATAATACACACGATTGTATATGAACATTTAAATATATGTATATAATATATATGAAATTTTATGTATTATTTTAATGCTATCATTAATATTAAAAACCAATTTTAAACTATATATAATTTTTTCTAAATTTTATGTTTTTTAATTAAAAAAAGAGTGAACTATTGAAGGAGGGTAAATAAAGTTTGTTTCCAAAACTAAATTCTGGTTATAACCTTGGGTAAAACCAGTGTATTAATAGTGTACAACTTGGGTAACCAGTGTATAAACCAGTTAGTTTAAAATAAAATTTCAATTTGTACAATTTATTTATACCGTTTTAATTTCAAATTTTTTACTCTTGATTGTTTTATACCTTTACTGAAATATAATACACACGATTGTATATGAACATTTAAATATATGTATATAATATGAAATTTTATGTATTATTTTAATGCTATCATTAATATTAAAAACCAATTTTAAACTATATATAATTTTTTCTAAATTTTATGTTTTTTAATTAAAAAAAGAGTGAACTATTAAAGGAGGCTAAATCCAGTTTGTTTCCAAAATTAAATCTTTGTTATAACCTTGGGTAAAACCAGTGTATTTTATAATTCTTCATAAAATATCGTGATAAATTCTATAAAAATACTGTTGCGCAGGTCTAAGAAACCATGAACTTCCATATCAACTCTTATGCAATGTGAAAAACTAATTACCGAATAAATATTGCGTAACAAAAGGTATCGGCTACGCGACCCTTCTAAACAAATTAAAATTCTAGAAACGCTTTCTTTCAATGTCTGTAAGTAATCTTATCTTATTTGCTCTATATTTAGAAATAGGATAATATTATATAATTTAAAACGCACGTGTAGCGTGGTTAAATTTAACATTTATAATATCAATCATGAAATTTAATTACAAAATTAGTGGATAAAATATTTTCATGGTACAAGTCTGTAAATGTTATTTATAAATACGTAATATTTACTACCGAATCATTTCAGGTTCAAGAAAAGTTCATTCAGTGTACTCAAGCTTAAATGCGAAATAAATATGCACTATACATACACCAGTCACAGTAAAGCTAGGATGCTGATTTTGTATTTAAAGATTTTAAAAGGGAAAGATATGAACATAATGAAACTTCGACACATTTTTTAAGTTAAATAACAAGTAAAATTATAAATAAATATTTTTATGTAAAGAACTTTAAGCTTTATACAAAATTTAAACAACGTATATGGATAGATGGATTTAGATGGATAAAACAGGGTCAATCTAAACTTCATTCAATATACAAAATTGTTTGTATTAGAAAACTTAAAAACATGATTACATTATATTTTATTACTCCTCAGGTGTAATAAACATGTTGGCATAGATCGAACAAGAATTACAGGATGAGTATTGACAAATTTTGTTCTATTGTTACGCATTAACACAGCCGTTCTTAAGTTAATTTTCTTCGAAGTATGATAATTTTTATCCTAAAATTTAATTGAGGCCATAATTTCCTTATAGCACTCAAATGAGCTGACGAAATGTGGCAGAGGTCAGTATCTTTATGGAAATTATATAGTAGCCATAAACAGGTGTTGAACTACAAAATTTCGAATTATTATACATGTGGTATTGAAAAGTTATAAGAATTCTAAGATGTCGTGACTTCTGTTTTGTATTATCTTTTTAAAGGTTACTATAAATATACTAATCCATCGTTAATCATATAAACAAGCGGTCTACACCCGTTGCAGCCATATATCTGCTTACCACCTAGCTCCTTTTCCCAAGTGTTACAGTTGTTTGTGTTGTTTGTATTTAAAGTAATTTGTGTAAAACACTTTATTAATAGTTTAATTATTTTTAAGTAAAAAATGTGTCAAAATTTAATGTTTTTCAATTTTAAAACCTCAAATCAAAATAGAAAAGAATAATGTGCGAGTTTTACTTTCTCTGGCTGCACATAGTTAAAAGTCATTGAATATTTTGGATTTTTTACGTTTTCAAATACCTAAAATAGTACCTGAGAAATCGCTCTGTAGCTTCTGTAACTGTGTATATAACATGCTAGAGTCTCCACTTCGAGCGAAAATTTGACTATATATGTATTTATCTTACCATACACTAAGTAAAAGAATATCCATAGGTTAGAATACCATTGTCGACAAAGATAGCTGTTTGGAATTAATATTCTCAATAAATTTCCATCGAATTTAGTACTCAGTTATCAAGTACTGAATGATTTAAACAAACCAAACTCATAATTATGCATTGCTGACACGTAAATAATATGGTTTCTAGTGTCTATATCGTTCTTTTTTTATACCAAAGCTGAGAAATTCACTGAAAAGCTGTGATATTTGGGATTACTGTTGACTCATTGAAAGACTCAATAAACAACAATAAAGTTTTGACTCCTCTCTACTATTTTGAAGGTAAAATTAACGGTTAATGATTAAGAATAATTCTTAAATTTATTATGTTGATTATCCTTGTTCCAGCTGTGAAAACTGTGATATTTGTGATTACTTTTGATTCATTGAAAGACTCAATAAACAACAACAAAGTTTTGACTCACCTCTACTATTTTGAAGGTAAAATTAACGGTTAATGATCAAGAATAATTTTAAAATTTATTATGTGGATTATCCTTGTTCCAATTACCTTCTTTAAATTTAAACATTCTCCTAATATCTACATTTAAAGGGCTAAAGATTATTATAAAATTGTGAGAATCACATAAATTATCCAATTTCGAGTGTTGATATCTTTCATTTTTGTCCGAAAATGATTTCATTCAAAGGCTGTGATATTTGTAATAACTGTTGACTAATTAAGAGATCAATAAACTTAATGTCCTGTCACAGTTTTGATGTCATTTCTATTGTCCTAATGATGAAATCAATGGTTAATAATAATAAATGATTGTTAGAACTATTTTGTTGGTTATCCTCCTTCCAATTTTAAACATTATTGTTATTTCACTAAAATAAACATCCAGTTTAACGTATTGAAAGTTATAGCTGTGTCATCTGATACTTTTAACAATTTTGAAGGACAAATCGGAAGATATTTGAATGTTATAAAATAAATTAATGGTAATTTAAGATTATTTCTTAAATAAGAAGATTTGTTTTGAGAACTAAAATAATATTTTCTTTTCGCTTTTACATTCTTAGAATAAATATATGACTTTGTTAATTATGGGGATGATGCAGTCCAATAATTATTCCTTTAACCCTTTAGCGGACAGTGGTTTCGCAGGGAAACCTCCAGTTAAACATATTTTTCTCTATTTTTTTTTAGAAATATGAACGGTTTTTTCGGTTTCTTATGTTTTTGACATTTAAAAATTACAATAAATGATAGTACTACACTTAATTTATTTTTTTTCTTTTGAAATATATGTATTTAAACTTGATGTCCCTGGAAAGTTAGTAATTCGATTTTTTTTCACGTATGACCCCAAACAAAAATATCTATTCTAGCAACACTTATAAATTGTTAAACTATTTATTTATTATACATTTTAAGAACACTTATTTATCGTTCTTCCATTATAATTAAAATTTTAAAAAGTATTATGTGCACGCTGTACAAAAGGGTGAGTTTGTCAGTGAAGCCGCACAATCCCCCTACTGTATTCTCTAATGCAAACCTAAGGATTGTAAAGAAAAAAATTAATACATTTTACATTTATAAGGTTCATAGGTAATATTTATAAACTAATTTCATTAAATTCTAAAGAGTTTATGTAGGTGACCATTAAAGGGTTAAGTACAAATAAAAAACGAACGAAAAAGAGAGAACAGTATAAAAAAGTTTTTATTTTTGTATCTTTGTAAAATTTTCATGGTTTCTAAACATGTAATTTATTTTGAAACATCTACTAGCGTCACAAAAGGCCTTACCTCACGTCATGTACGGGTTATTTTAGGATTCCTTTCACTGGTAACGAATGTGCAGATTTCTTGTTTACAGCAAAACATTTTCAACCGATTTAATTTTGATCAAGAGGATTTGTCATAAGGCCTTTAATCGGTTGAAAATGTTTCGCGATCACACAAGAAATCTGCGTATTCTTCAACGGGAAAAGAAATCCTAACCAGAAGTGGTTGCTTTTTCAGCAAGTACATGTTGATGTGTGATAAGGCTTTTATTAGCCTCTATTTTTAAGCAATCACAAAGAAAAGTTGTTTTCCTGTACGCATACATCTGTTAAAATATATCCAGAAAGCTTGTCTTGTTTATTACGCTGGCTGGGCCCGCACAAGATGCTTTATGCTGAGCAGCTGATTTGTCTGTCCTAACAAATGTACATAAACCACTGTTTCTCAACCTTTTTTTGTGCCATGACCCACTTTGGACTTTTTAAAATCCTAATTACCCCCTATATAACATAATGTTTAATTTTAATAATTTGATTTGTTCACTTAAGAGACTTAAATTATAGGTTCAAAAGTTAAGTCATCAAGAATCCATTAACATATCTATTTAAGTAAGTTTTTATAAGTAATAGTTGAGGCTAAAATGGAAAATTTTAACGAAAACTTTTCTGTATTAATTAAATATTTTATTTTAGTGAGATCCTTGAACTTGATGCTTGCTGCACAAACATTTTATGTCGGGTTCGAATTTCGTTAACTTCAGCCTTAAGTCTCCCTATTGTATTATATCCAAACAATTTCTTTTTCTTTACCAGTAAATAATTTACAGCACTAAATCAACATTCAGCTAAATATGAAGATGAAAACGGCAACAATAGTTTTCTTGAACAATTTGTTACATTTGGTTATTTGATTTCTCTTTCCTCACAAAGCCACTTCATCGTTCTTTTTATATTAAATAAAGTTTTAACTGATTCATCATTTTGCATTTCTGCGAGTTCTTCTTGATACTGCATATTTGTTATATCGAACAAATCCACTAACATTGGCTGCATCATCCATGTTGGAAAATCAATTTGTTGTAAATCAGAAAATCTTTCTTTTAAATCAGCCGACGTAATTTTCAGATGATCGACAATAACAAGTAAAGCGGTAACGTTTACTTCACATTTTTGGAGCCAGTAAAAATGTTCAAAACTTTTGACACTAAGAGATTTCTGACATCACTCAATTAGATAAATAAACCCAAATATATTTGCTTTTGCATCAACCAGATTTTTATTTGTTCCTTGAAGTTGCCTATTTAATATATTTAGTTTTTCAAAGATATCGGTTAAACTAAGAAATGCTTTACCGTCGACTGTTAACAGATACTTAATTTCAGATTTGTATCCTAAAAAATTACTAATATTATCAAACAATTCCATAAATCTTTTCAAGCAGTTTCCTTTAGAG
>CM063498.1:169345941-169373441 GCA_032207245.1 Pardosa pseudoannulata | reverse complement strand
CGTGAAAACTTTTTCTAGTATATCACTACTGCACTTTGTTTCGATAGACAAAACAATGACTCAGAAAAAACCATCCAGTGAGCTTTCTTTCCCTGTCTTTATCCTAATTTTAGTTTCATTACAAAATCAAAATGTAAAGGATATTAAATGTGATTGATCTACAATGAAAAATTAAACTTTTCCCTGCATAAAAAATAGCATGTATCTTTAATATGACATCTCTGAACAACAATATACTTTTTTAATACCTTTTATTATGAAAAAATCAGAGGAAATATGTATTAATGTGTAAATATGAATAAATTTAACTTTAAGTTAAAATAAAAAGAACTTGAATGACGCTAATTTTGCTCATTTTATTGTAGTTTTCAAACTTGTTGCTGAAAATTCGAAATAGAGTTATTTCACGTGCAAAAGAAAGTGAAAGAAATCTGTTCTTATCTAAATCTAGTTTCATAAATGTAATTTCTTATACAACATACACCCTTCAGGTTTTTACTTAAACTGAATAGATGTGGGGCATGAGGTCAACTTTTTCTTTCAGTTTTTTTAACCAAAGGTCAAGAAGGCGTGTTCCCTCAGATGCTTGCACTATGGATTCTGTTTAACGATACCGTAAGTGGTTCTACATAGCTTGAGATCAATGGATATTTCCCAATGTAATTCGCTTTCAGGGAAACTTCTAGAAACCCTGTATTTTGATGTGATAATGTTCTCAATGTGAAGGATAAATTGCTCTATTTTATAACAGTTAACATTATAATTTTACGCGATTAAATCCTGGAAGGATTAGCTCTTTTTTTATAGTCACATGAATGATGAAGGCTCATAAACCATTAAGTCATTTCGAAAGAAAAGAGATTTTAATGTTCGCGGTTACGACAGATTACTGAATACAATGACGTTAATACATTCTCTGATTAAGTAGCTAAATGAACCACCTACGCAACAATGCTTTTACCATTTAAGATTGTATCTGTTAGATTTAAATTCAAACGGGTGGATAAGATATTGAATTTGTTTTGAATTATTTACTTATAAGACAATAAGTATTTGAGGAAAAAATTATAAGTTTTTGTATGAAAATAATAAACCATTGTAAGTTTAATATTTTATAAAAGTTTCCTGTAATGTATTGTTTTGACAAGTTTGTAGCTTGTGCCCATTAATAAAATAAAATTTTATTTTGTATACTCGATGTCTAAAACTAAATATTGGAGCTTTGATATTTGTTTAACTTTTGAAGGAAGCTTCATACTTTTAAACTTCAATAAAATGAAAAACATTTTACTACATTTTCCAACAATTTAAATTTTTTGTTATCATATGTTTCAACCCACAAGAAACTGTTCCTATTAGAACATGCATACCTACCAAAAGCATATGGATGTTATGGAATTTAAAGTCCAATTTTAAAATTTTAAAAGTGGTTTTCTCAAAACGGCATATTTACAATTTGCGAGCATGCTTCTGAAACACTGTATGCAAATATAACATTCAAACTTATGTAGTATTTTGATGTAGTATTTTGTCTATTACACATCCTTTTTTTTCATGAAATTTTTTTTAATTAATCATCTTGAAAAAAAATAAATTTTTATATATAATATAAATTAGAAAATTTTGATTTTATTTATTAAATACTGGCATAAAAATTCTGTAAATTAAAATAATACTGCGCATTGAAAAGAAGCGTCAGTCTCCATAGCTGAATGGTCATTAGGATAGTATCGTATTCAAGAGATCGAGAGTTCGAATTACGGTAGAATTTAAAATCTATGTAAATATATAATTAATTCATTTATGTATGTCCTACTTTATTTAGCGTTCCAGCAGATTCTGGACCTTTTTTTAGTTTGTTAGAAATATGTTCTGAAATATTCGCCATTTCTTTGCATTGAGCAGTAAAACTTTCAGTGCCGTCCAAGACAGATTTCTAGAACTTTCTCTGCTGCTATAAAAACCAAATATCTCTCAGTCACAGAGAGTGCTGAGTTGTGCAAAGCTTTCTATTGTACTTCAGTCTTTGAGCTGAGTTAATAAATTAGATTAGCTCTACTTCCTGTTTGTTTTATTGTGTTACTCATGAGGCCCCTACGTGACAACACTTGCTTGCACGTTATTACCTATATTACAGCAATTATAAAAGATAAACATTTTAATTGTGACTTGATATTTTATTTTGTAAGTTAGTATATAGTAGCTCAGTCTCAAGTGTTCGTTATTGAAGGAAAATACTAATGTAATCAATAAATATCTTATGTTTATTACAGCAATTAATACATGCATTTACGAGTAATAAAATAATTACATATAAAAATTGTATGCAAAATATAGAAAGGTATTGCAAAGGTTACAAATTAAATACAAAAGCGCATCTTTTCATTTACTTAAAGATTGAAACTCCCTTTAAAATATACATTGGGACTATTCAATATCGGAAATTTTATAGTAAAGTAAAGGTTCTAATAATGTTATTTTTATAAAATTTAAAGTAATATTAATTGTTAAAATGACTTATATAACAATCTTTTATACATAGTCCAGTCATATTAATGTGATCACCTGTCAAAATCGAGAATAAACACCTTTTACAGAGCGGGCCACTGCGAGACGTGCAGGAAGAGAGTCAATTAGGTTCCCCAGTGGAAGTGTTCACTGGATATTGAGCCATGGTGACTCCACTTCCATGGCCTGCTGCGATAGGTTACGCGGGGGAGAATCCACGGTGCGAACTTTTGTGGAGACTACCCAAGAAATATACTGGCGCCAAACATTCCCCACTTGAGGCATTGAAATATTTTATTAGAGTGATTCAAAAGCTCAACTATATAATCCTTATTAGGTATTACTAGATGATACTTAAGTGGAAGTATTCCATTTGAATTTGATTACTAGAAACATTGTATGGCTATTACATTAACTTATAAAAGTCTTTAAATACCAATTTATAGAACTATTAATTTCATATTTTGAAATTACGTGTGTATCTGATATCTTAATATACTTCCACGATACACAGCTATAAAACGAATGCCCGAATAATCCTGCTTACTACCACGCTGAAATTCCATGCTGTCCTTTTTACGGAGTCTGAGGGCTCGAATCTTACTGCTGGCTGCGGAAATGACTTTAAACAGTTGATCCCGGTCTAATTAATGAATAGTTCCAGACCCCAACCTACTTACTCTGAAGGCATGAAATCCAGAAATTTTAGAATTCTTACTTAGTTTCCACTATTTTGACCATCTCCATAAGGGGAGTTAACTCTGAATAATCGAAAGTTTATTTCAGTAAAAATGACGTGCATCCGATTAAACAATGATTAAAGTTTTGCAAGAAAATTAAATTTTATGTCACTATTTAATATATCTTCCACTATCTAATTATGTGCTTTGCAGTGTTTTAGAGTAGCAATAATCAACAAAATCATCTTTTAAACCTCTTTATGTAAGTGGAATTAGATTTGGCGTATATCCAGATTTGCAACATGATAATATAAAGGGCTAAATATTATAGTATCGAGTGCAGTGTATTCTGAAGTCAGTGTTTTATATTTAGATGATATTTCTTTCGATACAATGACTTTCTTATTATGATTGAGATACATGCAATGTAATTCAACATCATGTCACGTGATCTGTTATCGGGAATCTCAGAAAAGGTTAAAAAGACTCTTTTCATTAAGTTCCGTACATGGTAGTATCCAACTTCTTGTTAATTTTCATAGCCATATATCTCCCAGTAATATTAATAGGATTCAACAAACTAGTCGACAGAAGTCTACCTTGATGGAATCGTTTCGACTCTTTAAATTGCGAAACTTGGATCCTGGCACAATGTGTGGTTGACTTTAAACGACTGTCACAGTCTTTCGGCGATCTCTCTTAGTTCATGGGACTTTTAAACAAGCCATCACTGGCCTCTGTACTTAGCGAGCGACTGTCCATACTGCTTGCGCAACTGTGCCTATAGATCAAGAAGGCTACGAGCCTGTGATTCAGATGGCATTGACTTCGACAGCGATTTCCCTGAGATGCATTGTATAGTGAGAAAAAAAAGGCATACAAATGATTCTTTTGGAAAATGTCTTCTCGTCTGTATCAAAAGGAATTTATCAAATACAAAAGAAATTTGTATTTAACTATCATTTTCGTGTGGAAGCTGTAACGGTTCTTGTTTTATTCTTTTCCTCCTAAAAATGTTACCTCTAAAGTGTAAAGTAGAAACTATGAATATATACTTGAAGCAACTTGGTACAAATAGTATCATTCAAAATCTTTTTTACAACCAAAAATAGTATATGTTCTCGAGTTTTCTTGCCAATTATTTTCTCCGAAGGACTGTTGGTTATTAAATGTATACATTTCAAGGATTATGAAAAATGAAACTTGTAGTTCTCTTTTTGATAATATCAACATCTTTATGTTTTTTAAATTGAAAAAGTAATTGTCGATTGTGATTTATATTTTGTGAATATATAATTTTTTTTAATAAAAAAGAGAAGTATTCGGGTTTAATCCTTTATACATACTTAACGTGCAGTATGTTCAAGAGAAAGATCCCTTACGTGATGACCCAAAAGAAATGATTAAAAAGGCAAAAACACTTTTCTGAATAGGTTTAATCTTATTTGCTATCTAAAAGAAATGGGTTTTATTTCACATCAACTTAACGTGGTTTTATCATCTTTTCAAAATTTTGCTGAAACAACGTCGAAAAACAAAGTTCAGTGTTGAAAAAGAACCTTTGTTCCATCCGTATTGTTCCCCCAACAATTCTTCTATCATAGGTTCGATCTTTTGTTGAAATATAAAAATGTGTATTTTAATAAAATGCTGAAAACAATGGTGCCGGGGAAACATGAGAAGATAGATATCATATTTATTGTTCGCTGGGTTAAAATATGTTGCTACTTTCGAATTCATTCCACTTATTTCGAAAGCCAAAAAAATTACTAATAAAAATATTGGAGGAATGTTCGGGAATCTTTAGATAAGACAGAAAAGTCTTAGATTAATAGGTGTTCTGCATTCAAAACTTAACCCTCGTTACTTGTTGATTTAAAATCTAGTTTTTCCCTTACTTGCATTGCTTCAGGCTTGATTGTCTTGGAATGTATAATTTCTATATTTTAACTAGTTTCACGAAATTGGATAAACATATCTTTTTCCACGTGGTTGAGAAAATTACTGTTATCGCTTATGGCGTATGAATGAATAATAAGGAAAGATTTTCGTTAAGTAGCTTAGCAACAAGTGATGTACTTAAATTGCTCTTCCTCCAGCTTCTGAGTTATGAAAAGAACATTTCTTCAAAATTAGGGTTTATTTTGAAGTAAATAATATGCTAAGGTCGAAAATCACTTAGAGTAAAAATAAGCAGCTTCTTAATGTTTTGGGGAGTAATTTTGTGAATTTGTAAAATGATGCTACTTATGGAGAATTTCCATTTTCGAATAATATGAAGTATTTCCCTCTTTTTATCTCCCTTGGCTTTCAAAAACTCGAGTCATTATATGGCATCATTACCTCATCATGTTGCTATTAGAACAAAACTTCAAAAGAAAATTTGTTTAAGAAATTCGACACTTATTAAAGTTATATTTTGTTTACAAATATTTTCAATTCGTTAAACTAGATAAGTTATAAATGAATTTTATCATCATTCTGAATTTCACCTGTTTGAAAAGCTATACGTTTAATACTAAGTATGATAAAGAATTTAAAATACTATCTATGATAAAGAATTTAATGCTAAGTATGATAAAGAATTTAAAATACTATGTATGATAAAGAATTTAAAATACTAAGTATGATAAAGAATTTAAAATACTATGTATGATAAAGAATTTAAAATGCTAAGTATGATAAAGAATTTAAAATACTAAGTATGATAAAGAATTTAAAATACTAAGTATGATAAAGAATTTTACACAATTTTCAAAACTGAAACTGATTTTTGAAAGACGGTTTGATTTTTGGAATTTGCTAATATTATTCTAATTTAGAAATCTTGATGCAGTTTAATCAAGTTTTAAGGTATAATTGGTTTTTGGTTTTGGTTTGGAGTGCTACGGTCTACTTTTTGCAACACGAGGGCTAATGAGACCGGGACCTACAGCTTAAAGCCGATTCCAAACGGCTACGAACATCCATGCCACAGTGGGATTCGAACCCACGAACTCCGTACCGAAGGCCAGCACCCTAACCAATCGGCCATCGTTCGGCCAAGGTAAAATTGAATTTATAATTAAAGTTAAAATTTTATTTGATTAAAAATAAAATATATCTAGGACAAAAACGAGAGCTTAATTTAACTCATTGTTTTTAATTATTTTGTTAAGAAAACAATGAAATATTCATGTTTCTGTTACTCGCTAGTTGCATTGTGTGAACATTTGGCTAGCATGCAGAATGTGATTTTTAATCGTTTTTAATCCTGAAAGACAGTTAATAATTATGCATTTTTGAAAAGCATTTCTCACCCTCTTTCTCCCCACCATAAATAACAGCTTAGTGATTTAATAATTACTTACGAAACGCTGTGGTGTACATGTATATATTTTTCACTGCCCCTGGAATATTTTCTTTCTATGTTTAAAGCCTTGTGTTTTCTAAGGAGTTAACTATTTCAAACAGAAAAACAAGGGTCAGGGAAAACTTCTTATCTGCTTTAAAAAACATTGATACCGGACTAATTATTCCAAAAGGATGCTTCTTTACATAGATAAAAAAGTTCTCAGAACACCCTTCTTTGTATTGTTCAGTTTTCTCCTTTTTTGTAGGGGGTAGAAGCATCAGCTTCTTCAGGAATTTCCGCTTACGTCTTTGTGGTTTCTTTACAGATGACATCATAGTTAAGTATTTTTTTATTACTTTAATAAAACCTTGATTGTATTGAGCTATTTTCTTGAATATAATTTTCATATAATTTTCATCTGTGCTACGATGAGTCGGAAATTCCACCTTACTCATTGCTGTCTCACACGTCATTAAATCCCTTGAAGGTACAGAAGATTACCGTTTTCAATTTATTAAAGAAAGACACTTTAACGTTTTTACTTTCTCTTATATAAAAATTATCTCTCTTCTTATATATTCTCTTATATCTTCTGTTATATACTCTCTTATCTATTCTTATCTATTCTCTTATATATTATGTTATATACTCTCTTATCTATTCTTATATATTCTCTTAAAATCTCTTCTTATATATCTTATCTCTCTTCTTATATATCCTCTTATATATTCTGTTATATACTCTCTTATCTATTCTTATATATTCTCTTAAAATCTCTTCTTATATATCTTATCTCTCTTCTTATATATCCTCTTAAATACTCTCTTAGAAACTCTTCTTATATATTCTCTTAGAATCTCTTCTTATATATTCTCTTCTATAATCTCTTATATATTCTCTTATCTATTCTTATATATTCTCTTATATTCTCTTATAGCATAGGGAAAATATTGTAATCATCCTAAAATCTGACCTCGATATGTTGTTGATTTGATCGATATCTTTTTTGATCTTCCCATTTTGGAGCTAAGTCCAAAAATGTCATTTTTTAAATGATGTCTAAACGTGAGTGTGTGTGTGTGTGTGCATGTGAACAGGATAATACAAATACGTTTAACTTAGAGTAACCAAATATTGTATAAGTGCATTCTAGCAAAACTGTAGCCTTCTATCAATTTTGGGGTTACTTCCGGTTGCTGAATAACTATATCCGCCTGCTATCCCATTTCCAATGCTGTTATATAAGTTCATAAAATAGCTTGTTAGTGTGTACCTAAGACATCTATTATATGATAGTATTCATATGCTTTGTAAAAGTAAGAACAAAAATGTGACTAACGAAAAGTTTTAGTTTTCATTTCTATTAAAGTCTAAAAATGTCACCTCTAAAGTGTAAAGGAGAAACTATGAATACATATACTTGAAGCAACATGGTACAGATAGTATCATTCAAAATCTTTTCTACAGCCGAAAATAGTATAAATTCTCGAGTTTTCTTGCCAATTATTTTCTCCAAAGGACTGTTGGTTAATAAATGTATACATTTCAAGGATTATGAAAAAGAAAACATGTAGTTCTCTTTTTCATAATATCAACATCTATATGTTTTTAAACTGAAAAAGTAATTGTCGATTGGGATTTATATTTTATGAATATATAAATTGTTTTTATTAAAAGAGAGAAGTGTTCGGGTTTAATCCTTTATACATACTTATCGTGCATTATGTTCAAGAGAAAAATCCCTTACGTGATGATCCGAAAGAAATGATTAAAAAGGCAAAAACACTTTTCTGAATGGGTGATAAAGTCGAAGGGAGAAATCACTCGATTTTTTCGATCCTAAATACATCTACATTAATGTTTAGCTATGAATGAGAAAAAAATAACGTTTTGTCAGCATTAAGAGGAACTTGTATACAGTGGTAAGATACAAAAATGTAGATAATTTCTCGAAATTAAGTCTTAGTGTTGCTTAAGAGAGAGAAAGGGGACGGGTTATTTTAGTTTTGTAGCATATAACGGGTTCGGCATGCATTTATAAAACAGGACCAGATCATAACATGATAAAGTGAGTCAGATGGCACATTTTAATTGGTATCTTTTCATTAGATACTTCTATTTAAAATAATTAACCCCCAAAAGTTGTTTAGAAAAGGATTTTTTGACAAGCATAAAAGCTATACATGTTGTTGATGATACTTAAAATTAATAAATAAATCTCTAGCGAACTTATTACAGAATTTTTTTAATTTATGCTAAGGTGAAAATTGATATTGTTTTATCTAGGACAAGAGTTAATTATTCTTTGCTTTGAAGTCGGTAATTCATGTCATTAATTTTGCTTATAAATGTTTCTCAGTAAAGTTATATATAGTGTTGTGAAAAACTATACTACTGCGTCACTAAATGAAAAGTGACAGCACGTGACGTTACACTCTTTGCTGAATCAAAAACAAGCAAGTAGTGCCCCGTGTGGTCATTATTGAGAACTTAGATCTGATGATAGTGGCCGTGCCATTTTTGTTTGTATTATTTGTATAAGTCGGATCTGGCTTGCATACCTTTGTTTCAGGAGAATGGAGATAGATATTGCTTTCCAAGAGTTCATTAGTGCTTATAATCTTTTCATAAATAATTATAAAAGAGCAGTAGGGATTGGATAGAGAAGAGTCTCTTATTCTCCTCATACAATTATGTAAACATCTATCTGAGAATGATATTTGCCAGTGAAGAGTTTTTAGAGGTTTATATGCATAGGATTCAATTTGGTTTAATTAAATGAAAGAAATTTTCAAGGTAAAGTATTAATCTAGTGAACGAGTAAAAGTTCTTCAAAATGATGCTTAGTTAATATAAAAACTAGTAGTACCTTGTCATCTCAAAAATGAAGAATTTTTGAATGAGATTCATTTTGTTGAAGTAACTATTATACATTATTAGATCTTATATAAATCTTTAAAAGCCCAAAAAGGATAACTTATTTCAACTTTTTGAAAGCATAAAGATAATTTTAGAAGAAAAAGAATCATTGATCTTAAAAAAAAAGCTGAAATGTATGTCTTTTAATTTTTTCTATTTTTCAGTGGGTCTTCACTTGCGTGGGTCAATAATTAGTTTGATTTTCTAGTAATTGAACAAATATTAAAACATTATCTACCCTCTTCTTAAAAAAAAGAAATATGATAAAAATTATTTTTAATAATTTGGAAAGATAAAAGTAATTAATTACTATTTTTAATGATTAAATTGCAGTTAACTTATAAGAATGACATTTTAATCTCTACTACAGTGTTTTTCAGAGATTCGCAGTGTAACTGTACCTTATATAAGGAATTATGATCACATTTTCGTCTTTTGTTCTGTTTTACAATTATAGATACACTTTAGAACTTATAAAAGTTTCAATAATATTTCATAATATCACATAGCAAGGTGGTTTGAGCTTAGGATCAATATTTTGTTAGCCATAACACATTAATGAATGTTTCAACAAAAGATCAATTTCTTTGTTCATTTTTAAAAGTATTCGGAATTTAATCATTTGCTGTAAAAGATAAACAAGTTACAAAAATAACTGTTCAAAATTTCTTAAATTCAGTTCCGTACCCTCCTTTTTGAGAAATAAACTAGTAAAATTAATATTTTACACCATTAATTAAATCTCTTTTAAATAATACTGCAATTCAAACAAACTCAAGCGTAAAACTATCCGAAATATTTAATTTAGTTTATTGTTCCAAGTGCTTTTTATTTGGTATAGAAATAATAATTTAGAACCACAGTGATTCTGTTCTTTTGTAATAAAGATCAATAAACCGATGCCTTCGTGTTTCGGAGACATTTCAAATCAAGAAGTTTCTCAACAGTTGAACACTTTTATTGGCGTCTCTGCACTAAAATACCTAACACGCATTCATGCAGATTAACGTTGAACTCTATTCGCCAAAGCAAGCATAAAACGGATTGCTTGTTGATTCATAACTCTTTCCATTGTTCTTGCTTAAAGAAACCAAATTCGTCGTTGTATTACGGTTTATTTAGCGTTGCAACTGCTTATGTCATCGTAGTTTTAAAGAATAAAAAAAGTAACTCCATAATGTCTGTAATCGAGCTATTAGCTTTTCTTTTTCGGTTAGAATTAGTTGTTTCCACAAGATACTGATAAGAAAATAATAGCGTAAGATTAATCTGGTTAATGTACGAACAAATCTATGAGTAATTTTTGTTTTACTCTGTCTGGAAATAAGTGCAAAAATTTGAAGTTTTGTAACAAAAGAAGTGAATTGCTCAAGGGATTAAATTTTATCGATAGTAGCAGATCAAGAATGTACTTTTCGGGATTATCATTTAACAGAAGTTTGTGAAAACAAATTCATGAATTTCTTAGTACTTTATTACAATCCCCTATATAATAATAGCCTAATTTATCTGTCTGTCTGTCCTTGAATTTAGGAAGCGGGTGGATCTGGAATGGAAAGGGGCATCTATATTAGATTCTTCATGAGTTAAGGTTAGTAAAATTCAAAGCTATTCTTTAAAACGTTCAAAATACACCCCTTCTCCCACTTTTTGATCATTTAATGGCATTATATCAAGCCTTGTTTTCCCAAGTTAAGAGCAGGCGATTGAATTTATCACATAATAAATAGGTAAAAATAAAATTGTTTTCTAGTATTATAACGTCATTTCTTTACCCATCTCATTTAATCATTTCTTATTTTAAATTATTTAAATATCGCCTCCATTATTTTCATAAGTCTTATCACTGATCTTAGATATTACGTTAATAATTTTCTTTTATATCTGGCTTAAATAATAGACTAGGTACATATGTGATAATTTTAAATTTAATCATCGATTATATTTTGTTGCAATGAAAATTATATCACCGGTATTCACAACAAATTTTTTTCATAAAAGCCTAGGAGTCTATTTCGCGGACTAATAAATATCTAGCGTTTAAGTTGTATATCTTTGAAAATTAAAAAGTTTGTTCATTTGTGTGTTTGTTATACATAACCACATAGTAGTAGACCGTAGCACTCCAAACCAAATCAAACCAAACCAAACCATAACCACATAGTTTGACTAAATGCATTCAATTTGATTCTAAATTGCATAGACAGTATCCGGAGACTTTAGTGGAGTATGAAAATGAACAAATTTTTTAGCGTGTACCAGATAATTCTCAGACAAAACACAAATCATTTTTTTACGTACCTCATAGGGTATTTTAAGATTCTGGAAAATTAAAAACTTTACTAGTCCCGTCATATGATGGGCTATATGCTAGTTAAATATAAGAAAGGATTTTGAATACAAAATCATTCAAATAAAAAGTGCATATTTTGAAATATAAAAATATATTATTTGAGGCAAAAATTATTCTGTTACACTATCAACATATAATAAAATATTTAAAGTAGTTCTATAGCATATGTATTAGAAACACAAACCATTTTTTTTACCTACCTCATAGGGTATTTTAAGATTCTGGAAGATTAAGAATTTTTCTAATCCCGTCATATGATGGGCTATATGCTAGTTAAATATAAGAAAGGATTTTGAATACAAAATCATTCAAATAAAAAGTGCCTATTTTGAAATATAAAAATATATTATTTGAGGCAAAAATTATTCTACTACACTATCAACATATAATAAAATATTTAAAGTAGTTCTATAGCATATGTATTAGGAACACGTGATGCCTTTTACACGAATTTACAAAATGTCACATTTTCTCTTGATTTGTAAGCAAAATTATTTTTATTTAATTTCAAAGATAAAAAATGGTATATATTACATTGCACATAAATTCATAGTTATGTTACAAAGTTACAGATAATTTACAGTATATATTTCTGTGCATGTCCATCATATTTTAAATTTTAAAATGTGCCTTTAAAAAAACCTTTTACGTAGCTCAAAGATAATTTTAAAATGTTCCTTAAATGTATTTAGCATTTCTCCCCTATAATTCTTATTCTACTGTACGTTTATAAATAGTTTATTTCATAATATATACACAGTTTAACCCTTAATTTGGCTAAGTCTGGTCTCTACACCAGACATGTATATTTATAACTACTATATAACATAATTGTCAGTGTTCGCCACAAAGGACATTAATTATCTCAAAAATGGAAAATGATATATTTTTTTTGTTTATTTTACAGAGATCCTAATGTCTATACAGACATGGGAAAATAACAGAAATTAAAAAATATTTGAAAAAACATCTTGTCAAATTAAGGGTTAAAGAGAACTTATAAATAAAATAAAACGTCTGGTGGGAATTGGTAAAAAAATTGTGATTAAAGCAATTTGAATCAATGCGAGCAATTATATGTTTAATCTGAATAACTAGTTTTAATGGTTTGGTTTTGAATCCGAACAGTTATACGTTTAACATGAAAAACTAATTTCAATGGTTTCGTGTTGTTGGAAAGCGCTATGTTTTACTGTGACTGTCGTTTACAATCGTGTTGACCTAGACGATTCTAAACGACTACGAACATCCATAACAATACTGGGATTCAAATCCACGAACTCAGATATTGAAATTCAGCAATCTACCGCTTCATTCAGCACCCGAAAAACAGTTTGAAATATCAAAATTGTTGAAGTACTCCATTTCTGTTTAGATATTTAAAAACTTTACTATCTAAACCATTTCAAAAATTTAGCTTACTGAGATTTCGAGATTACTATTAATTATTAATAATCTTTGAATAAAATCTGCATAAACATTCTGGATTAGTCTTTTTCTATCTTATAAAAGGGTTAGATAGTTTTTTAATTAAAGCTTACATAATTACTTATGTGCATACAGAGTGTGATTATTCCTTATAGCTATCAGATTTCGTGCCCCATGTATATTAGAAATTATAATTATTTTAGGTGTCAAATGCTATCTTAACTTTCTACTAATTCACCTGAGTGAGCTTAACTTACACTCAAATAAATGAACTCCAATTTATTCACGAACACATTACTTGTGTTTCAACCTAGATTTACTAATTTCTAATAAATAAAAAAAAGCATGAATAATCAACAGTAACAAACTGTGCCTGGGTTGAGGTTAAAAACTACGCCCAGAGGAACTTTCTTGCTCTCGATAGCAGACGTAAAGGAATGATAAACAGAAAAAACAAGTAAAATAAAGTAAAAGACCTGCTAAATGAAAAAGAATTTGCGAAATGAATCGGATCGATTTGTAAAAATTATCGCATGTTAAAGAGGTCAGTTTCGAGACACAGCTGTCAACTAATTTTTTTTCGCAGATTGTTTAAAATAATTAATTACCTGTGAAGAGGTTTTACTTTGTCAAACAGTTATACATCAATAGATGCGTTTAGCAAACAGCTTTTACTCATCATATAGATGTACAAGGAATGTAAGGTGGAGTTTCTACATGCAAGATTTCACGTACGGATATGCAAGTTTAACCCATATTGTACCACACCAACTAAATATTTCTGTATGTTATTAAAACTTAATCCATATCATTAATATGGGGTAACTAAGTATATAAAACCAAAATTTTGAAAAAATATATTTAATTTTTTATGTAATTGCCTGTCCTATAAATAGGACGACGGTCCATTACACTACTAAAACTTAACAAATATCCCTTACATTGCATTAGGCTGATTCATAGATGAAATTTGGGAAAACAGTCAAAAAAAAGTCCAACATTACATTTTAAGCATGCTGTTCTAGGTTTTCTCTTGTAGTTATTGAACTGGCAGTAAGAGAGTAAGTTTCTCTTGCAAAACATCTCCAGTTTTCTGAATAGAATAGACATCTATTTACCCCTTGTTGTATCCTGGTGTGTGAACAGGTGTTTGAACTGGTTTTCATTGAAATATAAGAAAAAAATGTGCGCTATCAATGCAATGTCGAATTCATAGAATCATCAGGATTGGACCGTCGTCTTAATTTTAGGGCACCTTTTTATACTTACAAAATACACATGTAAAATATATTTTTTCAACAAAAACTTTCAGCTACATTATTAGCTCTGTTTTTAAACTAAAAGTAACCTCCACAATGTTTAAAAAATAAATAATAATAGTAAATATAAAATTAAAGAATAAAAAATGACAGTTTTTAAGAGGTTGCTGAAAATAAGTTTTACAATACAATATAATTTGATTTCTCAGTTTTTTTGTTACCATGCTAAAGTGTGTCTATTTTAAAGGTGTTAAAATAATATCCACTCAGAAAATATTTATAACTTTATTATTAAATGGAATTTTATTTGCTGTCCTGGTTTTAGGACAGCGGTCCAATATGGGTTTAGGATTTTAGACAATTATCTGACCTATAACATAAAATTTTTTGAAAATAATTAAGTTAGCACAGTAAATTAATTTTTGACTTCATTCTTTAATTTTTCTTAAATATAATATGTACATGTGTTATATGTGTAATATGTGTGTTGGTGTGTAGATAGCTTGGTTGTATTTCTATTCTGAAATGAAATACAGTCCCAAACATTTCACTAAAAAGGCTTCATTCCCTTTATCCCGATATTTTATATGTTCTTAAACAATTCATTTATAAAAACATAAAAAGAGACAAGTTTTCTTATGCAAAACATAACATTTATTTATTTTTGAATCACTGTAAAATTTTGACTTAGTTTTAGTTGACAAATCATGCAGAATATTATTAAATGTTTTACAAAACTGAATTTCTCCCAAGAATCGGGACAACTTCGTTTTTCTCCATTTCCTATCTGAAAAGAGAAAAAAAAGCATTATTAAAATGAGTGTCATAAAATTATCATATTTCATAAATGAATGGTTTACTTAAATCTGGTATTTTATATTTAAACAAAAATGGATAATATTTGTGATATCGAAACGTCAAAATTAGGAGCAAATCAACTATTACTTTTATAATAATTAACTAGTTGCAATATTTCCTTTTAAAGGGTGATTATTCAAGAAAATCCATTTGTAAATCTAAACAGATTAGCATATAGCCCGTCATATGACGGGATCAGTAAAATTTTTAATTTTCCAGAATTGTACCCTATAAAGCAGGTACAATTTTTTTTCAACAAAAAATAATCAATTATTAAATTTTACATTATCACATATGTACATAATCTATTATTTAAGCCAAATATAAAAGAAAATTATTTACGTAATATCTAAGACCAGTGATAAGATGTATGAAAATTATGAAAGCGATATTAAAATAATTTAAAATAAGAAATGATTAAATGAAATGGTTAAAGGACAAAGGTAAACAATGTAATTTTACCTATTTATTATGTAATAAATTAATAAATTTAATCGCCTTTTCTTAACCGGAGAAAATAGAGCTTGAAATAATGGCATTAAATGCTCGAAAAGGAGGAAGGGGTGGATTTCGAACCTTTTAAATACGACAGTATTTTTCACTGTGATATGAAGCATATTTATAAAAATTTATTTTAGGATCTAATCGATAGTTTACGAGAAGATAAACTTTACTCCATTTGTATTTTGCTATCCCTAATCAAGAATTCAATATGGATGCCTCTATCCCTTCCAGGTCCACCCGCTTCACAAATTCGAGGACAGACGGACAGATAACTTAGGCTATTTTTATATAGGGGGCTATTATTATATGAGACATTAATTGCTAAAAATTAAACCAAGAATTTGACTTCGAGTAATTGAAAAGATGTATTTTTCCTTACAGCTCGTATTTTTATAATTAAGGGTAATTAAGTAGTTAAAGCAGGTTAAAACATTTATAAAACATAAATGTAGTTATTTAATATATCTAAAAGTATTATGAAAACTTTTTCTTTTTCCCTGTCGCTTCTATACAGGGGTGAATGAAGCAAGAAGCTTTCCAAGTGGGTTTCTTCCCCTTTCACTTATATTCTAAAACTAATACGGCAATCCCTACATACACATATATGTGTATACAGTGATTCTTATGTACGGAGGGGTTACAACCCTCACATCTCTTATTAGATACGGCCGAACGATGACCGATTGGTTAAGGTCCTGCCTTCGGTACTGGAGTTCGAGATTCGAATCCCACAGGGGCATGGATGGTCGTATCCTTTCGGAATCGGCTTTAAGCTGTAGGTCCCGGTCTCATTATCCCTCTTGTTGTAAAAAGTAGACCGTAGCACTTCAAACTAAACCAAACCTTCTTAGATACGACACTGCTTCCTTGGCTTAAATATTCCATAAAGATTGTTTATCATAAATTCTTTAGAGGTTTCTGTAATTGTTGGTTGTAACATTTGCCATAATTTTTTGCGTGCGTTTTTAAGAATGAACACATTTTTTAAAATTTCTTAATAGATTTTTAATCTTGTCATTATGGTACGAAAAATATAAGGAATGTATGTGAAGTCAAAAAATTCTATTTCGAAATTTTATCTTTATCTATAGATAAGACGGTTAGAATAACTCAAATATTTCGGAATGCGCATTTTTATAAAAATAAATCTCTACATAATATGTTCTGAAAAGCAATTCATTCATATTTCAAAATCGTACTCTTAAATTCTAAATATGTCAAAGAAATATATGCCAAAACCTGTATTGAAGCTCTTCACACGGTATCTCTAATATTTATCAAATAGGGGGGAAAGTATTTCAAAGGTCTCTAGTCCCTTAATAGAGTTTTAAAGGAACCAACAAAAGAAAGTTATCCATTTTTATGTAGATTTTCTCACGATTTTTCACTTTCTGTGATGCAGTGCTGAATAATATAGAATAGAAATGTAAAAGAAGTTGATTTTGAACAAAGGATTTCCTTGAAACACGAAATTTTTTCGATGCAATTTCTGTTTTGCTTTCCATTTGTGACTACATTTTCCTGTGAGTTACTCATAAATGACTGGGATGGGATGATTCACTGGCAATTACTGTACCATTTTGAAAATTACACGAAACCTATCATCAACACTTTTTAGATAAATTCGCTTTGAAACAAATTCCTGCAACATTCTAGAAACTTATTCACATTTTCGTGAAAACTGGTCTGTATTAGGACGTGACATTTTACTTTGTGTTGAAAGTAGGGTTCATACATATTTAATTCCAACAAAATGGTGTCAAAAATGTTTTTTAACAAAAATTATCAACTAATAAAATTGTTATAAAACACAGCATTATCATACTGTCTCATAAGCTAAATTACCCGACGAAAATGAGCTCTCCGTTAGCAATTCAATTACTTTCAGACATTCTGAAGGGTGTGGCAGAAGTACTTATTTCTAATCTTGCTGTTACGCCTCCTCGTGCTCCGTTTGTGGAACCATGTGACTCAAAATGGGATATCCACCTACAATGAACTTTCGCTTGACACGCAACTTTTTTAACACGTGCGTTGCAGTATTTTTTAATGAATACAAACGAGGTATTTAGTGATTGCATGGTAATGACTGTAAAGCAATGACATTCAAATGTTCTAGAGTAATTCAAGATCATGACAGTGCCGGCAAAATTTTGGAGCAGCAAAATTTCTTAAACTACACAGCAATACTGTTCTTTTATAATGATTAAAGTTTCCTAATAAAAATAAATAAATCTCATAAAAATGTATTTTGATTACTTCAATCTAGAAAATAAATAAGTAATAAAATCAAATAGAATAATTGAACAAGCTTCTGGGCATTCCTACATTTTGGTTGCACCACAGACAAGGTGGAACGCGCTCATTAAAATGGCTATCAACTGGAATAGGTATTCTATATAATAGGTATTACTATATAATAGGTATTAGTTTTAGTTTATAAGTTTCTTATCATTAGCTCGTTAAAAATGTAAATTTGTTTTCCAGTTAAACATTTTTTTATTAGTCTGTACTAGTATTATTATCTTAGCTCAACTGCATGTCATTTTTCTGGTTATAACAAGGTTCTTTTTTTTACGGCTTTGGTTTTTGTGTAAAGTATTTTAAACTTGGAGCAAACTTTTTGAGTTGCTTACGATGTCAAATCTATGATAAAATAATACGAAGCTGAATGACAAAAATTATGAATTATCTCTTGAATTTTAAAACTGGGTCAGATGATTAATGAAAAATTGCATTTAACCCTTGAGGACCAGCACATAAATGCTATACGAGTCGACCGTTGTGAAAACCGTTGCCATTTACGCCATCTAGTAATTAAATCTAGCATTTTAAAATTAAAATTACACTTTCAGATCTTCTATTAAGCATACGTGACGCTGGTCTCTCAATATCAACCGGAGATCATCGCGTGGAGACGACGTTAGACTGATAAGAGTGAAATCGCTGCGTCGCGTATAAGAATTGTTGGTCGCGAAGGGGTTAAACACTACGTAGGTAATATCTTTTATCTCATTAACTTCCTGGTGAAAATGAACCTTTGCTTCTTAAGAGAGATTAATTCAACCTGTAACATTTACTTTGCATACCAAATATACAGATAGTCCTTGAATTAGCAAAGTATCATTATAAATCTCCAAAGAACAACAGAAAAATGCAGATTTTATAGTTATGTGGAAGAATTGTCCTAAAGCAAACTCTCACTGATCTGTCTTTCAAGTCAATAAGGTTTAATAACCACTAATGCCATTTAAACAAAATACAAGTTAGAATCAGCAATTAGAGCTAAATGACTGCTGTGAGTTCGGTAATCAATGCTAAATGGCTACTGTGAAAACTAGGTAAAATTTATTGTTTGTAATTCTTCCTATTTCTAAGGTATATGCAATTAATCTATTACTTTTGGAATAATTGACTAATTAGTCCGCAGCAATATTTCCCCTGATGGGTAATTATTTGAAGGAAATCCAGTTGCAAATCGAAAGAAATGAAAAAACAATCACTGAAAGTTAAGGGAAAATTCCAACTTCGAGGAATCAAATAGATATGCAGTTGTTTCAACATAAATTATAGTTAAAACTTGTAGGCTTATTAACAATCAAATCTTGAAATCCCTTTGAATTGACTTACAAATAATTAATCTATTCATTTCAAAAATTGTTAATTTATACATAGAAAGCATTAATCATGATATCTAATATTTAACATCCCATTCAATGTCTTGTAATATGCAAGCTTGCGAAATAAATTTAAAAATGGGTAATTTATATATAGAAAGTGTTAACCGGGATATCTCTATTATTTACTATCCAATTCTATTTTTCGTTCAAGCAGAAGAAATAGTAATGTAACTTTTTATAATTTGTTTTTCTATGCTTGGTCATACATTAATAATCCAAATTATAAAGAATATTGTAATATTATATTTATACCTTAACTTTTTTATAGTTATTGTAAATGATATAAATGAATTCGGAATCATGGATACTAAAAATGGCTTTTAAATATAAATTTTAATAATAAATTATAAATAAAAATGGTTTTTAAAATGGCTTTTAAAAGGAATTTATTTATATACAACATTAATTTATTTCTCTTTAATAGAAGTTTGATCTAAGTGTTTTATTTCTGTACAAATGCACGCATTATTTTGTTTATTAATTGTCCTGTATGTATTTAAAAACGTGATTAAATGCAGCAGTTTTGTATTAAGCAAATAAGGCACATCCTAGTAAAGAAATCAAAATATCCCACTGATCGAGAAAAATTCTTCTTTAACAAGCATATTCAACTCCGTCCTTTTAATTCTAAAGATAAGTTCTTTTCAAAATATAAAATCACAAAAGAGAAAGAAAAACAAATCTGACAGTAAAAACTACCGGTTGTATTAAAAGGTCCTTCTGGATAAATAAAAAACTTTGAAAATAATGAGAACAGGACGGAGGAAAAAACTACTTCAGCTTTTCTAGAACCTGTTTCTTCAAAAATTAGTTTATATTGTTTGTCAGGTGCGTCCAGTTAATTGGTGTTATCTAAAGTGGATAAAATTGGCATTTCTTTGTATCAGAGTGCTATTTGAAGTAAAGGCGGACAATGTGTATACAGAATTTTCATTCAAAATATATTTCATCTTTTCTCACAGTTTAAGACTTCAACAGCTATTTTGTAAAGGTAAAACTATTTTTGCAAGAGGCAAAGAAATTATTTGGGAAGTAAAATACTACCCTGAATTGTTTCTATTTGTAGCAGAAGGTAGAAATGATTGGGGAAGCAGCACGCGATAACATATTTTTTATATATTTATAAACACAGAAAGCCTAACGGAGATAGTGGTCCAACCGACGAGTGAATGACACGAGGCAGTGAACCATGGTAAGTAATGACTGAAGTCGGCGAGGAAAAGAAAGCCGTATTTGGGATGTCTCCATCAAACAAGTAGGATGAAAAATTATCTCTGTGACGCCGACTGACGCAATGTTTCTGTAACACTAACATAAACGTCTCTCTTGTTGTTTCCGACTGACATTAAAACATTCAAAGTATCTTGTTTTGCAGCATTTACAACAGGAGCTTAGGAAGAATTTGTTTTGCTTATAAAAAGGACGATGTTTTCAAAATTCAGATTATTTGTCTTCGTTCATGTGTAATTTCGATAAAAAGTATTATTGCAGCCGAAGTTGGGAAATAGTGGATAAAATAGTAGGAAGTGGTTTCTGCATTTTCTTGAGAGTTAAAATCCCCAGTTCATGATTTTGAATATACTTTGATATTTTTATCCATATAACTTATATGGAGAAATAGTTTTTATTTTTGATATTAGGCAAGCTTCTTCATGTCTAGAAACAAATATCCATTAAGTATCATTCTGTACTGGATTATGACCAGGGGTACTAGCGATGTTTTGATAAATCAAAATTGAAGTGTTTATGAGAGAACTAATTGATTATTAGACAGTATAAACCCTTTATGCCAGAAGATAATAAAAATATAAAAACAAAGCCAAGTAGAGAGAATAAAATTAATTACAAATTATCAGCAAAAACTTATTCATAGCCACAACCAAACTGCTTCTTCAGTAGGAAGACAAAGATAGCTTAGCCCTTAATTTGGCTAAGTCTGGCCGCTACACCGGACATGTATATTTATAACTACTATATAACATAATTGTCAGTGTTCGCCACAGCGGACATTAATTATCTCAAAAATGGAAAATGATATATTTTTTTGTTTATTTTACAGAGATCCTAATGTCTATACAGACATGGGAAAATAACAGAAATTAAAAAATGTTTGAAAAACATCTTGTCAAATCAAGGGTTAATTACAAAGTATCAGTAAAAAACTGATTCAAAGCCACAACCAAACTGCATCTTCAGTAGAGAGACAAAGATAGCTTAGGGGTCGGAGTAGAACTAAACTTAGTATATATCCGTCTACTAAACTATGTTTGTCTGTGCCTAGTTGGAGTGAAACAGCTGTCTGCGTTTCTGCCTTTATCCAGTTGGCTTTGTTTTTACTTTTTCTCCCGTGCTTCTTGTTAGAAGAGAAGTAGACACGTTTTCATACCTAAGTGCGGTTTACCACCAAACTCCGTGAGCGTATGGGAGTGGGAGGACTCCGGTGTTGTAAACTCTGCCGGTGGCGGAGCTGGCGACCTGTCCAGTGGTGAAGTCGTAGTAGTTGCCTGCCCAGTCCTTCACTCCTCCAGAAGTGACGAGCTGGGAGGAGGCGACGGCCACCATGACGACGAGGACAGCGAGGAAGACCTGAAAACAACATGACAGAACTGAGGAAAAATTGGCAACGATCACGAATGAATTTGTTTACATGCACTGCATGTCTATTACAACCAACCCTTTCATTTTCACGCACATAGTAGTGTCAACTTGTTTTTTCTTCCTTTCTCCACGGATTGAAATTTCTGCATGAGTTCAGAAGAGTCCAAACTAAATTGTCCATGAGTAAAACTGTTTTACATCTGAATATTCAAATTTATTATTATTGCCAGACAGACAAACTTACCATTTAAGAATAAATTTTGTTTGTATGCAATAACCAATTTATCAAATTAGCTTTTGCAGTCAATGAATGAGCAAAAAAGATTGAAAGGTTTTAATACTTTTTACAAGCGAAATTATAGTACAACCATTATATTTTGTAACTTATGTACATATATATATATATATATATATATATATATATATATTATATATATATATGTGTGTGTGTGTGTGTGTGTGTGTGTGTTGTGTTTGTGTTATATATATATATATATATATATATATATATGTGTGTGTGTGTGTGTGTGTGTGTGTGTGTGTGTGTGTGTGTGTGGGTGGGTGGGTGTGTGAGCCTGCACCAAAATTAATGCAATATATAGAAGGTTAGAAATTTCTTTTCTTTTTAAAAATAAGCCAGCCTATTAAGTCTAAAATATTTTATACTAGAGAAAGAGTAAACAATTGACAATTTATTAAAGTATATTTTATATTAAAAAAGTACTATGTCCCTTTAAGTAAGTACGTAAAAAGTACTACGTCCCTTTAAGAGAAGCGTTTTATCTTTTCTTAAAGGGATGTAGTACTTTTCGCAGCTGTAATTTTCCATAAAACACTTTTGCTATTCATAATAAAATAAAATTTTCTACTGCTTTCTGAATGAATTTGTAACATTTTAGTAACACTCTAGGTTTAAAAAATTATTTAATTTGTCGTTTCAAGTAGTGTGTTTTATCTAATAACATAAAGAATTTACACCAAAAAGAATTTAAATAACTTACTCGCAAGATAATTTTGAAACTGTATATTAGTAACAAAAGTTTCATATCAAGTTGAAATAAAATGTCTGCTTATTCTGTACTCTAAAACTTTAGAGGTATCTAATTTTTTTAATTTAAAAAAATTAAAAACTGTTAAGAAATGGAAAATTTTAAATAATAACTTTTATATTACTATGGAATAAAATATGTCTCTTGTACTAATATAACTGGAGGTCACAGAATATAAATGATAATTAACTTCTATTTGGTAAAAAAAATTTATTTACGAATTTCAAAAGTTTTTTTGTATGAATGTTTTTCTAAAACTAAATAACTTTTAAAAATTTAGACACATATTAAAGATATATAAGAAATGTATTCTAAAAAGTATTTTTTACTATATATCGAATCAAAATTAGGCTATTTCAGTTAATGCTATTAAACTCGGAATGTACTATGGCTTCTTAAAAATGCCTTTATTGACATTTAAAAAATTTAGGTACAGCCGATGGTTAAATCTAACTCTACACATCAAATAACAATTTTAAAATAATTGTACAGAAAAATAAGAACTGTAGCTTATTTGGTGATGTTATATTTTCAACAAACACTGCAAGTGCTTTATTAGATCTTAGATAAATTTTCTCATCCTTTCTGAGGTTAAAATGTGCTGTAACAGAACCAAATATAACCCTAAAGCGATTTTTAATAAAACAATTTAGTGCATTTAAGTTTTTATTTTTAAATAATCCTTAATTATCCCTGTGGCATTGCATAAAGTGCCTCGTAAACATCACTAATGAAGCATATCTGCGATTACAGTAAGGTTGAAAATATAACTGTTTATCAAGCCATCTAAAGAAACTTATATATCTAATATTTAGAAGCCGGAAGGCATATTATGAAGCAAAATGAGAGATACATAGATAAATAGATTTGGACATATATGTTATCGTGAGAAAAGTCCACGCAATTTCATCACTTGCAAAGTTAAAGCGGGGTGCTTGGATTGAATGATTTTTAGATAAATGTGTATTGTTATAAATGATGTGGCGAAAGAAACAGACTACTTTAAGGATTTGGGATTGCATTTATCTATGTCCATGAAATGAATAAAGGAAATGTCTAAAATTCCTTTACACCATGGCTGATTATTATGACTCTAAATATCCCATGGTTATCAAGCAAACGTATAAAGTGTCGCTTGTTTTCTAGAAGGAAAACATCAGATTTCAGTCATATGGTGAATGATTAAGGATAAAATATAGATTGTTTACTCTATATTTTAAAATCAGACTACAACATTTATAAAATATCTGTTAAAATAATTGTATAATCCTTTATTTCTCTATTCTATAAACCACGAACATTTTATTACAGAGGAAAATCTCCAGAGGTGAAATTTTCCTCTATTTTGAGATTCATAACTGTCACATTTTAAGCTGATTCTTGATTGCAGTAATTTAAAGACAAAAATGATGTTTTAAGTTAGGAAAACAGCTTAAAGAAATATGAGGGAAAATGCTTGTTTTTCTTCAGAATATGAGATGAAACAGACGCAAATTGGGTTTAATGTTCAAAAGCTTTTTCAAGATAGCGTAGTTTTGACGGTATAAAATTAAATTTGGAAATAAACTGTTTACATGTGCACAATAAACTTAAATATGAAGGAAACTTCATGTTTTTATGTTTTAAGTAGTAAGACTAATAATAGTCAAGGAAGCGAGTGATATTTATCTATTAATATGATTTCATCACTAATACTTACACTATTCTATTTTAAGTTTAAATTATCTGATTTTTTGATTGAGGAGTACTTTTTTTGTTTATGTTATCCTCGGGATTCAGTAATGTTTTACTACTTGAAATAAACTTATGGGGAATAATTTTCATAAACTAGCTAAATTTTTTCATGAAACATTTAACTTTTATCAGATTTTTAGTGCATGATTAATTTTTTTAATTAAAGATTTCTATAGAAATTCTATTTACTTATAAAATTGAACTTAGTATAGAACTCCTTCTTACATTATTATCTAAAATATATAAAATAATTTCGAAAAAGAAATTGTTCACTGAATTAGGAGAAGTTATGGATAAGTTAAATAGCTGGTATCAATAAAAAATTACATCAGAAAACAAACCAAATATTAGCCTAAAACTAATTATATAACGCTTAAAAATCTATAACTTTTTTGCATAATTACTGGTCCAAATATATAATGGAAACAAATTTTTTATTTGTAACAATACAACTTTTTTCCTATTCAAGCTTGAATGTTAATTTAAAAGAAAAATACACAAAATTGAGTTTTCTAAACTAGTTAAAACGTTTTTGAATACAAGAGCCAAGTACAAACTGTTTCAGACCTATATCTACTTTCTTATTCCATTCAAATATTTAATTAGAGCATAAGAATTTGTTATTTCACTTTTAACAGACTTTTGTTCTAATTTTCTTCTCTTATTAAAAACTTAGTGTAAAAAATTGGATGCAATAAATGATACACTACAGCATACAATTTTACGGTTAGCTGATTTTAAATACATGTGTACTCTTAGTCTATAAAAGAACTATCACTATGCAATTTAGAAGTTTTAAAATTTTTAAGAAAAGGAAATTATTTTTTTCTTTCTTTTGGTTAATGTTACTTTAATCCAAAAAGAATACCTAGAAAACATTGATGAGTAGAGTTTTTAAATTTTAAAGTTATAATTTTAATAAATAGAAAGGAATCTGAACTTTAAATATTTAACTATTACAGTACAATAAAATATGCATTACCACATTATAAAATGTTAAAGGTAAATAAAGAAATTTTTAATTACTTCAATGAATATTAAGAAAATATTTTAATTTCCTTTTCAATTTATACACTTATATCTAAAATATCTCACATTGAATTTGGTACTTTTGTGGTATTAGAAACCTGATGATTTAGCAGTTTGATTATAAACAAAATAAATAGCTTTGACAATCCGATGCATTCTTAAGCATAAATATTTGCAAAAAAGAATTTTGAAATAATTTTGAAAACTAAAATCTTTTGTCTGTATTTAATTTATTAATTAACAAGCATTGGAAATAATATCTGTGTTCCAAAATTAGTTTCTTTTAAAGTTTAATCTTTTAAGCACCGTGTTATATCCCAATTTGTTGTACCTGCATACAACGAAGGATTCGTAAATTTTAATCCTTATAGGAACACAACAAACTGTGGACTTCTTTCCAGTACGAGGATATTTTACTTTTGAATATTCACTCATACAGCTCTGTGGACGAGACTTTATTAAGATATTGGTGGTAACGTCACTCTCTCTGAAGGACAATACAAACGACCAAACAAGCCTTAAAGTGGTATTTGAGACCACACTCTGTAATATGAGAGGCAAGTACGTAAACAACTGTACTAGCCAGGTGATACTCAGAGTAAACTATTTGGTAAGCTCTCTTGGTATAGTAAACTGTTTTAGAGTAAACTAAATTATTAGCATACAGTTACCGAGACTATTTTAAACCTTATGCTCAAAAAGGATAAATTTGGGGTATAAAAATCCTGATATCCTAGCAGACTGAAAAAATAAAAAAAACTAAAACAAGCGAATTTTGAACTTTTACTATATTTTTAAATATAAAATATTTGTAGAATTTTGGTTTACAGATAATTTTGAAAATAAAATTAGTTATCTTAATCTCTTTTCTTATATGACAAATATCTGCTTACAGGTTTACTGAAAAAAAACACATTTAATTTCGTTCTATCAGGCATGATATTAATGTCCATATTTGTGACACCTGAATCCAAATAAAGGCTCGATTTTTAATTAAAAAAATTCACTTTACACATAGACAACTTTACAGTGAAAAGTTTACCACGAAAAATAGTAAATATAAGGTTTGAGGACTCACCAACTTGTTCATGTTGATAAGTTATCGAGATGCGATCAGATGATCCGAATAATTTGCATTCGATTAAATGAGCGGCTTATATAGTGAAGATTCGTCCTCGCCCCACCCTGAATTTGCCGACCGGACGTCTAATTAAAACAAAATCTCGCAGAAGAACGGAAAGATTCCACCCCACCCCCCAATCCTGCGCAACTGGTACCATAGGGATGTGTGGAGTGAGAAAGGACTATCAAGGTCGGAACTGGGTTTTTTTTCCGGCATTTCAGGATCAGCAAAAAATGTTGCTGCTTTATGCTCCTCTCATTATCCTTCATTTGTTTATTTACAGGTTTGTATTTTGTTTTGATTTTTTGTTGTGGGCACTCCCAATTACATTGTACCTTTGACGTATGGATTGAATTTTGTTAAGCGTTTCGCTTTATTGATCGTGGTAAACAGCTGATTATTCAGTTCATTTTCGGAAAGGAGTTATGGATCGTTGTTTTTCTT
>CM063498.1:169323441-169340941 GCA_032207245.1 Pardosa pseudoannulata | reverse complement strand
CGAATTACTACACGGAAACATGGCGCAATACTCAAATATTATTAATTTACAGTTTGTCCAATTGGTAACAATTAATAATGCTCATCTCAACAATTTTTATACATTTTACAAATATTCTTAATTTTAATTTTAAAGATACATATTTAAAGGCTTTTTGCAACAGTTCAAATGTGTCTGTAACTAAAATTTCATTGTGAGATCAAAATTTAAATGCTCGTTCTTTGCTTAATTACATTTGCCATTTCGAAAAATAGACAAAATACTAATTCTTACATTGTTAAAAACAATTATTTTATAAAATGTGGTGCTAAAAGTTTTTTTAAGTCAAAACAAAATAAAAGATAAAGGTTTGATAAAAATTCTTGTAAATATATTTTTAAATGGAACTATCCCGATACATTTTGATCACAGTTGTACACTCATAAAGTGTTTTTCTAATGCACCTTTCTTCTTCGATTTATTATAAATCTTAACAACGTAATGAACAACAAAGGCTGAGTAAATCTTATAACATGCTAACACAAAAGTTTCATTTCCGCTAAAAAAGTATAAGACTTCCAAAAACAATTTTTCTTTTCTAAACTTTAAGAGAAAAGTTAATTTTTGAGAAGTTACTGAAAAGATTGCCATGAGAACATAATTTTGTTCATTTCACGCTCTGTATCACGTTCATTGATACATGGTTGAGGAAAAACGCAGTCGACCAAAAACACTGCGATATCTATTCACTTCCGAGAAGAGAGAGTCATTCGCAAACCTCTTTTATACAAAATGAGTATGCACTACGTTTTTAAAGCAACTTTAACTCATTTAGTTAGGATGATTCATTCTGATTGCCATTTTGTGGAATTTGGTTCAAATTTGAGACTTAGTTAAAAACTGATTTACAGAAGTTTTATCAAGTCATAAAAAATATAAGTGATGCATTAATAAAGAATGATATTTTCTCTTTTAGTGTAAAAGAGAAATTGCTGCAAGGCTGAAGTGCAAAGTTAGGATGATTTACAGAAACATGTACTGACCTTCACTAAATAAAGGCTTAAAACACTTGGAAAAGAACGAAAGAGGTATACTTATAAGAAAAAAATGGAGATGTATTTTATTCTGTAACTGGTAGTAACAAAGTAGGAACTTTTCTTTAAAAAAGAAAGAGTCAGTCTGTCATTTTTAAATCAGCCAGTTACGAAATGAAATGGATCAGTTTTGAGCAAGAGGGCAAGATTTCCCTATTTGTATAAATAGCACAGACTATAAGTACCTTTTATTTTCATGAATTAAACAAAGGAGAAATTTCCTGAGTATCATGTTCACAGCTGGACTGTATGAGGGTTAAAAATCTTATGAACCACTTCACCCTTTAAGTTGATCTCAAGGAACTATACCTACTGTTCAATATTGTTAACATATTTCGGGGTTTAAATACAAATTTTTATTTATTTTTATAGAATTGGAAGAAATCTCTTACATTTCTTGTCACGGTAAACAACAGCGCTTAAGATGATGTCTCATTCGGGGGTGGCAGGAAAGGATTGCATAGCTATGCAATCCTTGCCTATACAAGGTATGCAAAGATTGCATAAATAAGTCAGGAAACAACTAGAATCTTAGGAAATATGTTAATAGCTATGGTAAAAGTTTGTCTCATTTTTTTAACTGATAAAAGATGTGTCGGAAACACATCTGAATAAATTTATCTCAGCAGAGTGACTTGTATTTACGTGCACTCTTTAAGATACATCTAAAATTTAAATTATATTAATGTATCATATTTAAATTTCATGCTATATTTTAATCATTTTGGGACTGATATTTTATTCTAGAATGAGTAAATAAATTAATTTAACGTTCCTCAAAAGGCATACAAATTATACGTATCGCTACTTCATCACTCTTAATGATCTCGCATGTCCGAATGTTTGAATGTCAATGAACTTCGGTACAACAGTTCAAGGGTTCAATCCCACAGATGGCATGGATGCTCATAGCCGTTCGCAATCGACTTTATGTAGTAGGTCCCAGTCTCATTAGTCCTTAGTAAAACAGTAGCACTCCAAACGAAACTACACTAAATTTCATGACTCTTAAGTCAGATAAGTGTCGTATATTTGTATTCCATGGATGAAAAATGTGATGTGTTGTAGCAATCTTATTTTTTACGTTTCAATCAAAAGCGTAGTATCAACCAAAGAAAAATAACAGACGTTATATATAAATTAAGATCAGAGAATGTCTTTCAGTGCAAACTCTAAAATTTTAAATAAAAATATGCCTTTAAAAACTTGACATTTTGATTTTGAAGGACTTGATATGCATTAGTACATCAAAATACAGCTGTGTTAGAAATCAAAATAAATAATTCATTTCAAAATAAATTATTTCTTTCGTTATATTATGCATTGGTACCTTTGCAGTACACCTGCATTTCTTACGCAAAACATCATCTGTTTTAAGTGGGGAAGAACTACCCGTTAAATATATGCCAAGGTTAAGCGATACGAAGAGGAAAATAAAATCAAGAAATCAGAGATGGCGTGGTCCAAGCTTTTACATTGAATGAGAGGAGGCCGCTTGACCTTGGAGGGGGCAGGGCGTGGTGAGAAACCCAGGCTATTTCGCCATCTCGTTATGTGAGAGGGACCTTAAGCTATACTCAGACTTAAATTACTGATGACCAAAAGTAAAAAGAAATGCCATCATATTATATTTCTTTGTTTTACCCATAGTTGCTAGGAGGTTGGTTGGTTGGTTAGTTGGTTAGAATTTAGTGGCGCTAAATCCTGAAAGAACAAACTGCGCCAAACAAGACGAAAATAAAAAACAAAGTAATAGATAAAAAAGAAAACACAGGAGAAAGGAATTTTGAGAATGAAATAGACGAAACTATAAGTTAAAACGATAAAAGCACATAAAAATCAAACAAACGGAGATAATAAATTGCAAATATATACAAGATAGATTAATACATTAAAAGAAAATTAAAAAACAAAATTGAAAATTGAGAAATTGAAAAAAAAATTGTTAAATTGAAAATTAAAAAGTGAAATAAAGATTAACGTACAAAAAAATCACAGAATTCAGATTTCATAATAAAAACCCGTACAGCGAAGAAAGGGAAACAAGCCTGGATGTGGCGTTTCACCGATGATTGTGTCAAGATTCGGCGATAAATTTTTAAAGAATTTTATATACATTGATTTGAGACAACAACACGATGACAAAATGTGTGCGACTGTGTAAGGTGTTTTACAATAAGCACATTGTGGAGGATCTTCACCCAGCTAGGAGGTTGAATCTTCTTAAGAAGCGGTTATCCCCTATTCATATTTATTTCTATGGTTTATGAAGGTCTATTAAGAATCAGAAAAAATAATAATTCAGCGATAAATTATATTTTCTGTATCGTCATAGTTAAAAGTATTGTAATTGTAAAAATTTTAAAACATTTTAATTAGTTTTTATTTGATTCTAGCATGTTATCCACTTTGTTCTAAAATTGCAAAATAAGCATGTGGTGATTACGCAATTGCCAACGATTGTCGTCATTTAGAAGATTTTTAAGAGTCTTTTTTCCTGTTTATTTCTAGGCATTTTTTCTTACAAATTATAGAATTGGTAGAATAAAAGAGCTTTTTAAGAATACAGAGAACTGGTACGTGGCCCCAAATTTTTCACTTTGTCCATAAAAGGAGCTAAATCTGTAATATCTATTGACCGCCTCAAACCTGTGTTCCTCTTGCCTGACACCATAAAGCTCCCTGTGCTCTGGACATCGCTCTGGAGCTCTCTTGACTGGCTCTCCTGGGCCAAGCCCTCTAAGCCAGCACTTCTGTAACGCATGGTCATGAGAATTATCAGATAATTGCAACACGATATTGAGGACTGGATACTAACAATGATTAAGAATAGGTATATCAAAGATAAGGTTCACGAGATCGGTGAAGGGAAGGCACAAGATATGCAATAAGTATAACATTAGCAAGTTGAGAGAATTAAGTCCAGTACATTAAGTGTACTTGGCATCCTTCCTTCATTCCTCAGTGGCATGACAGCCCAGGATGGGCCTTAGCCTTCTCTAGAATTCCATACCAGGCAGTCCTATCTTTGGCTCTGGATTTCCAATTTGAAATTTTCAAGGGTCTTATGTTTTTCTCAATGCAGTCTAACCATCTAAGTTTTGGTCGTCCTCTCATTCGGGTTCCTATTGGTTTGGCCGTAAAAATGTTTTTTTGTGGATCTATTGTCATTAAGTCGAAATAAGTGTCCGGCCCATTTTAATCTTTGTAAGCTAATAAAATTAATTATATCTGGGTTTTTATATGTTCTGTATAATTCAATATTTATTCTTCTTCTCCATATACCATTTACATTAATTTCCCCAAAAATACTTCTCAGTATTTTTCTCTCAAAAACTGCTAGGGTTTCCTTGTCTCTTTCTGTCAATGCCCAGGTTTCAGCTGAGTAAGTCAAAACAGGTCTTATTAGTCATTTATACAATATTATTTTAGTCAATCTTTTACACAAAGTACACGAAGAAGTGTACTTGGCATAGTTGGTTAAAATGAATTACGTTTAACACTTTAGTTAAGAATAAGAATACGAATAAACATTTTTTTTTCTAAGAGTTTTTAGAAGGATTGAAAATCAGCAGTCAAACAAGCGTTTCCGAAGGACGGATCCTGCTTGGGGTTAGAAACAATTTTATTGGTTCCTGGGAGCCAATGAAATTTGTGCTAGGTCAGAAGAGTCCTCTCGAGTGATTTGTATACCTGCACAGGGAGTGCACCCAGTAGTCGCTACCGATTCCTCTATCATAACATATATATCTATATATATTCTATATACATATATATCTATATCTATATATATCTATATATATTCTATATATATCTATATATACATATATTTATATATATATATATATATATATATATATATATATATATATATATATATATATACATATATATACATATATATATGTATATATATATGTATATATATATATATATATATATATATGTATATATATATATATATAATATATATATATATATATATATATATATATATATATATATATATATATATATATATATATATATATATATATATATATATATATATATATATATTCAGGTCGCCGTTCCAAACCCGTGGTCATATTCCAGTATTAGGCGTTCTCCGGACTCAGAGGGGAGTCCTGTGGTAATTACGCAATTGCCAACGATTGACGTCATATGTCGTATATCAATGTCTTGTGTATTTTTAGTCATTATAAAGTGTTTTGTAATGTATTTTGACATGTTGTAATATGAATTGATATTTATTCACGTTTGTAACGTTTTATTATTGTAGTTTTATTTGTGGAACCATTGTAAATATGCAAAATATCTGTATGCTGTCTGACTACCAGTGGCGTGCGGTACGTGTTCATGCAGGGTGTGCAGAGAGCAACAACAACAATAATAATAAAACCGTAAAAATGCACATTAAACACTTCCTTAACGTTTAGTATTCATTTGTACACAAAATCCATACGTCTATCCGTATTACTAATAAAATAACGAAAAGCTTATATTTCCACGAAAAACTTACATTTTCAGCAAACGTAGCACCACACGGAGCCCCCCGCTGCGGTGCCTCATCAGGATGCTCATTGGTGCAGACAAACCAAAAGTCTAGTCCACGTGCAGAGGATTTCACTGCACGCTGGCACAATAGAACGAACTGTTTCTCGTCCGGTCAGTGGATTAAATTATATTTATTAATTGTTTTTAATATTTGGAAATCATATATTCTGCAAAAACCTCTTCACAATTTTTAAAAACAAAACTAGGGATATGATGTTACAGATATAACTTATATACTGTCTGTAAAACACAATGAATGGTAAAATTTGGACTGTTGTGTTAGAATTTGTTTCTTTTTTGCCCAACAAAACAAAATTGTTTTTCAGCGAATTATTTCTATAAATATAATACATCACCGAAATTACTTTATCACATTAAAACATTTCCCTTTATATTGATGAAATACTTCTTTATATTTCCATGAAAACAAAATCTTACAATATATAAATTTAAACATTAACCGTCTGCAAAATGGCCAGTTAATCAGTTAAAAAACCAAAAGCGCTTCAGCACGTAAGTCCCCGCTCTAATACAACACTTAATAAACCGTACCTTCAGATGATTCTGAATGCCAAGTGCAGGAAAAATAGCTGCCCTTGCCTCAGAGCCTTTATCTTGTATTTGTATGCTGTTCTTCTCCAGTAGCCCAGGCATATAAAGCGTGATTTTCAATTTAGTGCACAGTGACTACACATCAGAACTTCTTATGTTCGTTTGCGCGCTACGTGGTGCAGCACCTAGTACCGCACGCACTGCGGGCATACAAGCAAGCAAATCAACATAATATTTGAATATATTATAAATAATATTTATTATATACCATAGACATAGGTGCAGAAAATCATTGTCCCTCATAATTTTGCCAGGGTGTGCAGTGCACACCCTGAACATATGGACCGCACGCCACTGCTGACTACATAAGAGTCGGTGTGCCAGTAGCACAGAGGCTCGGTTTCATCAAAGGTGCTAATGTCTGTTTGTTGTTTATATCATCTTAAATAAAAGCGTATGTCTAAATTAGTTGTGTTATTTTAACTGCACCGTACAAATCCCTTCTGAGCATGGTTATATATATGTTGTGATTCCTGCGGATACATAATTTAGCATCGTCGAGCCATAGCAGGGATCCCCATAAGCACTTCTCTGTATTCTTGAAAAGCTCTTTTATTCTATCAATGCTATAATTTGTAAGAAAAAATTCCTAGTAATAAAAAGAAAAGACACTCTTAAAAACCCTCTAAATGACAGTTCAAACCAACGATGCATTGAAATCTATTGCAGATTAAAGAAATCCATACTCTAGACATCAGACCACAACACCGTAAAATAGGAAAGAAGAGCAGTGTTTTTTGTTTTAATACTTTTGACAGGTAAAATGGTTTTTTTTTATCGTGATTACATAGTGTTTTGAAAGAAATGGTTTCTAATACGAAAGAAGTGTTAAATTACACTATTACGATACTTGATGGTGTCCGTTGCTTTGTTCTAGTTTTAGATTAGTAGAAAGTAAACGTAACACTTAAAAGTTTTATTTCAAAAACATTTGTGAAAATTATTGGAGAATTATTTTTGTTAACCTGTCGATAGATGCAGTAACTATAATTAAATTTTTGTGCCTCCCTCGCAATAATTAGTTAAACTTGAGAGCGATTAACCAATGGTAGTAAACACGATCAATTTAACTCATAATACACTCATGTCCATAAATTAAGGATAATGAAGTTCAGGCAATGAAAGAGACAAAAGCAAAACAAATTTGACTTATTTGTAAAGTCTATTTATTAAACAAAAGGTAAAGAGCAAAAAAGATACTATATGTTTGACATAATAAATAAAAATTGCGATTTTTACTCCCTGGAGCAAATTTTAAAAAAGAACCTATTTACAGAAAACATTATAACATGGTATGAGGGTTAATACGGAGTATGTCTCCCGGACGATGCAATACAAGCGTTACAACGCCTACGCATGCTGAGTATCAGATTATCAATCTGATCTTGGGGAGAATTACACCACTCATCAAGCAATGCCCTCCGAAGTTCCGATAGACAGTTGGGAGGGGGTTGACGGGCTGCAATTCGTCGGCCAAGCATGTCCCACACATGCTCTATTGGATTCAAGTCCGGTGAGTATGCTGGCCAATCCATACGGGTGATATCATACAACTGAAGGCATTCATCTACAATGTTTGCACGGTGAGGTCGGGCTTTGTCATCCATATACAGAAATTCAGGACCCATGGCGCCCCGAAACAAACGTACATGTTGTTCCAGAATGACATCCCGATAGATGTGGCCTGTCATCGTTACACTCTGAACATGCAGGTCAGTTCTGGAACCAAGAATAATTCCTCCCCAAACGAGCCATCCTGCACCACCGTAACGGTGTCGTTCAATGGTGTTCTCTTGGTGGTAACGGGTACCTGGCGCTCTCCATATGAAAGTCCGGCGAGAATCAGAATGTAAACTGAACCTGGACTCGTCGGAAAACATCACACAAGACCACTGTTGCGGTGTCCACAATGCATGCTCTCTAGCCCAGCATAATCGCAGGCGACAGTGAGTTGCGGTAAGGGGAACACATCTGACAGGCCTACTAGCATATAGACCAATGTTCCCTAAGCGTCTGTACACGGTCTGCCTTGAAACTGTCGTACCGGTAGCTGAAGAGAGCTGACGAGACAGGTCTGATGCTGTGCTCCGTCTGTTTCTTTTGGCAGTAACTGCCAAATACCGGTCATCATTCGGCGTAGTAACTGGGGGGCGACCTGTGCTGTAACATCTACTCACATTACCATCATGTTTGAATCGTTGCCAAAGCCTGGAGATGACACTCTGGGCGATTCCAAGTTCCTCGGATACTTCCAGCTGGGTACGTTTATTCCAGTCGTCCGATAATTCTACCACGTAAAAATCATCCAAATGCTTCCTTTGTGCCATAACTATGCGGTTATTGCACTGAAAGGCTTTTAAAGCGCTTGTGAACAATTTTACTTCTTTGCTACCATTCCTTATATACCCCTTTCATACACTCTCGTCATTGTGACGTACTATCCGCGCCATCTGGTGGTTTCCTGCAATTTGCATATTCTTCTTCAAGATGTGTGTGATAATTCTACAGGTGAAATTTTTATTTTAGAGCTCAATTTCTGTGTGATTCTGAATTATCCTTAATTTATGGACATGAGTGTAAATTAGAATATTTCATAGTTTCCTCGTGAGTCATTAGAATCAATCGAAAATTGTAAATGATATAACAATGATATATAATGATATATAGTTATAAATATAAAACATAGCTTTTTAATTTTATGGTATTTCTTTTAAATGTAATGATTACACAATTTGCCGTAGATTGACGTCATACGCATCTTCGTAAATATGTCTTGTATATATTATTCTTTGTAAAGTGTTTTGTATATAATTTATTGTAATGTATTTTCCCATATTGTAATATGAATTAATTCATCTGTATTGACATTTGTAAAGTTTTATAACTGTCGTAGTTTTATTTGTGGTAGCACATCATCTTTGTAAATATGCAAATTCTGTATATTCTGTCTGACTATATAAAAGTCAAAGTGCCAGTAGCACCAGGCTCGGTTGCATCGAGGGTGCTGATGTTTGTTTATCGTTTTCATTATATTAATTTAAATAAATTCCTGTGTCTAGAAATAGTTGTTTTAACTTCACCGTGTTAATCCCTTATGAGCATGGTTATATATGTTGTGATCTCTGTAGATACTTCTTTTAGCATCGTCCAGCCATGGCAGGGGTCTCCATATAAGAAAATGTGAATTCGACTAGTTATTTCGTTTTTTCTTCAACTATTAAAAAAGTAAAGGAATGAATTTGAGTTTGTTTACTTCTGCAGTATCATTATTAGTAATATAAGATTTTATTTTACTGCTAGAAGTTTCATGATAAAAGCAAATGTCCATATCAACGCAGTTTTACGCTAAGTATCATGGTCTGTTGACACTTTCACTGATGCATAGTATGTCATATTTCACTGATCGTTAAATTAATATATAATTTTGATTATATTATAGAGATAACCAATTTTTTATTAAATCATTCAACATATAGCGAAATAAATTTTCATACATACTATTTTTATTCATTTTTACTTATTTATTTATATAGTATTAACAAAATTTCTTATATCAAAAATCATTAAATGATGTATTCATTAGTTTCAACTTGTTTACAAACACAATTTTTTTAGGAAAGTTGAAATAAAATATCTTAACACATTGTATGCGGGACACGTACTAGTACGTTTTATGACGCTTCATACTTGAGCGCGGGTCACGTACTAGTACGGATTAGTGTAACAACATGGTTTGTTTGCGCATACAAAAATAACGGTATATACATGAAAATGAAGCCGAATGTTCTTGTCTGTTACATAGATTCTGGAAAAATTTAGAGAAATAAAAACTAGTTTTTACATTATTAGTTTTATGATTTCTCTTTTCATTTTTTATAATGCAAAAATGTTTATATATAACATAAATCAAAAATATTAAAACTATATACGACTATTTCTATTTGATATTTCATATTTATGATACTATTATAAATTTATCCACTAAAAAATATATTTTTTGTTTACAAAAATCTTATGGTTGTTATTTGTATATTTCGATTTATATATTTGTTTATATGTTTCAAAATAAAATACGAAAAGTGGGTTAAAAAATTAAATAATTTTCGATCTATTGAGATTTAACTGAATTTAGGTGCAAAACGCCCACTCCCGGTACAATTCCGATGCTAAATGTACCTGCACACAATGTGTTAATTGCTATAGGAAAACAGAAAATATTTTTTTTCGTTGTGAAGAGAAACGAGGAAAAGGCAAAGACGGTAATATGCTTATTTAACAATTACACCGTCTCTGCTATTGACTTTGACTTTCGCATCTGACCCATTTCAAATAAAATCACTTTAAGGACCATTTTGTTGAAAACTGTACGTGGGTGTTGTGTTCCTTGTTCTACAAAGCTTTTAGTCGCAGAAAATTACAAATGATCTTTCAGTACGTGCTCTAGCTAAACAATGCGCTGTTAATGTAACTAAAGTTTTGCGGGAAAGGGTATATTAATCTTTCGTAACAATTTTATCCTACCTAATCATATATGCTTAGATTTAGTTTATTGGGAGAAAAAAAAGATTACCTAATTACACAATATTCCTCTTTGTTTCTTACCGATTTTTAATATACATTTAGATTAAATGCAAAGATAAGCCATGTTTGTTTAAATATGCAAAGCTATTACAACCTTTAACCTGCTAGTTATTCAGTTGATCGTTATTTTTTCATTGAATAAATTCTTTCTGGTGAAAAAGTGTTGGATTGCACTGTTCTCTAGCCTGTACTTGAAGTGAAAGGTATCTCAATCAATCTCACTATCTTGTCTCAATAATACCATGGCCAATACTTTAGTTAAAGTTCTAAAACCAGCATCCCTGATGACAGTGTTATACTCTATATACCAGTCATGCTCTTTTCAACTGGTTATCACCAAAACAGTTTCCTCAAGTCACCCCACTGCCTGAATCGAACTATTGCTAATATTTTAGTTAAAGAATCAAAAATCACACCTCTGATGACAGTGTAGCGTTCTATATTAGTCATATTGTTTTTAAATGGTCATCAACAAATACTGCTATTTAAATATTTAGATTTCAATTAGGATACAATAATAGATTTAAGCAATACGTGGTACGTTTTTTGAGTAATGTTTCCATAATTGTAATTTTTAATTTTTTTATTTTTTATATTTTTATCAAAAATGTATACATTTTTGGACTTGAGATAAGCAAAAAAGTTTTTCACTAGTTTCAGTGATAAAAAGCTGTTTCTTTTAATTTTTCTTTGTATATTTGTCATTAATTTTTCGTTAGATTTTGTAATTTAATTTGGGATTTTTCTTAAGGGGTATGATTTGAAAAACCAATCTCTAAATTTATGAGAAATTTTATTCAAGGAACTATAACCTCGGGTGCAACTACACTCGAGGTTTAGTAACAAGCTGCTTTTAAGCCTTTTTATATTCAATAATAAACTATTTTTTTTAGTAACATATTATTTGCTATGAATCTAAAACTCTAAATAACTATCAATTGAAAAACCTTTGTCTTGTTTCCTGAGTGATAAGGAAATTGAAAGATTTTAACTAAATTATATTTCTTTATTTTTTAAGGAAAATTATAAATCCACATCCACTCTCTTCACTACACAATTATTAGCAAACTTATATTCATCGACAATTTGCAGTATACGAAGTTGATTTCAAACTTTTATTACTACTTTTATCTAAAGTAATTGCTCTAAAACTATATTTGGGAACATGACCAGAGCGTAGGCTGGGTGCGAAGCAGCTAGTTATATTAATATTTGTTGCATATGTAAAAAATAGGAAGTTTGATGTCCATAAACTACACGTGCTAATATCATAAAAATATATGAATAAATTCAATAAAGGAAAAACTGGACTGTAATATAGAATTAAGTTAAGGGTTGATATTTATATTATTTTTTTCTTTTTATTTGATAAAATTTCTTTTCTTGTTTTATTTATGTACTATCACAATTTGAAAGTATATAAAATAATATATAAATGTATTTATTGCATTGTTTTGGGGTGTACTCGTTCAATTTTTATTGTGTCTTGTATCGTTTTTTTTAGTTGGTATTTACTGGTGTTTTATTTTTAGGTACTAAAGTAGTCAGATAGCATAATTGCTCATCCATTCCTTTTGACCTTTAAATGACGGAAAAATCTTCGGAGACAATCAGGAATATAGGTATGTGTGTATGAATATGAACGCTCATCCATACGAAATTGCATCATCATATCATCATATGATGATTATATCATATGATAATTCATATCATCATCATATGATAATTATATCATTATCATATATGAAATTGCTCGTCCATTCCTTTTGACTTTTAAATGGCAGAAAAATCTTCAGAGGCAATCAGGAATATAGGTATGTGTGTATGAATATGAAAACGCTCATCCATGCGAAATTGCATCATCATATCATCATCATATGATGATTATATCATATGATAATTCATATCCTCATCATATGATAATTATATCATCATCATATATGAAATTACTCGTTCATTCCTTTTGACTTTTAAATGACAGAAAAATCTTCAGACGCAATCAGGAATATAGGTATGTGTGTATGAATATGAAAACTAGGCACCTATATGTAAAATATTACCCTACAATTTATATTTAAAGCATCCCATTTTAAATACATTAGCAAATACTACTGGTGAAATAATCAGGCTTTTGTCTAAAACTATAATTTATTCTCTAAACTATTTTTTAAGAAAAAAAGTAAATAAGTTTAGTTCTTTAACAAGGAATACGGAAGGGAAAAATCCGAACGCCTCGCCCTTCCAAATGCTGTTATTGACTCGATTTTTTTTATACTTTTTTCATCTGACCTAATTCTAAAACTCTGTCAAACCTGCGGGGTGTTAGTTGTTTCTGAGCGCGTTCACTTTTTTTTTTCCTAAATCCAGAGCAATTAGTGCTTTCTCCAAAGGGTCAAAGCTTCGCTCGTGTAGGAAGGAAAAAAATATCAAATTTATTTCTAGTATGCTGAAGGAAGGAAAACTTTCACTGATTTGGAATTATGTAATAAGTTATCAGCTCTTATTACAAAATATTTAATTATTAGTAATGTACAACCAGTGTAATTCTCCTTGACTTGTGTTGTTGTTTAATATTTGTGAGGCTATTGAATATTATCATAATAGAAGGCATTTCTGAGCATAGTTAGAAATTTTAAAGTTGTTCCTTTCAAACTGATCCCCTTTTCCTTTACAACTAATACTAAATGAAAATTTCTTCTGTAATAGTTACTTTTATTTATATGAAAAATGGTATGCTACAGAAGATATATAACCCTTTGAAGATCACCAACAGAAATTCTTTGGGATTTAATGAAATTAGTTAATAAATGTTATCTATGAACCTTATGAATGTAAAATATAAAAGAAAATTTTCTTAACATTTTTTAGATGGGTATACCTTTAGGAGGTTTTGAGGGGTAGTTAAACTGATAAACTCCTACCCTTGTACAGCGTGAATATAATACTTTTTAAAATTTTAATTATATTGTAAGAACAATAAATAAGTATCCTTAAAATAGTACATTAAATAAAAAGTTTAACAAATAGTACAATAAATAAATAGCTTAACAAATAGTATAATAAATAAATAGCTTAATAGATTGTATATAAACAAATAACTTAAAAATAGTACAATAAATAAATAGCTTAACAAACAGCGTAATAAATAAATAGTTTAATAAACAGCATAAAAATAAATAGCTTAATAAACAGCATAATAAATAAATAGCTTAACAAACGGTATAATAAATAAACAGCTAAACAAATAGTGTAATAAATAAATAGCTTAACAAATAGCATAATAAATAAATAGCTTAAAAATAATTTAATAAATAAATAACTATTTATAAGTAACAATTTATAAGTCTTGTTTGGTAGATACTTTTATTTGAAGTTATAAGTTAGAAAAATTGAATTACTGACTTTCCAGGTACTGAAAGTTTAATTACATATATTTAATAAATAAATAACTATTTATAAATAACAATTTATAAGTCTTGTTTGGTAGATACTTTTATTTGAAGTTATAAGTTAAAAAAATCGAATTACTGACTTTCCAGGTACTGAAAGTTTAATTGCATATATTTCAAAAGAAAAAAAATAAATTAAATGTAGTGCTGTCATATATTAAGGTTTAAATTGTCAAAACATAAAAAATTGAAAAAAACCATTCATATGTCTACAAAAAGTAAAGAAAAAATTAAGATATTTAAATGTGGTCTCATTGCGAAACCACTGTCCGCTAAAGGGTTAAAGGATAAAAGTTAAAACAAAATTATCTTTCTCGCGTAATTCAGAAGAAAATTTATACAGAATTGAAGCATGTTTTTTGGATTTTTATCATACTAAAAAAGCATATTTTAAAAGTTTTTATTTTCTTCATTCTCCAGAACGTAATATTCTTTTATTATACTTACCTGGTTTGAGTAACAGAAGAAATTATCTTTATCTTTACAGATCGTTAGAAAAGAACATGTTCCTTCAACGGCCATCTTCAAGGCCGAACGATGGCCGAATGGTAAAGGTGCTGATTTTCGGTATCGGAGTTCATGAGTTCGAATCCCACTGTAGAATCACCTTTAAACAGAAATGATAACCTCTTGTGTTACAAAACAGTAGACCATAGCGCTCCAAACAAACCAAATAAATGCATATATACAAAAATTATTTAATTTAAAAATATTTCTTTAAAAATTCAGCAGGCCTTTCCTGTTACTTCATAGATATATAAGAAAGTTTTCATACTTTGACAGTGCTGTGCATATATCCCCATTTAGGGTCTGAGATTCATTCTATGCAAACTAAGTAAATTGATTTTCATTGATCTATCTTAGTTTAATACATTGTATATACATACTAAACTTTTCTTTTACTATTGTTGAAATTAGTGTTGGACTTATTATTAGCCTAAGTAGTAATGTATATTTAACTGATCCTCATACCTTGACAGTGCTGTGCATATATCCCCATTTAGGGTCTGAGATTCATTCATTGCAAACTAAGTAAATTGATTTTCATTGATCAATCTTAGTTTAATACATTGTATATACATACTAAACTTTTCTTTTACTATTGTTGAAATTAGTGTTGGACTTATTATTAGCCTAAGTAGTAATACATATTTAAGTGATCTTCATCTTTTTCGTGCATTTTTTTCATTGAAAAAAAACTTGCATTTGTAATTCAATATTCATTAACTTCTTCTCTAAGAAAGATTTCTCCAATAATTGATCGGTTAGGGCAATTTTAAACTAAATATTTTATATATGGTATTGCTATAATAATTCATGTCATTTTATAACCATTTTTTTTCTCTTTCAGAAATAGAACTACTGAACAACATATTAGTAGCAATGGAAACACATTAACATCCAATCTACAGTGCATCCCAAAATTAAGATCATACTTAACCCCTTCCGGTACGATTTAATAATGAAAAACTGTTCGTGAAGTAACCATTTATTTTTTATTTAAAAAACTTGTTTTATTTTACAATTCTTACATATTCTTAATTAAAATCCACTTTTTACATAGTGTTAAGTATCAGAAACGGCAAAATTAAGATAATAGTCTTCAAGCTAGTGGTACTTTTCAAACAAAGTGCAAAGGAATTCTGAATTGTTTACATCGCCAGGGAGTCTCACTTCTAATTTGATTCTTGTAACACACACGGCATTTCTTAGTAGGTTTTCTTTTATTCTGACTCATCAATTTGGCAGTGACTTGTACCAAGAAACTTTAAATAAACAATATGTAATAGTGACCTGGGATTTCCACAAGTAACAAAAGTGTTGCTAAATTCAGTACACTAGAAATTTTAAACTAAATTAATTATCATATTTATCAGTAACTTTAGTCGCATGACGAGTGTAGCTCGTCATTGTGCGGTATGGAATGAAAAACCAATCACGAGCTAGACTCGTCAGTTTACCGGAAGGGGTTAAACGGGCTGTTGCAGCTTTCATTTAATGAGCTAAATTTTGCTTGAAGAAAATTGTATAATTTACTGTTGATATTTTTGTTTATTCTCTTACAATAAAAAAATTGAATCAAATTTTTTTCTAAAATAAATAAATATGAAAAGACTTATAAAATTGATTATACATTTTTTAATTAATTTTAACTTAAAAGGAAAATTAATATTTAATTACAGTTTCTATCACTTATATTAAAACCTGCAATCTTTTCAGCATAAATATCACCAAAGTTAGCTTTGTTTAAATTAATAATTTGGCCCACTTTTCTTTTAAGTCTCTCTACTCTCGACTTCACATTGATGGTTAGTTTTCTTAATTTTCCCTATAGTTCTTTTATAACATTTTGGTTCGGAGTTTGGGGTTAAGTTAATTAAGTAGTTAGACATTTGTAATTATATTATCTTCGTCAAACATTTCGGACCATTACCTTGCTGGAAGATTTTCTACTTTAACAAGCTGTAAACTATCAAGATACCAGTCTAAACATATTGTCATCAATAAAGCAAAATTTGTTTCATTTAGTTCCTTCCTTTCTCTAATAGATCTTATTAGACTAGCGCAATTGTTTGTAAATTTCTAGTAACTGCAAAAGTGGTTTGACAATAAAAAACTTTTCTAAAGATGATAAGCTGTCAATTCATTATGAGTTAGAAAATGCTGGATTTTATGGTATATTTTCCAACAGTTTCATCAATCTTTCCTTTCCGAAAAAAATAAAATTAAATATACAAGTTTAAAAATGGGGGTTACGAATTAAGCGAGTCATAGTTTTACAAAAAGGTTACTCATTTTAAAACTGGAATAATTAGGAATTGAAATAAATAAAGCACTGCTTCACTCATTAGTAAATGCGAGAATATAATATGATTTTCAAGATAAAATGAGAATAATTTCAAGAAATGATAATATCTATAGAAAACCATTTACAAACTGGACAAGATAAATTCAAAGCAGTATTATTAAAACCTGTATACTACTCTGGCTTAGAAATATGACTGATTCAGGTAGTTGAAAGAAAAGTATAAAAAATAATATAACTTTATATTCAAGACTATAATTGTTCAATAAAAAAGAATTACAGCTATTAAAACAAATATGCTAAATTCATAACTCCTTATTTACATGGAAAAAGTATATACAAATGACTACATGCTTATTTTTAAACTAACATTTTATAATGATTTAAAATAGTTAGAACTCATTAACGGTAGCGTAATAGGG
>CM063498.1:169278441-169318441 GCA_032207245.1 Pardosa pseudoannulata | reverse complement strand
AAGGCGGATGTGGCTTAAGGGCCCCTCCACACTATGGTCCACTGCAAGCCGTTATCACTGTGTGGAGGGGATATGGCTTATCATGGTCGACGCTAACAAACGATAAAATGGCCATGGCAGAGGATGGCTTCGGAAGCGGTTTCTCTCCAAACATCAAAGGCAGCCAGCATACTAAAGTGCACAGTAGACAGAGGACGTATCCACGAGCTCTGCTCATTTAATGGCCCAGTGTGTGGATGCAACCCGTGAACCATCGTACCAAAGTCGCCATCAGTGCGAGCACTACAAAGTTTAACGATGGGACATAGTGTAGACTCAACCCGTGACCATCGTACCCAAGTCGCCATCAGTGCGAGCACTACAATGATCTGTTATGGGACATAGTGTGGATGCAACCCGTGACCATCTTATCAAAGTCGCCATCAGTGCGAGCACTACAATGGTTAATAATGGGACATAGTGTGGATGCAACCCGTGACCATCACACCAAAGTCGCCATCAGTGCGAGCGCTACAATGGTCAATGATGGGACATTGTGTGGAGGAAACTTAACGCTTTGAATTGAAATCCGACGGCTTTGGCTTGAGTTGCACATAAAACCAGCTATGATTTCAATTTGCCTGAGTTTTTTGATTATTTGACAGAAAAAAAATGACGCCTAAGTCAGTTAACAATTGCACTTTTATTAGAAAACACTTACACCACCGCAGGATCGTACTGCACTGGAAGAGAAAAATTGGTTTAACTTTAAAACTTTTTACCTGATGCTATACCGTTTCCCCCTCCTTCCATCATATTCAGTTCAAACTTCAAGTCATTCTGAGTAGTGGTTCTTTTTCTACAGCATTTTGAAAGTGGGATTTTAATTATAATTATCCTGTGTATTCATTGTCGCTGGCATTTCTCTTTAAAAGTTATCCTTTATATTCATAATATATAAAATTAAATATATAAAAGTTATCATTCCATAAGTATAAAAAGTCAAACTGCCTTATAAAGTTCACGGTATCATCAATCTCCTCGAGTGGAAAAATGCATATAAACGATGAAAAATAGCATTATAATGTAATATCAGATGTAAAGTGTTATCCTTTTACTTATGTATTTGATTCCAGAAGAGCAATAGACCGAGAAGATAATGAATCAGAGAGGAACCTGAAAAAGCCTGTCCGCGACATTCTGTTTCTTGGGCTGGCAGAGCATAACAGTAAACAACAATGTTAAAATAAAGATTGCCGTGACGAAGTCTTGAAAGAAACACTGTTGCAAGCGGAGGATAAAAAGCTGGACTACAAAAAATCATCAATGTCAAATAGATGTTTGGTTTCTTATACAATACTAAGCGGGGTTGTGCAGAATAATTAATTGCAATGTCAAACGTATACATGTTAATATGATGTATAGGGAACTCTATAGTCAGGGTCAGGAGAAGTATATAAATGTTACTGAAATAATATACTGAGTATGTGCATCAATAATATGCGAATTTAATATACGATCCCACCTCGCTTTACGGCCTACATACGTTTCGTAACTTGGTCGTAAAATGAAAGTTTATATTGTGAATAAAAACTTTTATACAAACCCATACAAATTTTATTAGATCCTTAGTAATAATCCTTAGTATAAAGTAACATAGTCTTTGGTACATAAAACATTTTATTATTTGTTATTTCTTGTAAAGATGTTCACATTAAATGAAAAGAACTGCGTTTTGATTTCTTCTTTTCGATCTCGAATATTTTGAATAGTGGGCTTTACCTATTGCATTACAAATGTTAAATATTTTTTAACAACTTCTAAGTGACATAAAATTTCTAATTTTGTCTGTATCTTAACATACTTTCGGTTTGTCTTTTTATAAGTATCAATGTGCAACTTCAAACGGTTTGGGGACATTTTCTTCTAAAACAAATATCAGTTGCACTTGAAAGGATTAATTAATCCTGTATACAGCAAAAATACATTCGTTCTAATTCATGCGCACCAAAAATGCTAAATTCATTAATTAAATTAAACAAGCAATACATGAGCTAAAATGTCTCGAAAATATAAGAAAGTTCGCATAATTTAGTTAAGTTAGAGCTACATGGCATCCATGTACGGTTGATGTTTTTATTTAAAATTTTGCCCTAAATTCCTAATTTTAACATTGTTTCAAAACAGTTCATATATTACAGATTGTTGTATAATAGAGCTTATTAAAAGTTTTTAATTTTTTTAATATTTTCTAGAGCATTTTGGGCTCATTTTTATTGAATTAGGCTTAATAAAGTTGGTAAATTGTAAGAAACCACTTAAAATGTAAACATCACCAAAAAACAAAATGGCGGAAAAGGAGATTACCACATTTGAAAAATTTACCTTAAAAAGCCTTTTGTTTGTACAAATCTTCTTGTAAAACCTTTCTTAGCTTAGATTTACTTACACCAGGAGAAAAGTTTCTTTCAGCTGTAACAAATGGAAAATACTCGGAATATCAAATAAATGTTAAATTAAGGAAACAGTGATCAGAAAGAAAAGTATCCGGTAAAAATTTTCGCCTCTACAAAGATATCTAAATAATGAGTAAACTGTACGACCAACTTCTAATAGATTCTAATCAGTAGAAATTAGGTGGAAATTTTGACGACAAAAATGCTTCTTTAATGCATGTATTTGTGACTTGCCTGAAACTAAAGTTTATAAATAAATGAGATATGTAAAGAATTTGAGAATTTAAAGTTTGTTGTAAAATTCTCGCGTAAAGTTCGTTTATTGAAGAGACTTAGGCTAAGACAAAAACAATAACAATTTATTAACACGCCAGATGAATACAATTACAACGGATAGTGATAAAACTTGGCAGTCTTTTGACGAACTTTTTCAAAGCAATACGGAGAGTATTAACACAGGTCCTACTTTCACCAGATCTAAGCGAGGACTGACTTTTATTTACGTTCTTTTCTCTTTGGTCTTGGTGTGCCTTAATGGTAAATAAATAAGAATGATATTTAATGATAAGTTTACTAATGTCGTTTTCATCTAAAATCTTAACATCTTATATAAGTACCTTAATAACCTGGAATTATGACTCCTTGATTCCTATTAGTAAGACAAACACCTGGATTTTGTCTATCAAAAATTGTCCAACATCCTACCCGAATTAACTTCCCGAGAGCTTTAAAAATTCCGTTCGAACAATTATTAAAGTGTATTTATATTTCAAGCATTACAATACTATCAAATGATACCATATATATGTTTAGATTAGTAATTTTCAAGATTATTCCCGCTTTGAAATCACGGTTCAATTTATGGCGTGCCCTGAATTTATTCCAGTTGCTTTTAACTCCACTGCTAAATTATAAGTATTTAAACAAAAATTTAAAAATTCATTATATATAACAACAAAAAATGACCAACTTCGATTTATATATAGATGTATTTGTATGATTGATTTAAAAAAAAATTTGAGTCTGACTTGTAAGAATTATTACGGAAATAGAATGACTTTTTTCAATCACTTATCAATTTTACTCTTTGAGTATATTTTCTTTTACTGAATATTTCTTTCTGACTGCATTTGGAGTCATGTTTCAGACCAAAACAAGTGAAAGGAAATAGAAAACGTATGAAAACACTTATGCTCGTTATAATTTTTTCGTACAAAAAAAAAGTACTAGAAAAGCATCAATAACTTGTCTATTGTTAAGAGCAAAATCTGTTTTGATTTTTCAGTCTTTATTTTGAAGCTTAAGGATCACTTATGAAATATTTTCCTGTATCCTCAATGATACGTTGACCGTTCAGGCTCATATTTTTCCTATGAGTGTATAAAAAATTATATAATCTACTAACGATCAAGATAAATGACTGATAGATATTTGAAATATCAGAACCCGATTAAACGATTATTGTGAAACAATCTTTATTCAATACTTATTTTATTAGATAATGTTGAATTTGACTTCGAAGCCTTTTAAAAGTTGTAAAAGGGATTTGAGTCTTTTTTAAATAAGTTCATTTCCTTGTTGTTCACGATTTCATACACGTATCAAAGAAATTATTTAGTATTTTAATCCGCAGAACTTTTAGGGAAGTTCAACTGTCACATAGGATTGACAACCCATTCATGCTTGACAGGAAATGAAAAAAAAATTAAATCCAAGAATTACATTTTATCCACGTTATATAATCCCTCCTGTATTCATAACCTAATACACTTTAAATCACATATCTTTAGTTATTTCTTAAAAGATTTCAAGACTTGGGCAAAATCCAGAACGATTACTAAAATTAACTATTTACATAAAAAAGAATGGGCAATGTAAAGGGAAAAATATTTGAAAATCGTTGCTAAACGACATTTTTAAACTCAATGTTTTCTTTGTATTTGTTATTTTATCATAGGGCAGTCTTCTGCTATAGTCTACTAAAAGTGACATTTTCTAATCACTCAAAGTTAATCCATTAAAATTTACATTTCTATGCTTTACAAGATTACTCTTTATGACATACATTATGTGACATACTAGTTTCGTAACTAATGTAAAAAAACTGGTCATTGGTTATGGTTGGTTGTTAGTTCATATATTTATTTGTCAGGTCATAAAGCATTAATTAATAAAAAGAAAACGAACTATGTGTTAAGCTGACGAATATGGGGTAAAGCAACAGAGAGAACTGGTAAATTCTGTGTCTTGGTGACCTGTTGTCGGATTGAGTCTAGCATGTAAAACAAAATGAATAAGGTGTAATATGACATTCAAATAAAACTTTAATTCCTGGAATAGAGAATATTTTACTAATAGTTTTTAACTGGAAAATACATTTCGTTTTCTGTCTGCTTAGGGACTAGCTTTAGTCTAAACTTTAGTGTGGACTAAATGAATAATTCTTTAGGTGTTTTGTTATTTAAAAAATGAATGATTCTCTATACATTAAGTCATTTTAAATCATTAAGTCCTTTAACCCTTTAAAGGTCACCAAAATAAATCCATTGGAATTTAGTGTAATTAGTTTATAAATATTATCTATGAACCTTGTAAATGTAAAATATGTGATAAGTTTTCTTTACATTCCTTAGGATGGTTTGGCTGATTGGTTAAGGCGCTGATCTTCGGTACCGGAGTTCGTGGGTTCGAATCCCACTACGGCATGAATGTTCGTAGCCGTTCGGTATCGGCTTTAAGCAGTAGGTCCCGGTCTCATTATCCCTCGTGTGAAAAGCAGTAGACTGTAGCTCTCCAAACAAAATCATTAAACCATATTAGGAGGGTTTGACGAGTTGTTTAACTGACTAACCCCTCCCCTTGTACAGCTTGAACATTATACTTTTACTTTTGAAAATTGTAACTATACTAAAAGAACAATAAATCCTTAAAATCCTTAAACAAGAATCCTTAAAATGATATAATAAATAAATAGCTTAACAATTTATAAATGTTGTTTGTATAGATACTTTTATTTGGGGTCATAAGAAGGATAAATTGAATTACTGACTTCTCAGGTACAGCAAGTTTAAATACATATATTTTTAAAAAAATGTAGAGTTATCATCTGTTGTAAATTTAAAATGTCAAAAACATAAAAAAAAATCGAAAAATCATCCATGTCTCTAAAAAGTTTTTTTTTTAATTGCAGAAGCTCTTGATTCTACATTATTGGCTTCCATACGTCACACATGTATGAGATTTAAGCTGTAAATAATTATAAAAATATAAAGTAAAGTACTCCAAAAAGTCAAGTTTAAAAGAAAGATGTTTAATAGGTGGTTTTGCTACGAAACCACTGTCCGCTAAAGGGTTAAGTCATTAAGTCATTTTAAGTCATTTTCTTATTTTCGAAAATTCAGAAATACAAACTCAAAATAATCGGAAAAGATTTGCAATAATAGGTGAAAATGTAAGGATAGAATTATACTGTATCCCTATCTCTTAAGATTGAATTATCAACTGCGAAATGTAAAAATTTAATATTATCATGTATTATTGATGAACTGGAAAAGAAGGAAGAGTTGCGGTTTATGGGATCATTTTGAAATTTTTTCATGGGATATCTACCGGGTGGCCATAATTAAACTGACAGTGCTCACAGTGTTCTGTACAGCGATCTATTTGCGAGAATGACACCACATTTTGTGGGAAGATTAAACAAGACGGGGGACGAAGGATTCCGCGAAAAAACAAATTAGTTCCATAAGTCACCGCTAGGGGAATATTTAGCGCTGTGTAATAGAAAATAGAGTGTAAACAATTTCAAATCAATACGGAAATTAATTTCTCAATTGAGCCAATGGATGTAAAGGGAAATTTGAATAAAGAACTTCTTCTACTCAGCGTACGTGATATTGCAGATCACGTGACTTTATCGGGGTTTATGTAGATTTTACGCTTTTTTAAAACTGTTGCCATATTGCACTTGAACTAAATCAGAAAATGTGCATAATAAAAGGTAATTTTATTCCGTATTAATTTGCACTTGTTAACACTCTATTTTCTATTACACAGCGTCAAATATTCCCCTAGGGGTGACTTTTGGAACTAATTTGTTTTTTCGTGGAATCCTTCGTCCCCCGTCTTGTTTAATCTTTCTACAAAATTTGGCGCCATTCTCGCAAATAGATCGCGCTACAGAACATTGTGAACACTGTCAGTTTAATTATGGCTACCCGGTATTTTAATAAACTTAAACTTTTTAATCCTTAGTCAGTTTTATAGATCAGCCACATGAACACAATAATAATAAGGTTCTATGCACTGATCTAAGTTATGAATCTACTGGAAACTTGCATTTGAAGGATTGGCCAAATAGTATTATGCCCACAGGCAGCTAATAGACCCTTCAAGATCTTCAAGATGGTGGATCAACTGGTTTCCCTAGGTCGAGCCCTCTAATCCAGAGATTTCTAACAGTAAGCACAAAAATGAAAACGAGAGGAGAATAAAGCAGGTAAAAGATAAAAGAAGGGGATAGTATGATGGATTTGGGAGATCAAAACACAAAAGCTAAAGAGTAGAAAGCTTAGGGAGAGAAAAACACAAATATTTTGCGGCCAGGGACATCCGTACTCTGTGACTAGAGATGGAATGAGAAGTTTTGTGGTTTCTGGGTGATCCAAATGGCCACAAGAGGACCAATGAAGCGGCTAATAGACCCGAACAGGCCCAGTATATATATATATATATATATATATATATATATATATATATATACATATATATATATATATATATATATATATATATATATATATATATATATATATATGTATATACATATATATATATATTATATATATATATATATATATATATATATATATATATATATATATATATATGTATATATATATATATATATATATATATATATATATATATATATATATATATATATATATATATATATATATATATATATATATATATATATATTATATATATATATCTATACATATGTATACATACATATATATATATATATATATATATATATATATATATATATATGTGTGTGTGTGTGTGTGTGTGTGTGTGTATGTGTGTATTAGGCAAAAAGTAACAATTATAGATACTATTATTTTCAACTGGGGCAGAAAATAAATATATTTACCTTCTAAATGTGCAAGCTTTGTTGTTTGGAATTCCGAACTTGGCATTTCAACTAACGAAGGTCAGCGGTTTCTTTCTATTTCGGCCTTTTCAATTATTCAGTTTCGAAAATAAAGTTTCTGTCAATCATAACTGAGTTATCTCCGTTAAGACGTGTTAATCAGGCGAAGAAAATAGGTTTGCAAATTCCTTGTCTATCACGTCTTTAAATTTCACCATAACAGCAAATTCCTATTAAACTATTTGGGTACTTTTAATTGCTTTATATTTAATTAAAAGAAGTAATTCTTGATTTTTTTAGATAAATGTGATAACAGCACACTTAATCATTTTTAATTACATTGATGTTCAGATTGTAATGTAAATTATAATGAATAAATTTTACTTTAAAGCAGCGATTTCTAATTTAAGAGGCGCTTAAACTTTTTTTTATTTAATGAGCTGTCATTTTGTTTAATGAGCAGCGCTACTGTGAAAGAACGTCTTTGCTCAGCTCAGGTGGATAATATAATATATATATAATATATTATTATATACTTGTTATATTATATATATGTATATAATATCGGGCGAAGAAAGTGGGTTTGCAAATTCCTTGTCTTTCATGTCTTTAAATTTCACCACAACCACAAATTCCTATTAAACTATTTGGGTACTTTTAATTTCTTTACATTTAATTAAATGAAATAATTCTTGATTATTTCAAAAAAGGAGATAACAGCTCAATTAATCATTGTAATGTAAATTATAATAAATAAATTTTACTTTAAAGCAGCGATTTCTAATTTGAGAGGCGCTAAAACTTAAAAAAATTGTTTTTATATAATATTATCGACAAGTAAATGGTACTTAGACAAACGAAACATGATTTGATCCGTAAGTTACTCGTATTAACCCTTTAAAGTTCACCAAAATAAATTCATTGGAACTTAGTGTAATTAGTTTATAAATGTTATCTATGAACCTTGTAAAAGTAAAATATATAACATTTCTTTACATTCCTTAGGAGGGTTTGCCTTAGAGGATACCTAAGAAGGGTTTGGTTTGGATTGCTACGATCTACTCTTTTGCAAGACGAGGGCTAATGAGACCGGGACCTACTGCTTAAAGCCAATTCCGGACGGCTAAGAACATCCATGCCCCAGTGGGTTTCGAATCCACGAATTCTGGTCCCGAAGGCCAGCACCCTAACCAATCGACCATTGTTAGGCAAGGAGGTTTTGAGGAGTTTTGAACCCCTCCCCTTGTTCAGCTTGAACATTATAGTTTTTAAATAGTTTTTAAAGTTTTTTAAAAATAAATTTTACTTTAAAGCAGCGATTTCTAATTTGATAGGTTCTAAAACTTTAAAAAAATGTTTTTATATAATATTGCGGCAAATAAATGAAACTTTATATCATAATCTAACAATAAAAGATCCAGTTAATAAATGTTTATTTTCATTTCTTATAAATTTTGTAGTAGTTTTTAATGTCACTTCGACAAACGAAACACGATTTCAGCCTTGCGTTACTCGTATTAAGGAAAAGGAGTGTGTCTTTCGATTTAATGAGCTCCTATAGGGTGAAAGACCGTCTTTGCTCAGCTCAGGTGGATAATATAATATATATAATATACTATTATATACTTGTTATATTATATCTATCTATCATCTATCTATCTATCTATCTATCTATCTATATATATATATATATTATATATATATATATATATATATATATATATATATATATATATATATATATATTATATATATTATATATTATATATATATATATATATATATATATATATACATATATATATATGTATATATATATATGTATATATATATATATATGTATATATATATATATGTATATATATATGTATATATATATATATATGTATATATATATATATGTATATATATATGTATATATATATATATATATATATGTATATATATATATATATATATTATATAATATAACAAAAAAGTCTGACTTTAATTCACGTTATTATTATTATTATTATTATTATTTCAAATGCGAACTTTGAAAGTAAAAATAAGTTCAATAAACAAGAAATGAAGGAGACAGTTGAGGGTAATGTAGTTTTAACAACTTGTTAATTCGAGTTCAAATTTCGTAATCATTCGTAAACATCCACATTCAGTGATGTTCCTTTTCTTAGGCAGTCAACTAGCTACTACACTGAACCCACGTTCAGACAATGATGAAGGAAATGCAATTAAAATTTCTGTACTCTAGCCTACGGGTGGCTAAACAGCTGTCCGTTTTGGAATTCACGAAATTTATAGTTCAAAAACTCATTTGATATAGCAAATATAATATGATTTGATTGATTTAATTTCATAAATATTAGGTATATTTTATTAGGTATATTATATCTAGTAATTCTCCCCTATGACTGTTGTAACGTATCTTATGGAAGGCTACAGTTTCATATGGGGATCGGTATCGGCCCCGTTGGAACCTATGTTCTAAACATATTAGAGCTTTTTATTTAAGGAAGAATCAAAAATAGAATTGTTGTAATGTACATACAACCTATACACCAGTGTTCGTTACAAGGGGGGAAACACAGAATGAATATAATACTTTATATTGAGATTCAGACATTTATTCTATACATTCATTTACAAATAGATCCTTGGTTATCATATATCATAATCATCAATTATTTATGTCTACTATTTACACTATAATTAACACAATTCTCTTTATAAGGAGTTATTATTATTAACAGAGGCCTAAGTTAAGTGACTGTAAATATTATTTTATAAATTACCTCCATTAAAGTCACAGGGGAGTAGGCAGGGGCTTTTCTCCCTAAGTCAGTCTTCAGTTGGTGCAGAGGGTCAGGTACAGGCTTTTCTCATATGGTGAGTCTGTCCGGGTGTTCGGGCGCACGGGACGAGTCAGTGCTGGTGGATTCTTGTCCCACTTCTCTCGAATCCCGACTTCAACTCTTCTCCTTAAGTTCCTTTTCAAACTCCTCACCTCGGTCCCAACGCCCCTTTTTTCTTCCTATCCAATCGCTTCTTTTCGGGAAATTTTCCCACATCTGTATGCCCTTCGGGAGTGCAGATGGGCTCATTAAAGTAGCACCTTTTATGCAAGCTAACATTACTTTTTAGCCCCTGCTCCCATAACTCACGGTTACAGCTCTGAGCGAGCTTGACCGTTACGCTGCCATTCCGTGATCTATACCTTCTCTGTGGGGGTCCCTAAACTAGACGTGCCCAATTGGAGTCCTAAATTCCTCAAGGAAAATCCTCCCACAGCTGTGCATGCAAGTGCAGATCACCGTGGGAAAGTACCTCGTTACAAGGATGTTGTAACAAAGACTTTTCACTTTGAAACATATTATATATCTTAACCATAAAGGGAATGTATCTTATCCTTTCATCCTTAAAAAATATCTTTATTTTACCTTTTAAAAGATCACATTTTTTCCCAATTTCTAATATTTGTAACGTATCTAATATTTACACTACTACCATATAGCCCATAAGCCTACCATATAGCCTACCATAAAGTTTTAATTTTCTAGAATTTTAAAGTACCCTATGACGCAAGTAAAAAATATTTGTTTTTCGGCTGAGAATTATCTGGTACACGCTGAATAATTTGCTTATTTTCATACTCCTCTAAAGTCTCCCAATACTGTAAATGCAGTTTAGAATCACGTTAAATTCATTTAGAAAGATAATTCAAAGTTTTCTTAGCTACGTCGAAATTATCGTTAAGTTCTTCCCAATTATTTTGCCACAGTAATTAATATAAGTAAAGGAATGAAACTATCATTTCCACTACACCCTGGAGGTCGATAGAATTTGTTGTTAATACCACTGATAAAATTTTCATTGTAACAAAAAATAATCGATGATTAAATTTAAAATTGTCACTTATGTACCTAATCTATTAGTTAAGCCAAATATAAAAGAAAATTATTTACGTAATATCTAATTTCGGTGATAAAATGCATGAAAATAATTCAGACGATATTTAAATAATTTAAAATAATCAATGATTAAATGAGATGGTTAAAGAAATGACGTCTTAATGCTAGAAAAAGTGTTATGTATACCTGTTTATTATGGGATAAATTGATAAATTTAATCGCCTGCTGTTAACCTGAGACAATAGGGCTTGAAATAATGATATTAAATGCTATAAAAGGGGGGGGAGGGTGGATTTTGTCCGATGCTAACCCTTACTCATTAAGAATCCAATATGGATGCCATTATTCATTCCAGGTCCAACCGCTTCATAAACTCGAGGACAGGCAGACAAATAATTTAGGCTATTATTATATAGGGGATTAAAGCTTAATTTCTGTTTCTGAATTCACTAGATTTAGTTAGGCAGTTCTGCATCCAGAGTTAATGAATTAATACTTTTACTTCATCTTTGTACTGAAAGAAAAACAATTTTCTTCCAGTAAAGTCAGTTAGTTCCTATCGTTAAAAGAACACTTCCATACTATCCTATTTCAGTACAATTACTTTGTAAGGTATTAAGTTTTCTTTTATTAAACGGTTTTTAGTAAATGTTATGCAATTACGACTCAATCAGCTGATATCACAATAGCTGTTAAGATAGTATCTTGGAAAACGAGAGAAATGTTTAAACATTTCAGTGGTATCATGTTTTGATAAGCACTTGTAGACAAAAGATTAATAGTAAGTAAAATAAACACAAAAGATAAACTCTCTTTAGAAATTTAGTTCAGTTGCTTTCTAACTCAAAATAATAACTAGTAAAGTAATAATAAAAATCTTACTTTAAAATAATCATCTAATATAAAAAGCAAATCTATCCTTTAAAAATTTAATTGCTTTGCTAAAATTTGTTTTTCAAATATCGTTTTATTTTTTTTTAGCTTGTATTTAAAGTTTTAATTTAAAATTCCTTTTAAATATTACAAAATAATTAGTTTTATAGATCATATTTAGATTTTATCATGAATTACCTTTCAAAGTTTCTCAAATTCTTTTGTAGTTGAATGGTCAGTAATAAAATACTTTAAGGCCTATCCCACTAATAGAAAATGCTTTTGTGTGCAGTGTAATCTGTTATACATTATTCAAAATACATGCTGATATTAATGAATTTACCATTCATATATGCTTTCAACAGTAAGATAAATGGTTTTACATTCTACTTCAGGGTTCCCACGGTCCTTAAAAGTCCTTAAGAACTCCTTAATTTTAGCTTTCATTTTTAAGGGCTGGAAACAACTTAATTTTTGTCAAAGGTCCTTAAAAACTCCTTAATTTTTTAAATTGGAACGCGATCAATTTCTCCATCGGCAAGATCTGCCGTCATCATGTGATTTCCTATCAGTTTTCTTGTGACAGTTTTTTCTTAGTTACTTATTTGACAAATAATCTTTCATATACTTAAAAGAATTAAAGTATAAAGTCAGCTGCTCTTTCCTATTAGCCAACAGTCATGCAGATTTTAATTAAACGAAGCATGGAGGATGGGGGTTAGAAGATATTTCCGTTATGAAAGTTTAATTTTCCTTGCATTCAATGTAATAGGAAAGTCAAACTTTCTTCTTTCCCAGGCATCGTTGGTATAATCAGGTAGTATATGTATGTGTATATATATACATATATATATATGTATATATATGTATGTATGTATGTATATATATACATATGTATATATATGTATATGTGTATATATATATATATATATATATGTATATATATATATATATATATGTATATATATATATATATATATATATATATATATATATATATATATATATATATATATATATGACTGATATGTATATATCAGTCATTTTTTAAACCCTCAGAAAGTACTGTTTATAATGTTTTTATTCACAATTTATTTTTAGTTTGATCACTCAAACTTTAGATGTGCATTTTTCAAAATTAGTTTTTGTCATATAGATTTATCTTATATTAATTTTTAGGCATTTAAAAAAACTGAATTCTGAAATTTATTGAATATTGAGCATGCCTTGTCTGGTTCATAATCATTAAAATATGTTCCTCGGGAAATAGGGTTTATGTCGTGTATTTCAAGTAGGTCCTTATAAAAAGTTATTTTGGTCCTTAGAAAGTCCTTAATTTTTTTCTGGAAAAAGAGTGGGAACCCTGTACTTAATAAAGTTATACTCAAGAAAGATATCGTAAATTTTCATTGTCTATTAGTTGTTATAAAACAACTGATAATGGGTATTGTTCACTAACTTTGCTTAACAAAAAATATTCTAATGAGAATTAAAATTACAGACTTTAAATTTAATGGGGTCTCTTGCTTAAATGTTTCGGTCACTTGAACATAAAACGATGCTCCCAATTTAAATTATAAAAAGATATGATGTGAACACAACATTACTTCCTTGTACATATATTATATCCTATATATCTTTTTTCAATTTTATATGATGTGTCTTTAGAATTCCCATTTGCACATTCTCTTCAATATTTAAAGTAAATGTCGGTTTTTAAAGTACCGTCTTATGAGTAGAGCTCTTGTAATGCCATCTGGCCAAAACCCGGATCGTTAATGTACGTTATATTGTCACATTTCTTTGCATAGATATTTTATTTTAAGTCGGAATATTTCACGATTAATAAAGCATATTACAAGCTGTTATTTTAGGTGTGTCCTCTAAGATATTTTGTGGTAGCAATTTAAAGTACATTGTAAATCAAATATTGTATTTCTAGCAATTCTCACTGTAACAATTGCAGTTTCATGATTTTTTCTGGATTTATAATTCCCTACAACCTGATTCTAGAAGATTAACCTATCGCGTTCCTCAAAAAGAATGAAATATACTTGATTTTATCATACTAAGAATAAAATCAGAACATGATTTCAAAAAATGATGTTTCTTAAATTTGTAATCCTGAAAAGATACTGGCGAAATATCATTTTTATACCTGAAAGACCACATTGTTAACACATTATTAGCAGTATCAAATACTAATCTTAAGAATAAAAATCATTGATTTAAAAGTGTGTTGGTACAGTAATATTTCCAAATGTGATTTGAGGAAGGCTGTACATGCGTAAGTTTACTAGCAAAATTCTTACTATATGTATCCGGCACTTCAAATATATCCATTACTATAGCGATTTGATTGGAAAATGATAATAATGTATCTTCCTATGCAGAAAGTCCTCTTCTATACTATTCTGACATTTAATTTTGTATAATGTATTTACTCAGAATTTAAGAAATTTCAGTTTCGTCAGATATTTAAGGTAAAGTCCGATAAACCACTTGTTGCTACTTTACTACACCACTTTAGGATACTAACAGAAAGTTATACAAATCTCAGTAAGGCGATTTCACGTAGTAGGGCACATATGACAATTCTGGCTTTAGTTTCAAACGGAAGAGCATTTTATTGATGGTAATTCTTGATGAAATCTAAATATGATCTATAAAGCTAATTATTCTGTAATATCTAAAAGGAAAGTTAATTTAAAACTTTAAATGCAAGCTAAAAAAAAATAAAACAATATTTGAAAAACAAATTTTAGCAAAGCAATTAAATTTTTAAAGAACAGATTTGCTTTTTATATTAGCTGATTATTTTAAAGTAAGATTTTTATTATTAATTTACTAGTTATTATTTTGAGTTAGAAAGCAACTGAACTAAATTTTTAAAGATAGTTTATCTTTTGTGTTTATTTCATTGACTATTAATCTTTTGTCTACAAGTACTTATCAAATCATGATACCTCTAAAATGTTTAAACATTTCTCTAGTTTCCCAAGATACTATCTTAACAGCTATTGGGATATCAGCTGATTGAGTCGTAATTGCATAACATTTACTAAAAACCGTTTAATAAAAAAAATTCAATACCTTACAAAGTAATTGCACTGAAATAGGGTAGTATGGAAGTGTTCTTTTAACGATAGGAACTAACTGATTTCAGTGGAAGAAAATTGTTTTTCTTTCAGTACAAAGATAAAGTAAAAGTATTGATTCATTAAGAAACTCTGAATGCTGAATTGCCTAAATCTAGTGAATTCAGCAACAGAAATTAAGCTTGATGAGCATTGTATTGGTTGTTGTAAATATGAAAATGAATGGTAAGGACATTATTGTAGTTCGTGACATTGAGCGAAATTGCTTTATATTTTTTTAAACTTCGAGGGTAATTTTGTATTCTATTGTTTTCAACCCTGTTTCTACTAATCTTGCTTCTGAGATAGATGTTCGTAGCCTTTAGATTCAGCTTTAAGTGGGTATCTATCTAATTAAACCCCGTGGATAAAATAAGTGATTGTAGTGTTAACTAAATCAACCTTGTTTGTAACATCGAGTTATCAGAATTCCGATAATATAGTTAGGGCAGGAAATAACAAAGGAAACTGAATTGCCTGCAGAAGATTTGTTGACGCATTTGGAACTGCTCTTTACAAAAGACCACACCCGTTACATGGGGAAAATTTAAAAGAGTAAAATTATTTTCGAAATTAAAACGGGTTATTATTTACATCGCATATCAAGCATCCAACTCCATACAGTGATATATATATATTACTCTAATTTGCGACAAAACCAAAACAGATAAGAGCAGGAAAATCATTCGACGCTGGAGGCTGCCAGATCTGTGCGTGGGGCATATTGCGAAACGGATGGCGACCTTCAACGGTCTTCAGGAATCATCTTCACCTTTTATGAAGCCATGGAATTTTTTAATGTCTCATACAATAGGGCCCCGCCCTAACGGCATCATCACCCGTGCATTCTGATCAACATTACTCTTCGCTACTATAGTTAGGATTCGTCCTTGATATCAAGGCCGAGTCTCATCCCTGGACAAATGGTGCGTCCGTATAAAAGCTGATGAACCGCGCCTCGAGGGTTGTTATAGGATCTGATTTTTGCCTTGCGATAAAATACAGCACTGAAGATGAAGGCTGTGGTAAGTGTTGGCCAGGTCTATATATTATCGCGTATTCATAATGTAGACGTACTTGATAGGCGTACTTGGCATGCATGGCATTTATTAACTTTTATTTATTTTCGTAACCCAGTTCAGGGCTTAGTCAAACCGCGGCCCGCCCTCTAAATTTTTGCAAACCGCGAAATTCACGAATGTTATAATTTAAACAGCTATCGTAATGACTATAGAAAATATAATATTTGCTATAATCATTGCGATATTTAAGTTTTCAATGCTGTTAAGTCCATGTTTTTCAATTTTTTTACTTTTATAAATTTATATGGAATAAAAAAGTTTTTTTTAATCATTAAAGAGTTTACATGTTACTATCTACAATAATTATATTATTTATAGTTAACATTTTTAATAAAGCAGCGGATTAAAAACATTAAATTTTCACAATATTTTCTGGACTTAACCGCATTCGCTTCTCAGTGACTCATTTATTATCCGATAGTATTATTAATTATTATTCTGTTTAAATTATTAACTTATAATTTGAAAACTTTATACGCATAAATTGAAAAATAAATTGCAAAATAATTGTAAAATCAAACAACCACATTAAAAAAATCTCAAAACTCAAATTATTTTCTTAATTTTATTTTGTATTAAAAATTTTTATTCATTTATATTAATTTTTCCTAACTTTGCTTGATATTATTTAAATATATGTTTTGAATACAGATTAGAATTTTTTTTTTGATTGATTGAATAGTCAATATACAAAAATGTTTTTACGTTGAATTTTCATAAAAAATAAATACATACTAAATTCATAACGAGTTTCTATATAATATATAGAAGCATGCAGTATAAACATAGCATATAAACATTTTATATTTTTTGCAATATGAAATATATAAACTTACAATTTCGTATATATTATATACAAGTTTCGTATATACTATATACGAAATTCATAAAGATGATTTATAAAGATAACTATATAAGTTAATTCATAAAAGAACATTTGAAAAACGAACAAAAATTTTCCAAAAATTCCATACAATAAATTTTGTATAAAAATATGTTATGGAAAGTTTTAAATCTTGGTGGGAAGATCTAAACTAAGAAAAACCATTTATCAATTATTTTACTTGCATCTCACAAAATTAAATTTCATTATTTATGTTATTGTACAGTAATGTATTGATTATATATAGTATTGGATAATTTATTAAAAAATAGTTCAAAACCTACTAGCCATACATACAACACTGATAAAAAACTATTATTTAATATATCCACTGCAGAACTTGTCGAAGTGAAAGTTAATTTATACATAAATTTCTAAAGACAGGCTCTTGTTTAGTCTTCCGATCACGCTTGATTGAAGCAGAATAAAAAAAACTTTCTCCTTTTCGTTTTTGTTGATTTTCTTTGAAGGTCATACTATAAGTTTTTAGATTCAGTTTTCATTCCATCCTTACATACGACAAGAATAGAACTTTATTTATATATTATTTCTGTAGTAGTGATTTTTTTCAGTCGGTCTCCTATAAAAGTCTTAATAATTAAGGTACAAAATTAAGAAAATTCTCTAATTTAAATATTTATCGGTAAAAAATAATTGTATCTCTAAATATCAATTTTCATTTTCTTTAAATGAATTTAAAGTTCAGTCTTTATAATATTCTGCATGGATAAATAAATTTCTCAAATGTATATTACATCATATGAAGAATTTTAAGGTAAATGGAAAATAGGATTTCTAAATACGAGAGTTCTCACAAAGGAACTTTGAATTTTTTTTTTTTACTAATAAATCACAAATGAATATTTAACTAACAGTAATTCGGATTTTAAAAAAGCTATAAAGAAGAATGGAGAACTGTAATTCTCCACTTCGCATATGGAGAATTTTAAGGTAAATGGAGAATAGGATTTTCAAATTGCTAGAGTTCTCACACGTGAACTTTTTATTTTTTTACTGATAAATCACAGATGAATATTTAACTAACAGTAATTTGGATTTTAAAAAAGCTATAAAGAAGAATGGAGAATTGTAATTCTCCACATCGTATATAGAGAATGTTACGGTAAATGGAGAATGGGATTTGAAAATGCGAGAGTTCTCATAAGGGAACTTTGAATTTTTTTTACTGATAAATCACAAATGAATATATAACTAACAGTAATTTGGGTTTTAAAAAAGCTATAAAGAAGACTGCATTATTATGGATTTTATTTTAAGGTTAGAGTAGTAAATATATTTAGAATTCTCATGATATTCAGAAAGAGATAATTTAAAACGATAATTTATTTTACTGAAAACTGCAAATGTGCTTACCTTGCTTATACAAGCCACTGAATTCTGTAATATTAAGAAGACTGCTTGAAGCAACAAACATCTTACATTTTCTCTTTATTTGTGCTTAACTTACGTGGTTTTGCATTTTCTGCTATATTTTCGTACATAGGTTTTACCTTGTCGTATGTCTCAGTCAAATTTTACAAGCAACTGAGTTTTATCGGATTGAAAATTCTGATAGCTTGAAGCAGCAAAATAGCTGTCTACGTACCCTCGCTACTTGTAACTTATTTACGTACTGCATGTTATGCTATATTCCGGCTGAAATTTTTTATCTCCTTGTTTAAATTATTTTGCTAAATAATTGAATCTGACTGAAAAAGTCTTAAAAAGTACTTATTAAAAAAACTTATTGAAAATTTATTTATATAGCTGTCTACATACCTTATCTCGCTACTTGTGACTTATTTACGTATTTCATGTTATGCTATATTTCGGCTGAAATTTTTTATCTCCTCGTTTAAATTATTTTGCTAAATAACTGAATCTGACTGAAAAAGTCTTAAAAATTACTTATTAAAAAGACTTATTGAAAATTTATTTACATAGCAAATGTCGTATAAATATTTCACATTAGGGTAGTAATAAAGTAGTACTTAAATACACTTTTTGAACAAATCAAGACGTATTCTTTAACTCAAAAAATCCTTAAAAACTGAAAATTTTTAATTATGTGTATATATCTCTGATCTGGTTCAATTTAAGTTTATCGAACTGATGAAAAATAGAAATGTCGAAATATACAGAATAATTATTTTTCAATTTTTTTACGTTGATAAATTTTCTTATCGCTCTATTAATTATAACTTAATGACAACAAATGTTATTTACCCAATGTGTTTCTTTTGAAAAAATTTTAATGGTTCAATTTTCTAAACAATAATTTAAAAAAAAAAGGTTTTATCTCCACGCAATCTCTAATTTTCAACAGATAAGTTATTCCTCATTTTCATTTGTTTCTACTCCAAATAAATAAATGTACTGAAGCAAGAAAGAATTGAAAAAGATAATTACGCAATTATACTTCTTTTTGTGTAATGAAGCATAAAAATGCCTACAAAAGTGCTTTTATATGTCATTTTTCTCCGGAAATCATTGAAAAATATATGTTATTTAATAAATGTGAGATGGTATGATTCGCTCACGCAATAAATATAATAATTAAATTAAATAGTACATTATTTTACATTTTAACGCTTTATCTATCAGATCTTTGTGAATAGATTTTTGAAAGCTAAGGATCATCAAGTGGGTTTTTTTTTTAATTTGTGTGGGTTGGGGGTTGTTAAATGTCTTTAGTGAAATTTGCTTAATTTTCTATAGAACATTCATACTTTATGATAACTTTTGACAAAATGTACAATAAACTTTCCGAAACTTTGCAAAATAAAAAAAATTTAACTGTTTACAAAGCACAAATATAATAGCAATACAGAATTTTATATGGATAGTTTGTAGAACTGTAGTACCTATTCATGAAGCTTGGTTGGGTTGAGTTGTGTTTGGAAACGCTACCGTCTACTTTTTTGCTATATGAGGGCTAATGAGACTGAATTGGTTTGGGATCGCTACGGATAATTTTTGCAACACGAGTGCTAATTAGACTGGAACCCACGTGAATCGAAAAAATTGTTTTGGTTTTTACCCACTTTAACTAATATCTAAAAAATTATACAACAATCCTTACATATATAATGGCTGGACGAGGGCAGAATGTGTAGGACGCTGTTCTTCGGTTTCGAATCCCACTGATGGCAAGGAATTGGCTTTAATCAGTAGGTCCTGGTCTCATTAGCCTTCGTGTAGCAAAACCTTAGATTGTAGCTAAACCAGAGCTTCCCTATGTAATACATGTATATAGCAATTATCATGGTGTGTGAGTCCTCTCCCACATTCCCTTTCCTTTTTTACACCACTGGGACCTATTGTGTAAAGCTGATTATGAACGGATGTTATCATCCATGCCAATCTCTTTTTAAGCTTTCATTAAATTCGTATTAACAAAATAGCATTAAACTAAAATTCAGTGTATCATGTCAGAATTTCTAGAAAACATTGCACCAAAACAAATTTATATTCTTGAAAAGGGCATCATTCAAGACTAAATAACTTTTGGCTCTACAAACTTGAGTGAACCATTGTTTTCAGAATATCTTAAATATTATCATCCATGCCAACCTCTATTTAAGCTTTCAATAAATTTGTTTTAACAAGATGACATTGAACTCAAATTCAGTGTATCGTCAGAATTTCTAAAAAACATTGTACCGAAAGAAATTTTTCTTGAAAAGGTCATCATCCAAGACTAAATAACCTTTGGCTCTACAAACTTGAGGAAATCATTGTTTTCAGAATATCTTAAATTTTTAGTATATTGACTTACAGATAAACATCTTGATTGCTTGCAAAGTAGGATATCATCATATTCTCCTGATTGTGAAGCAATGACCAATGGACATGCATACCATTAATCGTATTGTTTTTGAGATTTACACTTTTATAAAGATTTTTTTATACCAGTGAATAACAAACCGAAAAATTTGAAATATTTTCTCTGTAGTATTTAGGACAGAATCAATAATTTTTATATCTTAACATTATATTTCTGGAATATTTTTAAATTATGTGCATTATTAACTACGTCCATTCATAAGTATACCTAAAAAAATAAACTTAGTCAGTTCAACAATATTCTCTAAAATACAAAATGGTTGGGTTTGATTTGGTTTGGAGAGCTACGGTCTACTGTTTTGCACACAAGGGCTAACATGACCGGGACCTACTGCTTAAAGCCGATTCCGAACGGCTATGAACATCCATGCCATAGTGGGATTCGAACCCACGACCTCCGGTACCGACGATCAGCGCCCTAACAAATCGGCCAGCTTTCCGCACTAAAAGGTTGGGAATATTCTCTCTAGACAGACAAAGAAGAAGAAATGATCGTTCATTACTATTGTTTGTTTTTGAGATTATTTTGTTATCATTTTATCCGACTACCTGTGAACTTTTTTTAACTTTTTGATTGCATTTCCAGTGCGTTCTTCTTTTGGCGGCCATGCTCTTCGCAGCCACATTTGCTGCTGAGGAGGAGGAGAAGAAAGAAGAGAAGAAGCCAGTGGAGAAGGTGGTGTGGCCTGGACTGTACAGCCCATGGGTTCATACCGCTGTCAGACCCGTGCACCTCGTCCATCAACCAGTGGTGTACCAGCCTGCTCATTGGTGGTGGTAAATCGTCGGAATAGGAAGTAAGTTACAATGAACTACAAGTCTCTATTATGAATTCTTGCATAAATGTCCTGTATGGGCATATCTTTATATATGTAATGTATTTAAAATTTAACCTATATAGGTTCGATTTTTAACGTATGAAGAAAAATATTAATTATTATTCCAAGTAAATCAAGTAATTTAAGTAATCAAGTAGTATTCCAAGCAATAATATGGGAGAACTATTTCGGCCCCATGTAGAAAAAATATTTCAATTCCAAGTAATCTTCTATATGGGAGAGCTTTATTACAGTAATTTAAAAATTATATACATTATTTACATTAGTAGTAATACATAGTTTTCCAATTTTAGCTTCCGTGGTGCTTTTACCACGGCCAAGAACATTTTTGTAAAATAAGTCAACCTTTTCATACATGCATCGCTCAACAGAGCTAAACTCAACATACAAAGAAAACAGAATTACAACAAAAAGAACGTTGGCTCTTCGTGTCCAAACTTTTCGGTTACAATAAAAAACAGAATGGCTGGAAATATTTCCAACAATGCTGTTACCATATTACAGTCGACATATGTCACTGGTGACTTGTCATAATGACGTCAAAAATCGCCAGATTTCAGAATTCGGTGCCATAAATTTCCCTCGCTGACATCCTTATGACGCAGAAGTCACCAGTGACATATGTCGACTGTAATATGGTTGCACTCAATGTATTACATATATATTTAGTTAAAATAATTGAGATGCGTTTGCATCTCAATTATTTTTTCCATGTTTAATTTCATTTCGTTAGGAAGAAAAGAACCTCAATTCAAGAGATAAATCTCATCCATCCCTCTAGGGTTTTTTTATTATTCTTCATGATTTAGAGCTAACTAGAAAATTCAAGCTCCTTATGAAACCTGGCAAACAAGCCAGATTCATTAGCTGTCTACAACATATGTTCATATATTGGTGCGCCTGTGTGTATTTATCATTGTTTATCAGTAAATAAACAATAAGTTAAATTTTAATAACAACAATCAAAAGGAGTATACAAATAGTATGATTGTAAAAAATGTCAATTTATATTCCTTTTAAATGCAAATTGAATTAGTATATTATGTCTAAAAATTATTCAGACATTTAAAACATGTTTAAATTATTGCATTTCACAGTATAAGTTTTAAATGTACTACTGAATATATTTAATTAAGTTAAGTCCTGAGGTTGTATATTTAATATGGTTGAGATCATCAATTAATTAATTCACATATATAAATATAGTGAAAAAGAAACACTTTCTTCAAAGTTTTAGAGTAAAATTCTTTCAATTTAAGATGAATTTTCGTAATTTTTAGCAAAGAAAAATTTCTAATATACGATATCTTACAACGATATTTTAAAGAATTTAAAAATAGCTTATTATACCCTGTGGAGGAAACAGAAACACGAGACCTATTAAAAGTTGTAATAATCGTAAAATACCGTAAAAACCGTAAAAATCGTAAAATAAACCATCGCTGACTGAACATTTCATATATACCCAAATCTATACAAATTGCTCTGTTTGAGGTCTGTACGTGAATTTTTTAAATACGCGGACATATTTTTAAATGCCTTTTTTAATTAATCTATTTACTTCCTGTTTTCTCCTGACCGGGCTATGGAAAATATGCAACAAAATCTAAAATTTGATATAAATTTTTAAATAAATATTATTTTCATCTGGAAAACTCAGTAATTTAAACCGAAGCCTAGGAAGGGAGCAGCAAGTTAATACACGAAAAAATGCTTTATGTTTTCAACTATATTTATTCAGATGCAAAACGAAAGTATAGTTAAATAAAACTGGGATATATTTAAATTAAATATTTCATAACTTTTCATTAGCAATGATTTTTGGTGCTACGAAAGCCTTTAACGTAAAACGTTAAATAAAATTGTGTAACACTCATAAAGTTCACTGCCCTGCAAGTGATTCAGCACTCTAAATTGCAGAAGTAAACCGCGTGGAGAATTTAAATTGAATAACGGATCTAAGCTCTATAGCATAAAAGGTGAGAGATTGGTTTTACTCTAGAATAATCACTTATGAAATGCAGTGCAATCCGAAATAACTTGCATAATCATACGTAATCTCTGGATTTCAGCCGCCTTAACTTATCACTTGTGACGTTTCAGGCAAAATTCCGAACCTCCTCCGCAAAACACTGATGTCATTTAGGTTCGGGTCAGAAACCTTTACTTCTTCCATTTTCGAAACTACTGAATAAAAACGTAATGTGTTGATACCGATAAATAATCTTAAAAATTTCAGAAAAAAATTAAATGCTTTTACATAATGGGTTTTATGAAATAAATAAAGAATTACTTGACAAACTTATTAGGACAATTGTTCTATTTTCTAAATGAAACAGTCTTTGGGAGACATTTTTGGAGAGTTTATTCACATGACGTACACACACACACACACACACATACACACACACACATATATATATATATATATATATATATATATATATATATATATATATATATATATATATATATATATATATATATATATATATATATATATATATATATATATATATATATATATATATTTCGAGAAGGTGAGGTCAATTTCGATTCTAAAGGCTTTTATTCTTCAAAAATAATTGTATTCGACATCGTCGGCGACAACCACTGATCCATTTTGTTTTCAACTCCATTTCTTTCTACGTTGCAAATCGCCGAAAACTAAAAACAGCCAAATAAATCTTGAGCTCGCGACAACATTATCTGTCTATTCTTCGTAGTAATAAAACCTTGGCTTGTTTGTGTAATCGTAGTTCATAAACTAAAATATCTAAAATTTTACAATTTGGTTCTAAAATACTTCGATTCATTCCCGAATTTACATGGATTTTTCCAAAATCATGAAATTTTATGATAAGGCGACAATAGACTTTCGCCTAACTGAAAATTTCTTACTTACACAGATATAAATTATAACTATAAGAACACTAAGCAAGAAGGGATTTTTTAATATCCCATAATTTCTAAAAACTAATTTGAATTTTTCTCACATAAATAAAACCTTTATTTTGGAACGGTAATTACCTAGATCAAGCCTGGACTTAAAGCGGCTAGTTATTTATAAAATAATCCTATTTATTTAAAAAACTATCTAAAATATTTGTGTATAATATTTTGAATTCTTATTCTTTTAACAGAGAATGATTAATATATTTTTTATGTCAGATATTGATATTTGTTGAAATATGTGTTTTAGGTTTACTAATTTAAAATCAACCAAATCCTTAATTTAATTTAACTCATAATTCGCATTTCATTTTAATTTGACCTATTTATCATATTTAATAACTGGTGACAGTTTAAAGGGACAATACAATGCATTTATGAAAGCTTTGTCTACATACATGCATATATATAGAGAGAGAGATAGATAGATAGATAGATAGATAGATAGATAGATAGATAGATAGATAGATACATATATACATATATGTATATATATAATACATATGTATAATATAATATATATATGTATATTTATATATAAAATAAAAATGATTAAACAACTAAAACTAACTATAAATAATAATTATAATTATACTAAAATGATTACAATTAAAATAAATAAAATTTACATTTAAAATATTTTAAATATCAAATAATATTTTTTTTAAATATCAATAATTTAAAATAGATTGTTGATATTTAAACTGTTTCCTACGAAGTAATTTTTAGTTTATTTCTTTTATTTTTTATCCTTATTACTTAAAAGTATATTTAGAAAATATTTCAGTATTGTTTTGTATATAGATTGAATATTGTAAATATTTTGTATGAATAATTTTCATTTGGGCTTTCGAAAGTTGAGTTTTAACAATCTAAATAATTAGAAATCTAAAATGAATACCCAGATTTATTTTAATATATATAAGGAAATTTTGATAAATATTTTGTAGGAATCTATTAAAAATAAAGTCAGAAAGAACATTTTAAAAATACAAAATTCTATAAAAAATAAACTTTATAAAAATGTTAAGTGATTTTTTTAAAAAATTGTAATTAATTTACTTATACTTCAATTTACATGAGTACAAATTTTCGAAATTCTAAGTTAATAATTTATTAATATAAACACTTTGTAATATTCGCTATCCCCTTAAGCTTACAAATCTTAAAGTTCTGTGTAAACACATTATTAAGCGAAATTCTCCCAAGAAGCCTAACATCCCTATCATAGACATAGAGAAAAAATACTTTATCATATACAATAAATTGATAAACATAATTTCATAATTCCCGTTCTTAACATTTTCAATCCCTAATTTCATTTGTTGTAAATCAGGCATTAGTGACTAATGGATATTTTTTTTTCTTTCAGATGGACATTGACTCCAAGGTCAAATGGCACGACAACATATTGAAGTAATTACTCTAAAGAAAATCCTGTCTCAAAACACTTAAATTTAAAACACAGGAACTATGTACCTTTTCTATGCAAAATTTTGCTATTATTCCAATGTAAAGGGTTATATTTAGACTTAAATAAAGATCATTGTTCATTTTTTTAAAAATTGTAAAATATTAACTGTACAAGCAGGAGTTTCTTTTACTAATGACTTATTCTGAATAACCATAAAATGATTTTAATAATTTTAATAATTTTAACTATTCCATTAAGTCATTTTGTAAATCAGGGGTAAGTAAATTATTTTAAGACTGAGCCAGATCGTAAAATAAAGATAATATATCGATTTATACCGAGTGGTTTCTTTTCTCAGTGGTACCTTCGAAGCCATCGAATTTCCTGAATGGCAAGTAGATCAATATTATAATTGTCAAATTCTTCTATAAGAAATTGCAGTCCCCTACTGTAGTACAGTGTTCGGACATTCCAAGGCGAAATGTCCTTAGGCCGTTTCCAAGTCAATTCCGGGCAGTCCGGCTAATTTTCTCTTTGGATTTCTTAACGGTTAGATTTTTTACAGACTTAATCAGACCCATACTTACTTATTCTGATGAGATTGGGAAATGACAGAAAAAGTAAAAAATATCATTTCTGTTTTCGAAAGAAAAATTTTGATTCGATATTTTTGGCGACATAAAACATAATAATATCTGGAGAAGAATTAACTCTGAACCCAATAAATCTTTTATAGTACAATATATAAGGATTTAGAGAATGAAACGGGCAGGACACCTGTGCATAATGGACGAAGATCTTGTAACAAAAAAGATCTTCTCAGCAAGACCATTTGGCACCCAAAAAAGAGGAAGACCTAAACTTAGGTGGCTAGAATGTTTGGAATTAGACTTGAGACTTTTAAAAATTACTAATTGGATGTTCATGGTCAGGGACAGAAGAGCTTGTAATTCGATTCTGAGGAAGGCAAGGGCCCATTCTGGGCTGTCTGGCATTGAAGAAGAAGAAGTATATCTATTCAAATGCATAATAAAAAGGATCTTTTTCATTTGACGTGATAATATTACATACACAATATAATACATTATTTCTGATTCTTGGGGACAGTTAAAACATTCTTCATGAAACTATTACAGAATGATTAAAATGTGTACTGAAGAAAGAAATTGTTTCTTCTGTAGCAAGATTTCCACATAAGCATTCCCACATTTTCAAGTTAATAACGATTTTTATACATGATCAATGATTAATAATGATTTGCATTGGAATTTTACAAGTTTCTCACATAAGTATGTACTCACATATACTAATATAAATTTACATGCAAGTGATTTTTATTTAACTGTATTTATCTAAAGAAAAATATTTATACAATTGGATTAAATACTATATATTTAATCTTTACTTATGTAGTCTATCATCATTTTGCAAACCAATCGCTTACAAATAAAGGTCCGATGGAAAATCTTGAATTGTACAACAAAATGTATATTAAAATATTAAAATACCTTTTGCCCATCTATCAATATCGGAAAAGCACTACTATAATAAATAAGGGGTATGTAGTACATTGTGAGTTGTAAAGCTATCATTATACCAGCTTATTTTTAATTCCACATAAAATAAAAAGTTCGTCTTTGTTTATTCTAAAACTTTTTCTAAATAAAATTCTAACCTTATAAAATAATTTACTTTCGTTGTATACAACAATACATTTTTAAAGATAAAATATTGCAGTAAGAGAAAAAATAGAAAGCCACAAACCAGCAAAATAACTTTTGAAGTTTATGAATAAGAAACTAATTTTTTATATCAAATAGAAGATAATCAACTTTTTTATTCAGTGAACCTACTTTATGTTAATGTTTGTAACATATTTTTCTTTATAGTTCTCTATGAGGTATAAAATTTTCAAAAAAGTAGAAATCCACAAACTCGAAAAGAACTTCTTGAAATTCGTAAATTAGAAACTCCTTTTTTATATCAAATAGAAAATAATCATCTCTTTCATTCTGTGTACTTCATTTAACTAATACAGACAATATATTTTATTTTACAGCATGATGAAAGTTATGTTAAAAGTTAAAATTATAACTAATTGCTAATTAATCCTTCATTAGTAATTAACTAATTAATCAACTCATTCATTCATTAGTAATTGACTAATGAAGTAGGATTAATATAGCATCCTTCATAAATTAATCAACATTTAAATTAATGATTAGTTTATGAAGGATGAAGTTATTTGCACTTTGGATTTGGTTTGGTTTGGAGCGCTATGGTCTACTCTTTTGCACAGGAGGGCTAATGAGACCGGGACCTACTGTTTAAAGCCGATTCCGAACGGCTACGAACATCCATGCCATAGTGGGATTCGAACCCACGAACTCCGTTTCCGACGATCAGCGCCCTAACCAATCGGCCAGCGTTCGGCTTGTACTTTGGAAATAACCAATCCATCAAGTAAAATCAATCAATGAAAATATTCAAATGAAAACAAACATAATGGTCGAAAGCATCCTTGTTAGAACTCATTAGAAAGCTCATGCTATTGTAATTTAATTTCGTGTGAAATCGCAAAATAACCTGTAAATGCGATTTTAGGACTATAATAGGATTTACTTTACTTTTGATAGTAAGATTAACCCATATTGGACCGCTGTCCTATAAACAGGACAGGAAAGTAAAATTCCATTTAATAATAAAGTTATAAATATTTTCTGTGTGGATTTTATTTTAACACGTTTAAAATAGACATACTTTAGCATTGTAGCAAAAAAAAAAAACTGAGAAATCAAATTATATAGTATTTGCAAAATTTATTTTCAGCAACCCCTTAAAAATTATCAGTTTTTAATCTTTAATTTTATATTCATTATTATTTTTTTTTCAAAAATTGTGGAGGTTACTTGTAGTTTAAAAGCAGAACTAATAATGTAGCTGAATCTTTTTCTTCAAAAATATATTTTACAAGTGTATTTTGCAAGTATAAAAAGATATTTTGAAGGCACATTTTCAAGATGTTCATAAAAAATATACCTGTAAAATTTGGATATAAATTATGGATGTTATCATCCTACAACGGATATCCTTTTTCTATTATCCCTTACCAAAGATGCCAGTTCATGAACTGCAAGAGAAAACCAAAAATAGTGTCCTTAAAATGTAATGTTGGGCTTTGCATTGACTGTTTCCCCCAAATTTCACCTATGAATCCTAATGCAATTCAATGAAAGTGATATTTGTTAAATTATAGTAGTGTATTGGACCGTTGTCCTATTTATAAGACAAGCTAATTACTTGAAAAATTAAAAATATTTTTTTCAAAATATTTGTTTTATATGCTTAGTTACACCATATTAATGATATGGATGAAGTTTTAATAACTTACAGAAATATTTAGTAGGTGTGGTACAATATGGATTAAAAAGGGTAAGGTCTGGGATAAGGAAGAAAAAAGTATTTCTTGTAGAGAAAGTAGCTGTAACGCTTTATGAAGTACTTCAAGCAGTATGTAATGACTAATATATTAAGCTTTTTCTTTAAAGTTGTTAAGTTATATTGCAAGTTAGAATAGGGTATTTTATGTGGCTAATCATAGGAGCAACTTATTTTAATATTTCTGAAAGACTTTTAATAATAATCACTAAAGAAAATCCTCTTAAATTGTTAAATGCTTATAGCTTTCATCTGATTATGTGAATGCCCTTGTGATTTGATCTTTCTAGCTCATGTGTAAGGACTTTCCTTAGAAAAAGTGTGACTGAAATCCACTAATAAAAAAAATAGTTTATCTGTGTACTCAAAGTGCTACACATATCTCTAACAGTTTATTCCATACTTAAATATTTAACATATTGAATTTAATATATATGTGTGCTTGTTTCGTAATAGAGTACGACAGTATAAGCTATAATATAAGCTAATATACGACGGAATTTTTCAGACATGGTCAGAAGCAAGACATAGTTTTAGTCACTTTAGACTTCTCGAACTCGCCAACCACAGGGTCTGGTTGGCGAGTTCCCACATAATTAAACAGACGAGACAAAATTAGCAATCATCTAACATGAAGAAAATAAGGAAAGAGTTAAGTAAAAATCTGTGTAAGAATCTCAGTAAAAATCTGAGTAAAAATCTTCTCCGATAGTATCTCTTTTTTGTTCAGAATTTCCTAAACTGGTCTCTAGGGCTCTATAAAGCTTTAATAGTTTAAATTCTTTTACCGAGGACGTGAATTGTAGGCTCAGGGGTCAGTTTAAATTAGGGGTTAAAAGGGGAAAGCTAAGAAACACGCCTGAGAATTTTCTGGAGTCATAATGAGGGCTTTTAGCTATAAATTTGCTTCGATCTGATTGAACTATCACATTGCGGAAAGTTTTCTGACAGTATATTCTTTAAGAGGTCATCTTCGGAGTTATATATAAAATCTCGAAAACATTATTTTGCCGATTAATTTACCGTTTTAGTTTCTCCTTTACACACACATACACAACACACAACACACATATATATATACATGTATATATATATATATATATATATATATATATATATATATATATATATATATATATATATATATATATATATATATATATATATATATATATATATATATATATATATATATATATATATATATATATATATATATATATTATATATATAATATATTATATATATAATATATATGTATATTTTATATATATATATATGTAATAATAAAATTCTATTAAAATAAAATATAACTTAAATGTCGCCGAACGATAATGGTTAGGGTGCTGGCCTTCGGAACCTGAGTTCGTACGAATATATGGCATATGTTCGTATCGAATCGGCTTTAAGCAGTTGGTCCCGGTCTCATTAGCCCTGTTGCAATAAAATAGACCTTAGCGCTAAAAACCAACCCAACTAACTTAAATGTTTTCTGTTTTCCATTGAAAATCTAGATTCTTTATTGCCAAATTCTAAAGAACCTTATTCATAATAATGGCTGCGAACACTCATTTCCTGGCGCCTTGAATTTAGAATCGTAGCCCAGTTGATTCATTTTTCCTGACCATTGTACAGGTACTATACTTTCTTGAATAATCTAGAAGTAATTAAAGAGACGTGACTGGTTACCGAAATGACACCATTCCTAGAGCCACACCCTTTCCAGTAGTTAATAAAAGGGTTGGAGCTTAGATTTCATGGTTTTTTCCATTAAGATCGCGATGTAAACAATATCATCAAAATATTCATGTGTTTTGAGTTCTTTTTCTCTACTTGTGTACTTTTTTCCTTAATGAACTAAAGCAAGTAAAGTCAATCAGTTTAAATTGACCAATAGCCTATTAAACTGACATAATTTTAAGACAAAAGAGGGTATTTAATTTTACGTTTAACAGTTAATCCCGCTTTTTGTTATAGAAATAATAAGTAATCTACTAATTCCAAGAAAATTTACGAATCTCTTTGTATTACTCCCCAGAGGACTCCAACTCTTTTTCATTTCATGTTTGTATGTACAATAATAGAATAAGAAATGTAATTCTATGTGTTCATTTGTTAATTCCCTGTATTTTGTTAAAAAATTACAGACAAAATACTGCTTTCACAACTTGGAAAAGCTCACTACATAAACAAATTTACGAATTTCTTTGTTCAATGCTCGAAAGGACTCCAACAATTTTTATCTACTGTTTGTATGGACAATAGATAAAGAAGTGGAATTCCGAAAATTCAGTTCAGAAATTACAGGCGAAATACTGTTTGCCAACTACGGAAAAATTTCTAATCAGAAAACTTTTATAAGCACATTGTGAACAGTTGGAAAAGGCCAACTTCTAAGATTCTGAAGAGCCTATATAGTGCTCCCATAATAAAATATCTAAAAAAAATTTTAGGCAAAATAATGATGAATGTTTAAATAAAGAAAAAAATGATCATAGAAGCTTGCTAAAAGAAGATAAATTATCATTTAGAAAAATGACGGGATATATAATATAGACGGAGCATATATAAGCATATATGAATATTTATAATAATATTCAATAAATCTATCTAATAGTATTTTATTTACTACAGTAAATGTTCTATTTGTTCCGATTATAAATTTCATTATTTCCCATGAGCAGAGATTTGGACACCCCTGTTTCACCACCCCGTAGAGCACTGCAGAATTTTTTTTCTTGTATAAGATCGATGATTAACAGGTTAGCGGTTGGAAAAATATTTTTTATTAACTGTCGTGAATCATTTTCCTTAATTCATCCTTATTCTGAACAGAACAAATCTTAGTAATCTTAGAAAATATAAAATTTTAAAATATCGTGCAGTTAGGAATCTGTGTATAACGTACAACCTATGTACTAACAAAGATGTGTGGGAAAATTAGGATTGGTGCTGCAGAATGTAAAGAGGTTTTAATTCGGGTCAAAAGTTTATTCTACTGTTTATCACGAAACTGTCATGTCATCCAGAAACATGTTATAATTTAACATATTCGCGAAAATGTATTTATTCAAAACCAGTTATTACTCACGACTGTAACAAGTATTATCTTGTTACTGTGTTGGGAAAACGCCAACTTCTAAGATTTTGAAGTACTCCCATAATAAAATATCTAACAAAATCTTCGACAAAGTAATGGTGAATGTTTAAATAAAGAAAAGCTCTAGTATTAGTTTTAAAAAATGGTATGGAAATTTGCTAAAAAAAGAGAAATTATCATTTAGAAAAAAGACGGGAGCTTATATACGGATATATAAATATTTATAATAATAATCAATAAATCTATCGAATAATTTTTTATTTACTTTTATTTACTTTTTTTATTTTTATTGTTCTATTTGTTTCGATTATAAATTTCATTATTTCCCGTGGTCAAAGATTTGGCCACCCTTGTTTCACCACCCCGTTGAGCACTGCAGATTTTGTCTTCTTGTTTAAGATCGATGATTAACAGATTACCATTTTTTATTAACTGTCCCGAATCATTTTCTTTGATTCGTCTTTACTATGAACAAAATAAATCTCACTAATCTTAGAAAATCTAAAATTTTAAAATTTCGTGCAGTTAGGAATCTGTGTATAACGTACAACCTTTGTTAGTAGATGTGTGGGAAAATTAGGATTGGTACTGCAGAATGTAAAGAGGTTTTAATTCGGGTCAAAAGTTTATTCTTCTGTTATCACGAAACTGTCATGCCATCGAAAAAATGTTATAATTTAACATATTCGCAAAAATGTATTTATTCAAAACCAGTTATTCCTCACGACTGTAACAAGTATTATCTTTGCAGGAGTTGATTTCTACGCTCGAATACGCAGAGCATTTTTTTAATATACAATGTCCATTTTATACTAAAGAAAAGTTAATAAAAGCCCTTTCAATTTGCTGTCAAATTTTAAAAGAAATGTGTTAGTATTTGTTCGTAAAATAAAATGTAATCCAGACAAAGAATTTCTACTTTAGCACTAGAACCGCAAGATGGACCATTTTGACCCAAAAATTATTTTGCTTCCAATTTTCCAAAAAGTGACTAACGAAATGGAAATAAATTTCTTGATTTTTCCTAATTTTTTACTCATAAAGATGTATCGCCTATATATTGATAGCCTAAGTTATCTGTCCGTCTGCCCTCGAATTTATAAAGCTGTTGTACCTGGAATGGCTAGAGGTATCCATATTGGATTCTTGATGAGTTAAGGTTAACAAAGTTCGAAATCCACCCCTTCTCCCCTTTTCTAGCATTTAATGCCATTATTTTAAGCCCAATTTTCTCCGGTTAAGAGCAGGCGATTAAATTTATCAATTTATAACAAAATAACATTATTTCTAGCATTATGACGCCATTCCTTTAACCATCTCATTTAATGATTTCTTATTTTAAATTATTTAAACATCGTCTGCATTATTTTCATACGTTTTATCACTGAACTTAGATATTACGTAAATAATTTTCTTTTATATTTGGCTTAAATAATAGATTAGGTACATGTGTGATAGTTTTAAATTTAATCATCGATTATTTTTTGTTGCAATGAAAATTTCATCACCGGTATTAACAACAAATTATATCTTCCTCAATGGTGTAGTGGTAATGATAGTTTCAGTCCTTTACTTCCATTAATTAATGTGGTAAAAAAATTGAGAAGAACTTAATGATAATTTCGGCGTAGCTAAGAAGACTTTGGCCCTTACTCTGGACGTTGCTGTTCGTTTCGAACCTTCGTTGTGACGTCATTTTGACAGCTTGCGGACATTATGTGAGCAAATGATCAAACTGACGTCAAAGTGACGTCACAAGAAACGTTCGACCCAATTCACAACGTCCAGAGTAAGCCCCTTTGAATTATCTTTCTAAATGAATTCAACGTAATTCTAAACTGCATTCGCAATATCGGGAGACTTTAGAGGAGTATGGAGATAAACAAATTATTGAGCGTGTACCCGATAATTCTCAACCAAAAAGAAAACCATTTTTTTTACCTGTCTCATACGGTAATTTACAATTCTGGAAAATTAAAAATTTTATTGATCCCGTCATATGACGGGCTATATCCTAGTGAAAATATGATATTAAAGAATCTGTGCCTATGTGAAAAAAGGTTCAATACTATGCTTCCAAATGTGGAAACAAAACTGTAGATATTTGTTCTAACTCAAAAATACCAATATGTAAAAAATAATATAAAAAAGTTGGCGAAACTGCTCCTGAACTTTGAAACCTTGATTAAATAATTGCATAAAAATTGTGTATTTATTTTTCTAACTATACATACCAGAGGTGGCCAACCTGCGGCTCGTGAGCCACATGCGGCACTTTGAAGGATTATTTGAGGCTCTCGATAAATGTACCCGAGTGTCCTTTTCATTTTTGTGTTATTATATTTTAAAAAATTACTATCGTTCCGTATGTGTTTCAAAATGTCTTTTAAATTAATGACAACAAATATGAAAGACTAAGTGCAACGTTGTAACAAATTTCATTTCCGTCCAAGTTAAGAATGATATGATTAATCGAAAACTGCGCGAACGAACATTATTGTTCCTATGTGTTTCAAAATGTCTTTTAAATTAATGACAACAAATATGAAAGACTAAGTGCAACGTTGTAACAAATTTCATTTCCGTCCAAGTTAAGAATGATATGATTCATCGAAAACTGCGAGAACGAACATTATTGTTCCGTATGTGTTTCAAAATGTCTTTTAAATTAATGACAACAAATATGAAAGACTAAGTGCAACGTTGTAACAAATTTCATTTCCGTCCAAGTTAAGAATGATATGATTCATCGAAAACTGCGAGAACGAACATTATTGTTCCGTATGTGTTTCAAAATGTCTTTTAAATTAATGACAACAAATATGAAAGACTAAGTGCAACGTTGTAACAAATTTCATTTCCGTCCAAGTTAAGAATGATATGATTAATCGAAAACTGCGCGAAAGAATATTTTGTTCCGTATGTGTTTCAAAATGTCTTTTAAATTAATGACAACAAATATGAAAGACTAAGTGCAACGTTGTAACAAATTTCATTTCCGTCCAAGTTAAGAATGATATGATTCATCGAAAACTGCGCGAACGAACATTATTGTTCCTATGTGTTTCAAAACGTCTTTTAAATTAATGACAACAAATATGAAAGACTAAGTGCAACGTTGTAACAAATTTCATTTCCGTCCAAGTTAAGAATGATATGGCTCATCGAAAACTGCGCGAACGAACATAAATAGGGGCATAATCGTCCGTAATCGACCGACTCCAGACCGATTTTGAATTTTGAATTTGTAAACTTTCACTACAACGGACAGCTGACATTGTGCTCTGGAGGAAACAATTTGTATTACTCTTGCTACGAATATAATTTGTAATCTGGAATTTTTAGTAAGTTAACTATAATTTGTTTCGTAGTATGTAACACGTGTTATTGTTGTTTTAATAACACGAAACTTGTATTTTCTAAATCTATTTATTTCCAGTTCTTTCAAAAATATGCCGACAGAGAACGAAAATGAAAAGAGAAAATACAAGCAAGAAAATAGAAGTTTTAATAATGGGAGGAGAATTTATTTTTTATCGACAATAACGGAAAAGCATTGTGATATTTGTAATTCTACGGTCAGAAATTATATGGTTAACAATTTACGTCGATATTATAAAACCAATTATCCTCAGTTTTCTAATCAGTATCCACCAAATTCCAAATTAAGTTCAGATAAACTTGCTTCTTTAAAATCAAATTTAAATAAACAATAAATATAATTTCTGTAAACTACTTTTTAATATCTTTTTTGCATTTTAAATGCGTATTTAATTTCGTTCACGAAAAATTTCAAATTTTGAAAAGTGGCTCGGACTATCAAGGAGCTTGGCCACCCCTGATATATACTTTTCTATATTGCAATATCTTATTATTTTTATCAATAATTATAATAAATTAGTGTCTAAAACTGAAAAAAATATCATTGCGTATATATATACTGCACTTTTTGAATAAACAACTCAAATTTGTATGAATCGGGGTAAGCTTGATCCCTCTAGTGTTAACTAAATTTGACCATAATATCGTACAATTGTATAATATCTACCATCAAATTAATTTTGTAAATTGTACAATTTTTTAAATTTTCTGCGGACGTTGAAAATTAAATTTTTCTTTCAAAATACTAATACAGGTTCTTTAAAGAAAGCACAGTTGTTTTCTCAAAAATCCCGCATTAATTGTCAGTATTCTGAAAAAGCTGTAACCTCTACATTATTCTTATCTTTAGATGAAGTAGAATCTCGAAGAAGAAATTGCACACGTTAAATATTAGTTATTGTATACATCCCCTGTATTTTGCTTGTTATAGGAGTATGGATTGTAATTTTTCCGTTTATATGGCAAATACAAATAATCCAATATAATTATACTATTTTGCTTCCTTAGATTATTTTTAAGGAGTAATTTTATTCCACGTTTCAAATTCGATTTGAATGTCAATGAAAAATATTTGCAATAATTACGTTTACCTCACCAAAAATTATATATATTGTAAGTGTAATCAGAGAGAATAGGAGCAATTGTAATTGGTAATTACATTTTCTCCAGCCAAAAACTTTTGCTTTCCTTTTACCTCACCTTTTTTACTTAGGCTATCCTTCCTTCATTAGTTTCACGTTCAAATAAATTGTATGCAATTTGTTTAATGTGTGAAAATTTCCATTCAACACTGTGAGAATTTATAAGAAAATAGGACAAGGTCCTTCTTACTACGGTGAACAGTTAAAAGGCTCACTCAGAAATATTCAACAAGGACATTATAGTATTCGTTGTGCTGAGGACAAATGCCAAATCCCTTTCCTACTCAACGAAACTTCGTTGATTGCATTCATTCCAATTTCTGGGGGAAATATAATCAGCAAACCTAGTTTTAATTTATTTATGAAAAAAATACTTGGTAGAAATCCAAAATAAATTAAAATCGTTATTTAATGATTAGATAGTTTACTACCGTAAAAAAAATAAACTATTTTATCTCTCTTGAAATTACAGTTTAGTATTTAGATATAATTTTTTTGGTTACACTTACCCCATTTAACACTAAATTAACCTTTGTACATTTTCCTCTTTTTACCTTTCTTATAACTACGGAATTCTAAAAAAATTACTCACCCGAGCTCCTGTTGTTCTATTCTCTGAATGTCTTTGGGAGAGCTTTTTAGAATTCAAAAATAATACATTCGACAAAGTCCACGACAATCTCCGCTCCATTTTGTTTTCCATCTCTTTTCGCATTGCCAACCGTGAAAAACCAAAAACAGCCGAGCTCACGACACCTGTAACTTCCTTTTTTCTTAAACTATTCCCTTTAATAATTTTATTTGTAATTTTTTTTTCATATTTCAACATAATCTGCTCAGTCGACATAGTGGTTCAGATGGTCTGTACCATATTGGATTCCTCTTGCTCAGTGTCAATTTGTGAGAATAATAAAATTTCCTCTGACTCAGGGCCTGATTAAAGCACGGGATGACTGGGTTTAGGCCCTGGGTTGCCTAGTTTTAGAGGCCCCAGCTTAGGGACCGAAACTTAAATACAATTATTATTTGCTTAAGAATTTTATTATTTTATTAATTTTCTCTTAAAATCTACGAATAGCTATTATTTGTTAATCTTACCTACGCTATTTTATTTTATTTTTTATATAAAAACTTAATTGCAAGTGTTACAGTTTACATCCTTGAGAATATACAGATTTTTGGCATTCGACTGTACTACAAATGTATGTAAACATAAAAAAACTATTATAAACTTTCCTCCAAAAATATTCGCTTGTATCCTCTTTTATAAACTAATTTTCTTTGCCTTGAAAGGAGGGCAGGGGGGCCCGAAAGACTACCAGGACCTGGGCCCAACTTTGCCTTGATCGGGCCCTGCTGACTCGAAGGGCATCTTAAGAATTCTTTAAAAGAATCGAGTATTTATCCAAAAACACGTATTGCATTAAACAGCCTGTTTGTTCCATCCTTCAGACTAATTTTTATGCAATTAGTTAGTAGCTCAATATTAGTGGGATTTAAGATTCTGAAAGTCACAGAAATACATGTAAATAGGATGTTTAGTAATCGGAATATTGTAAATATCCCCATTAAAAGGAAAGGTTATAATTTCTTTATGACTGTAAAAACTTTCTAACCCGATAGCTCTGAAAGAATTACAGAGGATAGTATAAAGTTGATTTTTTTTTGCCATCTTTGTAAATTGTTCAAGTATTTCTATAAATTGACTATTCAATAAGCAATTCATATTGAATAAAAGTCTGAGGATTTTCAGTGCATTTCTGAACTGACTTGAACCATTCTGTACCAAATTACATCATATGGTGGAGAAAATTATGAAATTTGATTTATTTGTTTTTGAGGTATTAAGGGAAAGCCCGCCTTATATTATTTGGCTTTCATTTCCATTGTTTATCGCACATCAATAAATTACCATTTTGCCAAATAAAATTCGAGTTTTATAAAGAAACCTCGTTGTAGGAGTCACAATATTCACTCCACGTTACATGGAACGTTATAAAAATGTCATATTATTGAAGACTTGAATGTACTTCTATGATATATTAAAAAACTGTCATGAAAAAACTCTTCCTCCTCAAAAAAAAGGGAAAGAAATGAAAATTATCACTGCAGGTATTCGCGTTTAATCACTTTATCACGTAAGTTACTGCAACCTCGACAAAGTGTTCATTACTTTCTTCATCTATCTTACATAAAATCAAAAGGAACCAGAAATGTGTGCTTTTTAAATCATCATTTTGCATCAACCTGCTTAGACTTTAATCATATGTTTGACTAGCATTCATTATTATAATTTATTATATATAATTATATATTTCAAATTAATTTCACCTCTATATGCCAAACGGTGCTTTGTAATGAAATCTTTACAGCACAAATTGAAAATTAAATACATCATTCATATTCAGC
>CM063498.1:169245941-169273441 GCA_032207245.1 Pardosa pseudoannulata | reverse complement strand
CTCATTCATTTAAACACAATGCTCTAATAATGTGTATCTTGAGCAATTAATCTGATGAACAATGATAGAAAGAAACTGATTTCACTTAAAGGCGAAAATCACGTTAACTGTTGAAAAAAAATGATTTTTTCAAAAATTTACTATGGATACATCTGTCTTCATAAATTAAAAAGTTTCATTCATTTAAACACAATGCTCTAATGTGTGTATCTTGAGCAATTAATCTGATGAACAATGATAGAAGGAAACAGATTTCATTTAAAAGGGAAAATCACGTTAACTGTTGAAAAAAAAATCGACTTTTTCAAAAAATCACTATGGATACATCTGTCTTCATAAATTAAAAACTCTCATTCATTTAAACACATGCTCTAATGTGTGTATCTTGAGCAATTAATCTGATGAACAATGATAGAAGGAAACAGATTTCATTTAAAAGGGAAAATCACGTTAACGGTTGAAAAAAACCGGTTTTTTCAAAAATTCACTATGGATACATCTATCTTCATAAATTTAAAACTCTCATTCATATAAATACAATGCTCTAATGTGTGTATCTTGAGCAATTAATATGATGAACAATGATAGAAAGAAACCGATTTCCCTTAAAAGGGAAAATCACGTTAACTGTTGAAAAAAAATGATTTTTTCAAAAATTTACTATGGATACATCTGTCTTCATAAATTAAAAACTCTCATTCTTTTAAACACAATGCTCTAATGTGTGTATCTTGAGCAATTAATCTGATGAACAATGATAGAAAGAAACTGATTTCACTTAAAGGCGAAAATCACGTTAACTGTTGAAAAAAACCGGTTTTTTCAAAAATTCACTATGGATACATCTATCTTCATAAATTTAAAACTCTCATTCATATAAATACAATGCTCTAATGTGTGTATCTTGAGCAATTAATATGATGAACAATGATAGAAAGAAACCGATTTCCCTTAAAGGGGAAAATCACGTTAACGGTTGAAAAAAAATCGATTTTTCAAAAATTCACTATGGATACATCTATCTTCATAAATTAAAAAGTCTCATTCATATAAATACAATGCTCTAATGTGTGTATCTTGAGCAATTAATATGATGAACAATGATAGAAAGAAACCGATTTCCCTTAAAGGGGAAAATCACGTTAACAGCTGAAAAAAAATCGATTTTATCAAAAATTCACTATGGATACATCGGAATGTTACAAATTTACCCCTAAAAGAATTTTCCAAATATTCCAGATAGAGAAGTTATCACTGATTCATCGACGTTTTAACATTTACTAAAAATGTTTAAAGTTAATTCCATTTTACTGAAAACTGTATTCCTTCACATTCCCTACATTCTAATTTAAAATCTTGTTATCACAAAACATTCAGATTTCCCAGATCAATTTATAAGTATACTTTCCTGCTAAACCTCAATTTAACCTAATTCTTACTTAGGGTTGGGTTGGTTCGCTACGGTCTACTTTTTGCAGCACGAGGGATAATGAGACCGGGACCTACTGCTTAAATCCGATTCCGAACGGCTACGTACATCCATGCCACAGTGGGATTAGAACCCACGAACTCCGGGTCCGAAGGCCAGCACCCTACCCATTCGGCTAATTCTTACTTAGAAAATTGTATGTTAAAAAATTAAATCTAAAATTTGTAGTAAAATTAGCAAATGTAATTATAAAAGTCATTAATTATATTAATTAATTTAAATACATTCCTAAATTGAGAATCAGTGTAAAATGTAACAGTTTATATAGAAATATACAACATATAAAAAATGTAACTGAAGAAGTACTTTTAAAACCTTGATTGGTAAATGAATATTTTTATTTCCATGTTTTCAAAAAGCAAATTTTGTCTTTATATACTAGTTAATTATTGTTGCATTATTTATTTATATATATGTGTGTGTGTGTGTGTGTGTGTGTGTGTGTGTGTATATATATATATATATATATACATTTATATACTTTTCTCAAATCGCAAGAATATGTTAAAATCCCGAGAAAAAAGTTTTATTTTATTCATTGGTTTGAAGACTACAGAGTTTGCTGCATTGATTTTTTACGTTTTTCAATGTGATCGCTTCTTTAGCACAATGTTCTGATATGTGTTTTTAAGAGAATCAGCATTTTTATGAGCAATGTGTTTTTTATGAATTATTGAATGAGCAATGAATGTAAGAATTTGACTTCTTTAAATTCATTTTTCACTAGAATACCCGACAACATATTCTTGTCCAACTGATACGAAAAATTGTTATCGATATATAAATACATTAACATAAGCTATAAACTTTACCGATTGTGTAAATTAAAATAATTTATATTAATCACACTTCCTTTAATCTAGAAATTTGTTTCTTAACCCTTAATTTGGCTAAGTCTGGCCGCTACACCAGACACGTATATTTATAACTACTATATAACATAATTAACTACTATATACATAGTTGTCAGTGTTCCCCACAGCGGACATTAATTTTCTCAAAAATGGAAAATGATACATTTTTTTGTTTATTTTATAGAGATCCTAATGTCTATACAGACATGGAAAAATAACAGTAATTAAAAAATATTTGAAAAACATCTTGTCAAGTTAAGGGTTAAATGGGATTGAAGTAATTAATTACCAGTATATCATTGCTAAAGGATTTAAAACAGTAGACAAAAACGTAAAATGTTTTATGTAAATAAACTGCAATCCATTAAATTTTTATTTTTGGGTATTATTTGCATATAGAAACTTATTAGTGATTAATGTCCTTTATTAAATCAAATAAATAAATTATCACAGAAAAAAAGGTAATCTTGCATGAGGTAATATTTTAATGTTGATACATCAAAACTGACAGAGTGGGTGAAGAACACATTACAGAGATACATATTCAAAATTTACATAACAGTTTAATAATTTAAACCATGAAAAACCCTTTTTATGTCTCTCTTGCATTATGAAATTAATACCTTGATGAAAAAATACCATAAATATGAAAATTCCAGTCCTGTTGGGAAAGTGCAGTTCTTGCCAAATGAATTTAAAATGTAGTACATGGAATCATATCACAATCTCTAAGTAAGCTCAAGTAAGGATATTAGGACGTTTAATGAGGTTGTAATGTATTACATTGAACGGCGATGTTTGTTATAGCATTAGAAATGGTACAAAATTCTACTCTCTTATTACGCAAAATTAGCTTGTGGAGATGGATTGCCAAAATTTTCTGTGTGGAGTACTTACATTTTATCTATCACAAAGATAGCTCCAGCCAAGTTGCCTGTACTTATCTGTTGCCGTGGAATTACGACTCACTCCATTTTCGACGAGAAAAGCCAAGAGAAAAATTTCTACTTTGTCATTCTGAACGCCTGTTGGTGATATTTTTATTATCATTACTCAGAAAAATACTGCTTGGAGATAGCTATCATTGCGCTACACAAATCAGTAAGTATTACCATAACGCAATGCTAAGTTCCATAAGAAATGTAATCCGTGGTATTTTTATGTAACGCTTTTCATTTGATGAGTCGTCGCTTTAGACGCTTACACTTAAGTTCACTTTTGTTCAACTGGAGCACAAGCACATCGAGTATGGTTGGTAAAGACGAGCTTCTCAACTTTTCTCTCCGTGAGATCGTCGCCGTCAAGCTTAACGCTATAAAAGTATAGCGTCACTTTTTCCTTTTCGGCTGCGACGCATTTCAGGCTTTCAACGGCACAGCATCCGGCATGCTTGCCGCACCTGTGCAGCAGAGTGCAGTGGGGCAGGTAGTACTTCCCTGGATAATGGTCGTTCACATGGATGACCTGCTGTCTGGGCACTTCGCACTTGCTGGCCGCAGACACGCGCTGGCTGTGCAGGAGGGCCAGACGTTTGTCTTCTTCGTCCAGGACCTCGTTGAAGGAATCATCGTCTTCAGTGTGGTGCAAGCGGTGTCGAACGGCGGATCGTCGGCAGGCGACCGGGGAGGTGACAGCTACCAAGACAAGGATCAATACTGTTGGAATGGAGTAGATCATTTCTGTAAGTTCTGGAAGAAAATAAATGTGTGTTAAAGCAAGATCAAATTCTGCATTTTCAATCATAGTTTGTTGCATATATTTTTCTAAAATGACACAAACTGAAATTAATGTTCTAATGCAGAGATGGGCAAACTGCAGTCAGAAAATTCCGCCCACCTCACATTAAAAATATGTTTATATAAATTATATTTATATAAACCACAATGAGGAAAATAATTATGTACAATTCAAGTGTAGGGCTAATTACTTTCCTTAAGATATATGTAATGGTGGTTTCATTTCGAATTGGAAAACACATAGATAAGTAAAGTCTTTTATTTTCGTAAACTATAAGAATACAATATACATGAAATAAAGCTCGCAATTGGGAAAATGTTCATTATACGCTCCACCCAGTGACTTTCTATTTCGGGAAAGGATTTAATATTATTTATTTAATTTGGAAAGAGGATGGACATTGACATCATTATGAATATTGTTGAAACCAAACAAGCACCAGCAAAAAATTTAAGAGTTGCTGGTGCTTGTTTGGTTTATTATAGATATTCGTATACTATTTCAACCCCAAAACATCTATTAAAAGCACGCAAAGTTGGTTCAGTTTCATGCTCTTAAAGATGAATCGTTTGGTTTGGAGAACTACCGCGTATTATTTGCTACAAAGTGATAAAACTACCAAGAACTACAGCTTAAACATGGCACATTCAAAATTTTGTTATAGTTCAAGCAATCTTGTATCAGTAATTTCATTATTATTTCTCTTCTGACATTTCATGCTACATAAACCTCAAGAAGTGTTGAAATGGAAACAAAATGAGATATAAGATAATTTTTCGTGATAGAAACCCTAATAAATATAAGATAAAAGTTACTAAATACACATTGTTTTCTACAATATTCCTTTTAATCTTTCTTTTAACTGCTCTTTTTGAATGAAGAATAATTCCAAAGAAGTGGAAAAATAGAGAAGCAAACAATGAAATTGTTATTAAAAAACAGTAAAGGGACAAAATAATAATGAGAATGGTAAGAATACAGTAATATTATACAAAAGATATGTTTTAATAACTAAGATATGTAAATACATATACAATCATTTGTGTTGGGGGACGAGAGAGAGAGAGAGTGTGTGTGTGTGTGAAAAAACTTCATAAAAAGTAACGAGAATTCTCCACAGGTGTTGTTATATTTTTAATAATCTTGGAATTTTTCTCTTATAGCACAAGTAAAATAACAATTGCATACTTTAACATATTAATTCCTTTAAATTTCATGTACAATCAATCTTAATAAGGTTACGATTTTTGCAGTACGACATTAACAGATGAAATATAGATACTTTAAAACATATCCTAGTTATAGTAGTTATTCAACATATTTGTTGAAAACATAAATCCCTTTTTTGCCTGATTGTAAACTCTTTTATCCCTTAATCGTCGCACGATTCTGATAAAATTTGCTCAAAAATCCTCAATACTTTTACTAATGTTTTTAATCATTTATAAAATCTCTAGTCAATTAATATAAAAAACATTGTATCTGTTTTTAAATTTATCAGTTTATTTTTTAGATATAAAATTTTTCTTTAATATATTCTAACTTATATTTAGCTTTACCCTGCAGTTAGAAACTAGGTCAAAAAAATTTCCCTGGAGGTAATAAATAAATACTGTTATAAAGGTATTAACACATTTAAAATAACAATAATGAATTATGTAATCATACTGCATGCAATCATTGTAATTGTACTTGATTATATTATAAGTTTATATATTTTGATAAAATCAAATTATATACAAAATAAATGAAGGTAGAATTGCATTCTTAGGTGTATCTAAGTAATTTAAAATAAGAAAGAGACATGTCACAAAATATATATGACTCCAAAGTTCCAAAATTATTTTCTGGAAGACTGTAAATTTATGATAATACATAAAATACTAACTGTTTTGGGATGCAAAATGCTGTGAATGGTATAATATATATATATATAATATATTATATATATATATATATATAGTTGTGCTATATATATTTTATACGATTCACAACAATAAGCACTGCTAAAGATGTATAAAACTTAAAACAGTCATTTTATAAGCGATATGTAATAAATTTATGTATTATTGTATAAAAAAACTATTTTGCCTGAATGTAACAATTACATATAATTCAATATCAAAGTTAAAATTATGTATTCACTTGAACTATGTTTTAGATTAATTGATTAATGCCCTAGTCAATTCTACCATATCTGTTGATGAATGTCTCAAATCTAAGTTATTATAGACTTCACATAGTAAAACAAGTATTATTTAACTGTTTTAGTGCCGAACGACGATATACGTCTCTCGCAACACTTGCGAAAAGTGTCAACGACGATATATCGTTGAATATGAGATTGCGCCTTACTAAGTACCATTACAAAATGTCAGCTTTGATGTTGCTGTTATTTTATGCTTTTGTCAGATATTCCTGTTTTAGATATAATAATTAGCATTGGATAATTTTTATCAGCTTTTTACAGACCTTAACAAATTTATAAAATTGGTCCGGCATTCTTCACATAAATACAATATTTTCTGTTGTCACTAAAAAGGTCAAATACCCACAGCCAGGACGTGATAATCACACGGGCACACAGGATACCATGGGTATGAAAAACAATATGATTTTGTTAATGTCATATATATATATTATATATATATATATATATATATATATATATATATATATATATATATATATATATATATATATATATATATATATATATATATATATATTATATATATATATATATATATATATATATATTATATATTATATATTATATATATTATATATATATATTTATATATATATTATATATATGTATATTATATATGTGTGTGTGTGTGTGTGTGTATAACATGAAATATTCTAACAACATTGAATTTCATCATTCGCCTTGGCATTTGTACTTGAGTTTTTTCTCTTCGTCATTTTATCTAAACACCTTTAGAGACGAGTTTAAGAAAGGATAATTTTAGTGATATTTTGTAGTCTTTTGCAATTAAATCAATAAATGTATTTTTACTCATATTTGTTTTTGCGTCCATTTAAGTTCTAATTCAATAAACACATTCACATTTATAAATAATGAATAAAATAAAAAGGAAAATAATATTTAAAATCTGTTTCCTAATCAAAAGTTATAATTTTTTATCGGAATGGGATTAGGCTTTAATCTCTCTTAAATTTTGTAAGAGTATGGTTACACAAAAATTGGATTGGGACTTGGGCACAAAAATACATACTTGGTCCAGTTTGCAACAATACTTACATAGTTTTGTCTAGTTAATAGATATATGGCATCATACATTTTTAAAACCTAAACGTGCTTGAAATGGCCTTACCTTTCAAGCCTTATACTATTGTCAAATTTTCGCACTCTTATTTTGCACACGCTTTCACATTTTATTGATGTACAACTCAGGTTTAATGGAAACTGAAGTATAAAAACTGAATGTTGTTATAATGCGCTTATAATAGATATATATAAATATGCCAATGACTCGAACTGCACTGTGCAGAATTTAGAGAGTTATGCACGAAAAAATCTTTGTTTAAAAGTAATATATTAAGTTCACCATAGCAAAGCACGGGCACAATTGCTAGTATATATATATATATATATATATATATATATATATATATATATATATATATATATATATATATATATATATATGTATGTATATATATATATATATATATACATATATATATATACACATATATATACATATATATACACATACATATATATATATATATATATATATAGGTATATATAGATATATATATATATAGATAGATATATATAGATATATATAGATATATATATAGATATATATAGATATATATGTATATATATAGATATAAATATATATAGATATATATATATATAGATAGATATAGATATATATATATATATATATATATATATATATATATGGATGGCATGAAATAGTCTAACAAACAACGTTGAATTTCATCATTTCGCATTGGGATTTGTACTTGATTCTTTTCTCTTCGTCATTTCATTTAAACACTTTTAGAGACGAGTTTAAGAAAGGATAATTTTAGTGATATTTTGTAGTCTTTTGAAATCAAATCAATAAATGCATTTTTACTCATATTTGTTTTGAGTACACTTAAGTCCCAATTTAACAAACACATTCACATTTATAAATAATGAATAAAAAAAAAGGAAAATAATATTTAAATTCGTCTTCCTAATCAAAAGTTATAATTTTTTAGTGTGATTAGGTCTTTATCTCTTTTAAATTTGGTAAGAGGATGGTTGCACAAAAATTGGATTGTGCCCTATACACAAAAATATCCTAGTTGGCCCTGTTTACAACTATAGTTGCATGCTTTTGCCTAGTTAATAGATATACCGCATCATATATTTTTAAAACCTAAACGTGCTTGAAATGGCCTTACCTTTCTGAATCGAAAAAATACTTGGAGGAAATTCTCGTTTTTCTTAGAAGTAGCAGGAGATGCTTCTTCAAAAAATTTCTTGCGTTGTTTGCGCCGATAAAACACACAAAAAGTTACGTCTACTTAATGAGGCATCTCTGTTTCAGGTGATATAATCTGCAGCATGTTATTTTCCTGCAAAAGCGGAAAATTCATTTTTTAAGCACCCATTGTCAAAAGACAGAAAGAAAGGGCTAGACAAGGAAACTGTTGCAAATGCTGAAGGAAATACACTTTCAAGGCCAAGGTTCACTCAGTCATAGCGTCGTATTATGTGATTTGCCCATCACTTAAACTCATTGTCTAAGCTGAAAATTCAATTTTCTTTTCCACAATTTAATGTAATTTTTCCCTTCAAAAATACAACGCTCTCTTATTATCCTCAATCATCTATTATTAAAGTTAAATAATCCCCATTAATGCATTATTAAATTTAAATAAAATGCTATATTAAGACTGAATTTTTTGCATAAAAATTTAAAGCAAGGTTATTAAATTGAATACCTCTACTTAAGTTAGAAGTAGCAGTAATAACGTCAATTAATTCAAGAATTTATCATATATTTTAAAATAAAAAATATCTCAAAAAATTAAATATTTTCATTTTAATGTCCACTCTCTTGAATCACTGTATATTTTATATGCAAAATATAAACCATATTGTATACAGTATTTAATTCATATTAAAACGATAAAGACTGCAATACTGAATATATATTTTATAGTAAACATTTTCTACACAATTAACCTCTTGCCTTATGAATCGAGCGACGATTGTGTGTGCCACTTTCGATGAGAGCTTTTCTCTGAGTCGTGACCAGAAGCAGTTTCATCACGGGCTAAATTGTGAGCAAAGCAAACCAGTGGACATTAATAGTACTGCATTTACTATTTAATAAAACCACAGAATTTGATAATTATATTTCATTTAATTTTTATTAAAAAATATTATTAATGTTTTTATTTCACATAATATTATTTCTATGTTTTTGGTTATATAACAAAAGTAAAAATTTTCAGTCGTTTAAATATTTTCTATGTAGAATTTATTGCTTGAATAACCTATAAGTGAATAATGTATAATATTAGTTAAAATTTTGTAAGGGGTATTGTTTTATTACTGATACGAGCTTTTCACTATTGGCCAGAAAGAATCATCACGTGTGTGATACGAGGTTCTGATTTTAGACACAGCAGTGCGATCACGTCGCCCATACGTTGTTTTAAGGCAAAGGGTTAAATGTTTTGGAGATTAAAAGACAATAAATATAATTAAATATTTTGAATAAACGGTTGAAAAAGCACTATTTTTCGTCTTCTTTCGGGTTTTAAATTGGCAAAATATAGGGCTCGAAAGCATCATTTATAAAAAAACGTTTCTCGATTATACTTTATGTTTTAGGTACAATATATAAACTATATAAACTCGTTCCAATATCTTTTTGTAATACACTTATAAAATACTCCTAAAAATGTACTCTCTGTGTTATATTTTAATCTTCACAAATCTGGGACAGACAATTATGTTATACTATCCCCCCAGAAATGAAGGTCTTTAACCCTTTAAAGATCACCAAAATAAATTCATTGGAATTTAGTGTAATTAATTTATAAATGTTATCTATGAACCTTGTAAATGTAAAATATATGATAAGTTTTCTTTACATTCCTTAGGAGGGTTTACCTTAGAGGATACCTAAGAAGGGTTTGGTTTGGAGTGCTACAATCTACTCTTTTGCAACACTAGGGCTAATGAGACCGGGACCTACTGCTTAAAGCCGATTCCGGACGGCTACGAACATCCATGCCCCAGTGGGATTCATACCCACGAACTCCGGTCCCGAAGGCCAACACCCTAACCAATCGACCATCGTTAGGCAAGGAGGTTTTGAGGAGTTGTTTAACTGACTAACCCCTCCCCTTGTACAGCTTGAACATTATACTTTTTAAAAGTTTAACTATACTAGAAGAACAATAAATATAATCCTTAAAATGATATAATGAATAAATAGCTTAACTATTTATAAGTGGAGTTTCTATAGATACTTTTATTTGGGGTCATAAGAAGGATAAATTGAATTACTGACTTCTCGGGTACAGCAAGTTTAAATACACATATTTCATAAGAAAAGATAAATTAAATGTAGAGCTATCATCTGCTGTAAATTTAAAATGTCAAAAACATAAAAAAAAAAATCGAAAAATTATCCATGTCTCTAAAAAGTATACATATATATGTATATATATATATACGTATACATATATATGTATATATATATATACATATATACGTATATACATATACATATATATATATATAGATATACATATATATATGTATATATATATATACGTATACATATATATGTATATATATATATACATATATACGTATACATATATATGTATATACATATACATATATACGTATACATATATATGTATATACATATACATATATATGTATATACATATACATATATACTTATATATATGTACATATATATACATATACATATATATGTATATGTATATGTATATATATATATATATATATATATATATATATATATATATATATATATATATATATATATATATATATATGTATGTATGTATGTATGTATGTATATGTAATATTATTTTTTTGAAAACTGGATTTACGAGTTTATTACGTCTTTTGAAACATTAAATAAGTTTTGGCGTGTATGTAACTAAATATAATTTGTTACAAGCACGCAATAAAGTTGCGGAAGTATTTGAATCTTCTCATTGGATTCTTAGTATATAATTTGGTCGAAATGAGGAAGAGATTGAAACTGTGTATTTCTTTTGGAGCATATTAATAGGATTCTCGTATTGACACCCGGATATCAGCAAATGATGGATGTGCCCTTAAAATACTAGTTTAAAGGGTGGAATACCTTTTACATGTCTGCATCAATATTATTTTTTTCCTGAGAATGAAGCTTTTGCAAACGCAGGTGGCAACGGGTATCTAGAGTGCATATTTCAACAGGATGGCAACAGACACTTTCATTGCCGCTACGCCTCGGGTGCAAATATTCTAATTGGAATGTGTGTTTGCTTTTCTTTTTTTATGAACTGTCGGTTATTTTGAGAGTGTGTGACAACGATGTTACCGAAACAGTCTGGCCTGTGCATGTTTGAATCGCATTTCATCGACCAATCGGAAGAAAACGTGCTCCACAGCCGCGGGGTGCTCTACATACGTGACTCGTGACTGCTGCGAATGAGACATGCGGCACGTATGTGATACACCCGAAAATAATTTCATTCAGAAAAAACTGGACCTCCATTTTGCTAGAAAGGACAAATTTATTTGGAGACACATGACTCTGATGAATTTAGTTCTTCAATATGACAGATCTAAAGGGACGTAGATATCATTAAAACTAAACTGGAAATTCCATTGGTTTTTCAGTATGCTTTCATGTTGAAGTGTAGAGTAAAACGCAAGATTAAAAATTATCTTCCATGTAAAAAATTTATCGTTCAGTTAAATGCTCTTGATTGTTATCTATAAAAATCTCTTAACTCTAAAACGCCCTGAACCTTGCTACTTGCTATTGCAAAGAACCCCCACACACACATAAATATATATATATATATATATATATATATATATATATATATTTATATATATATATATATATCTATATATATATATATATATATATATATATATATATATACATTACATATATATACATATACATATATATGTATATATATATATTTATTTATTTATATATGTATATATATATACACACACACACACATATATATATATATATATATATATATATTTATATATGTATATATATACATATATATACATATATATATATATGCAATATTACCCCACACACACATAATATATATATATATATATATATATGTATATGTATGTATACAACATATACATTTATATACATATACCTATATATGTATAGATACATATATGCATATATACATATATATATGCACATACATATATATATGTATATATATATATATATTATATATTATATATTATATATATATATGTGTATATATGGATATATATATATTATATATATATATATATATTATATATATATATACGGATTACATATATATCATATATATATATTATATATATTACATATATATATATATATATATATATGTATATATGTACATATATATGTATATATATGTATATATGAATATATACACACTATATATATATATGTGTGTGTGTGTGTGTGTGTGTGTGTGTGTGTTTGTGTAAGTGAAATGTCAGGTTTGGCCACTTTACTATATATATGAGTGTGTCTGTGGCAAAATTGTTCTTTAGCAATCACAAGAGGTAAAGCCCATATTCAATAGTTGCCAAGGCTTACTTGACAATGCAACTTTGCTGCATTCATGTCATTGAAAGCAATTTACTGAACTCTAAAATTTGGCAGCTATTTATCAAAAATCTTTTATTTTCATCTTAAAAACGGAGAACAGATAGTCTGACACAGGCAGAAGACAACCGTGTATCTGTTGATTTACGAAAATGCCATCTTGAGAAAGGGAAAAGGATTCTGTTTAAGAGAGCTACGGTCTATTATTTTCCTACGCGAGAACTGATGAGACCCATTCTTAAACTGATTTCGAAAGGCTACGAATACCCATGCCATCAGCGGAATTCAAACCCGAGAACTGTTGTACCAGAGTGCAGAGACCTACCATTCGGCTATCATTTGGCTGAAATCTCATGAAAATTTCAATTAATATTTCTCTGTGTCTTATTACAATCGAAGCGGCAAAAATGAAAAAAAACGGCATAAAGTTTGCAAAGATCCATCCTCAGTTTGACCTGTAAAAATTGACATCTGTTCCATACAAGAAATAAGAAGGAAGCATAGCGATTATTAATCCAGACTTTAGTTTTGAGAAGAGTAGAAGGAATGCTATCTCAAAGAACCATGTCCTTGATTTTAATTTGAGAGGCAGGGAAATTTAAGATTAAGAAAAATCGAATGTGAATCACGCCATCACTAATTGGTGTTAACCTCTGGTCTAACTCCTTGAGGACCACACCTAAATGCTATACGAGTCGACTGTTGTGAAAACCTTTGCGGTTTAACGCCATCTAGTAATTAAATCTAGCATTTAAAAATTAAAATAAAACGTTCAGATCTCCTATTACGCATACGCGACGCTGGTCTCTCAATATCAACAGTAGATCATCTCGTGGAGGTGACGCTGGACTGAAAAGAGTGGAATCTCTGCGTCGCGTATACGAGACGTTGGTCGCGAAGGGGTTAAGGAGATGGAAGCTATAAAACGTTTAAATACTTTCGCGTCCGCTGACGGGAAATTGAATCATTTACACTTCTATTCTTGGTTGCCGTCGACGTGAAATCACGTCATTTTTAAATCCATTCCAGGGAATTAACATTCAGCAATTTCTGTTTCTGAGAGTAGCTAAACTATCCCATTTAGAATCTTATAAAAATGTTTACCGAAAGCTCTTAATAAACATTAAAATAAATCTGTGAATCCATTTTAAATGTCTATTTCATGTAGAAATAGGTTATTAAAATTTCCTGTAAATAATTAAAATTCTATTTAAATGTAAAAAAGGCCGAATTTTGCTCGAAAATTCCGTGTAGACATTCGGAGTAGACATAAAATTACTTCCTATAAATTAAGTTTCAATTTATTTAACAAATCAATACCAAAAAATGTTAAAAGATATTTTTAAGTAATAATAAGGCAAAAATAGAAGAAAGATACTGAAAATTAATACTCAAAGAACATTTTAAAAATCAATCAAATCTTTAAAAATAATTAAAATAAAATCTTCGACTCTTAAAAATTTTTAATGTGTTTATTTTATTTATACTTAAAATAATAGGATTTCAAAGTTTCATAACTCTAAATTAATGAATTAAAAATCTCTTTATAATATCCACTGCTCCATTAAAAATACATAATGTATACAATTCCTTCATTAAATTTAGCTGATGTTTTCTGGTTCAATAAAATAAGAATTTAGTAAAATATTTACAAGGTACTATAAAATATTATAATTCTATAAGTTTTATAATTATTTTCTGTAATATGACAAAATTATTAAATAATTAAAAAATCAAAGAAAGAATTTTTTTCTAAGAATGAGCATAACAACCTAAAAAAGAAATTAGGCGAAATCAATCTTTTTTTCTGCAGTATGAATTGTCAAAGTTTAATATATTGAAAATAATAGTTTAATTATAAAACGTTAACTTAATTTTATGTGGTACTCAACAGAAAATAACAGCGAATAAAAGAGATTTCCTACGTGTTAGTAATTAAAGGTTCGCATATTTTCGACACATATTTAAGAAAATTTTTTCAAAAAACCATGATTTTAACAAGTAATCAACCAAAATTGAACATACTCAATAAGAATAATTTTTTCAACTATGCAAATCATTTGTTATGTTTTATATAAACAGTTATAATAACTGTTTTACAATAAGATTACATTAAAAATTTGTTCAAATTTTCTCATGTATATATTCAGAAATTTTTTGAACTTGTTAAATAACTAATTTATAAAAACGAATGAAAATTTCCTAAGGATGTCAAAAATCTACTCACTAAATATCAACTTCTTTATGTGATTATTCAATAAAATTAATTTTTCATATTAGTTTTTATTAAAATTCAAATTACTAATCAATATAAAATATAGGTGTTTACTATTTTTAATACCGTTAATTAAAAAAAAAGGAAAGAAAATTTAAGGGTATAAAAAAATCTACGACGTATGTTTAACTTCTTTATAAGATTAAGAAATAGAATTAGTTAAATTTTATATTAATTGCTTAAAAATGTAAATTATCAGTCACTATAAAATTTAGATGTTTACTACTTCCAATACGGCTAACTAAAAGCGGGGAAGGATAGTTAATTTTCTTAAGGATAACAAAAATCTACTTAAGAGTACATTTCAACTTCTTCAAAGGATTAAACAATAAAATTAATTAATTTTTTATGTTAATAGTTTAAAAAAATCATATTATCAATAATAAAATTTACGTTTACGGCCAATAAGGTTAATTAAATACTAAGAAAAGGCAAATTTTTTAAGGACATCAAAAATTCACTTATGGTTAAATTTCAATTTTTTCATAAGAATAAACAATAAAGTTTAAAACATAAGTTAATATCAAATTTAGGTAGTTATTTCATCCAATACAGATAATTAAAAACTAAGTAAAAGAAACTTTCTTAAGGACATCAAAAATCTACCTCTAGACAAATTTTAATTTTTTCATGCGATTAAACAATAAAATTTAAATTATTGGTTAAAATAATTTTTAGGTATTTACCACTTCCAATATTATTAATTAAAAATTCAGAAAAGGAAAATTTCTTAAGGACATCAAAAATCTACTTTTGGGTAAATATCTGTTTTTTCATGGGATTAAACAAATTATTAATGAACAAACACTTTAGCATTTAATAAATTATTACATGGGATGAAAGTTAGTTAGTTTTTTAATTTAATTGTTCTTCAAAATTTTTCCAAATATTTGTGAGAATAAAATGTATGTATTTAATGGGCTCTAAACAAAAGCAGAAAAAAATTAAAATAAAACCTATTGTCAATTATATTTAATTTCCCTCAAATGGAAAAAAACAATTATTAAAAAGAAATAAATCCTACCTCAGAGCTGCAGTGTTAAAATATAGAATTAATTTCCGTGCGGTACTTAGAGGAGCTAGCTGACCAGTTTTAGGTATTTACCACTTCCAATATTATTAATTAAAAATTAAGAAAAATAAAATTTCTTCAGGACATCAAAAATTTACTTATGGGTAAATATCAGTTTTTTCATAAGATTAAACAAATTATTAATGAACAAACATTTTGGCATTTAAGAAATTATTGCATAGGATTAAAGTTAATTAATTTTTTAACTTAATTGTTCTTCAAAATTTTTTCCAATTATTTGTGAGTATAAAATTTATGTGTTTAATGGGACTAGTTCTAAGCAAGAGCAGAAAAAAATAAAAATAAAAACTATAGTCAATTATATTTAATTTCCCTCAAATGTAAAGAAACAATTATTAAAAAGAAATAAATCTTACCTCAGAGCTGCAGTGTTAAAATATAGAATTAATTTCCGTGCGGTACTTAGAGGAGCTAGCTGACCAGTTTTAGGTATTTACCACTTCCAATATTATTAATTAAAAATTAAGAAAAATAAAATTTCTTCAGGACATCAAAAATCTACTTATGGATAAATTTCAGTTTTTTCATAGGATTAAACAAATTATTACATGGGATTAAAGTTAATTAATTTTTAACTTAATTGTTCTTCAAAATTTTTCAAATTATTTGTGAGTATAAAATTTATAGGACGAATTCTAAACAAAATCAGAAAAAAATGAAAATAAAACCTATAGTCAATTATATTTAATTTCCCTCAAATGGAAAGAAACAATTATTAAAAAGGAATAAATCTTACCTCAGAGCTGCAGTGTTAAAATATAGAATTTATTTCCGTGCGTTACTTAGAGGAGCTACCTGACCAGTTTTAGATATATAACACTTCCAATATTATTAATTAAAAATTAAGATAAGGAAAATTTCTTCAGGACATCAAAAATTTCACTTATGGGTAAATTTCAGATTTTACATAGGATTAAACAAATTATTAATAAACAAACATTTTAGCATTTAACAAATTATTACACAGGATGAAAATTAGTTAATTTTTTAATATAACTGTTCTTAAAAATTCTTCCAGTTATTTGTGAGTATAAAATTTATGTGTTTAATAGGACAAGTTCTAAACAAGAGCAGAAAAAAAAATGAAAATAAAACCTATAGTCAATTATATTTAATTTCCCTCAAATGGAAAGAAACAATTATTAAAAAGAAATAAATCCTACCTCAGAGCTGCAGATTTAAAATATAGAGTTAATTACCGTGCGGTACTTAGAGGAGCTAGCTGACCAATTTTAGGTATTTACCACTTCCAATATTATTAATTAAAAATTAAGAAAAGGAAAATTTCTTCAGGACATCAAAAATCTACTTATGGGTAAATTTCAGTTTCTTCATGGGATTAAACAAATTATTAATAAACAAACATTTTAGCATTTAACAAATTATTACATAGGATTAAAGTTAATTAATTTTTCAGATTAATTGTTCTTCAAAATTTTTCCAATTATTTGTGATTATGTGTTTAATGGGACAAGTTCTAAACGAGAGCAGAAAAAAAAATGAAAATAAAAACTATAGTCAATTATATTTAATTTCCCTCAAATGGAAATAAACAATTATTAAAAAGAAATAAATCTTACCTCAGAGCTGCAGTGTTAAAATACAGAATTAATTTCCGCGCGGTACTTAGAGGAGCTCGCTGACCACAAGCGATTCTATTGGCAAGACGCTTCGTCCCCTAACTTAAAACAGAACTACCTGAAGAAAAAAAATAAGTAATAATAAGAAGCAAATGATAAAAACTAGTCCTGCCTCCTTCCCCAAGTATTCCGCTATTAAAAAAGGGAAATACCAAGAAACTGAACGGACACAGGTGCTCGCTTAAGTAGCTCCAAATGACGTCATGCTAATATTGAAGATGAGAGGAGAAAGATGAAGCAAAAAAGGTTGGCCCTCTTTCGACGTGAAGCGCAATCGAACTCCGGTGCCTTTCAGCATATTTTACCAACCATCCACCAACCTTAATGCGATATCAGATCTCGGCGATAAAAATAATCGTCTCTTTATTTTACTTGACACGGCCTGAAGAAGCTGCCGAAAGCTAGTGAGAATCGCAAATACCTCGTGATGACACGTTGTTTTTAGTAGCACTGTTGATTGACTTATTTTACGGCACGAAAATGTGTGTTGTTTGTCCCGAAAAAGACAAACATTTCTATAGCTCTTCTAGAAAGCACTCTTAACCTACAACTATCAGGCTAACTAATTACCCTATCGATTTCTTACGATAAGGTTTCCACAAGACTACTTAAAAATTGAAGAATTCGGATATTATACACATTTTTTGCTACACTTCATTTAAAGGGACATAGTACCTTTCGAGGCTTAAAATCTTTATTCTGAAAGTAATTTTTCGATTTCTAAAATATTTCTAACTGTTAATTACTTCACAAATGTGCTTATATAAAATAGGGAATGAAGAATAAGTTTTCCACAAGACTTTACTTTAAAATTGATTTAAATTTAGAAATTTTAATTTAAAAACTTGGAGAGTTCAAATAAAAATCTGTCGTGGGCACTACATTACTTCCTTATACAACTATTAAATCATACATATTTTTGTTGTATCTTATTTAAAGAGATATTGTACCTTAAGAGGTTTAAAATCTTTATTACGAAAGTCTTCGATTAATAAAATATTTCTAACCGTTAATTACTGTAAAAATATGCCCATACAATAGAAAATAAAAAACAGAGTTTCAACAATACTTTATTTAAAAACGGAAAATTTTCGAAATTATACTTTAAAAGTATGGACAGTTTAGATAAAAAATATGCTATGATCACAGAATAATTTCCTTATACGTACATTAAATCTCACACACTTTCTGCTGCCCTTCATTTAAGGAAATACAGTTTGCATTCAAGGCTTAAAACCTTTATAATGAAAGCCTTTATTCGATTACCAAATGGTTTCTAACAGCTAATTATTATGCAAATATGTACAAATATGTGGATTTGTGCCTAGTTTTTCAGTAATAAAAATTTAATCATAATTGTGAAAAGAATATAAACTATTGCCTCGTATCAAATGCTTATGAAAACTAAGAAAACTAAATTAAAGGGCCAAAATATTGCTTGAAATAATTTGGTTTACCGAAATTATTAATTAATAATATTAATAATAAATTCAGACAAATAAAACTTTCCTGAAATAATGCATATTGTATACATTATAATAAATTTTCTTTAAATAACTTTTTAAGAAATAATGTTATCAGTTTTGAAGTACACCACTTTTTAACTCTTATTTCATGTATTAATTTTCACGTACTACAAATATTAGTTTTCCTATTTAATATGCATATGTAAAGGTAATATAAAAGTAAATTAATATATGTAAATAATTACTAAATAAAGAAAAGTATCTTCTCTTCTTTTTTTTCCACCTCACCCATTTAAGACACCAACTAATCAGTTTAAGACTTAGTCGTAAAAGTGTTAATTATGAAATAATGCATATTGTACACATTATAATAAATTTTCTTTAAATAACTTTTTAAGAAATAATGTTATCAGTTTTGAAGTACACCATTTTTTAACTTTTACTTCATGTATTAATTTTTCACGTACTACAAATATTATTGTTCCTATATAATATGGATATGTAAAGGTAATATAACAGTAATGTAATATATGTAAATAATTGCTAAATAAAGAAAAGTATCTTCTCCTCTTTTTTTCCACCTCGGCCCGTTTAAGACACCAACTAGTCACATTAAGACTTGGTCGTAAAAGTGTTAATTGTGAAATAATGCATATTGTACACATTATAATAAATTTTCTTTAAATAACTTTTTAAGAAATAATGTTATCAGTTTTGAAGTACACCATTTTTTAACTTTTACTTCCTGCATTAATTTTCCCGTACTACAAATATTAGTTTTCCTATATAATATGGATATGTAAAGGTAATATAAAAGTAATGTAATATATGTAAATAATTACTAAATAAAGAAAAGTATCTTCTCTTCTTTTTCTTCTACCTCGCCCCATTTAAGACACCAACTAGTCACATTAAGACTTGGTCGTAAAGGTGTTAATTGTGAAATAATGCATATTGTACACATTATAATAAATTTACTTTAAATAACTTTTTAAGAAATAATGTTATGTATTAATTTTCATGTAGTACAAATATTAGTTTTCCTGTTTAATATGCATATGTAAAGGTAATATAAAAGTAATGTAATATATGTAAATAATTGCTAAATAAAGAAAGTATCTTCTCTTCTTTTTCTTCCACCTCACCCCATTTAAGACACCAATTAGTCACATTAAGACTTGGTCGTAAAAGTGTTAATTATGAAATAATGCATATTGTACACATTATAATAAATTTACTTTTTTTTAAGAAATAATGTTACCAGTTTTAAAGTACACCATTTTAAATTTTACTTCATGTATTAATTTTCACGTACTACAAATATTAATTTCCCTATGTAATATGTATTTGTAAAGGTAATATAAAAGTAATGTAATATATGTGAATAATTACTAAATAAAGGAAAGTATCCTCTCTTCTTTTTTTCCCCATTTAAGATGCCAACTAGTCATTTTAAGACTTGGCCGTAAAAATGTGAATTTTTAGTCCTAATTACAAAATTTCAGTTTTCTCCATTTAAACATTTTTGTACTATGTACGATACATACGTACGTCTGCACGTACTTAGGTTCAGACATCACAACGAATTTAGTCAAAACTAAGGAAAGCAAAAATTTAATGAACTACGGATAAATGAATCAAACCATTTGTAAGAACTTACAAATGAAAAACACGTTTTTATTCTGCATCATGCATTATTAATTTATATTTCCATATGTGTTCCCACATTTAATTAAAAGATAATATCTTTATCTTTATAAGCTACAACACTATGAAATTAAGTATTTGTATGAAACTCTAATAGCGTATTATAGAAGAGTATGTATCAGGTCAAGTCGGTCAAAGTTAATTTTTAAAAAGTTATGCAACAACTTCGAACAGATTAACAGATTATATTCGATAACCAGGTTACTAAATGATAAAGCCCATTATCAATTTAACCGCAAAGTTTTTAAATGATAATTATAAAAGATCTGTTTCAAGGTCGAAGAACGTAGAGATTCTAGAAAATTCCATTCAAGATTAACAAATAAACTGCAAGTGAAACTATTTTCCGCTTTGAGGTGTGTTGTTTACAGATTCAGACCCATTTCACTTCTCTACAACGTCACAAATTAAGTAATAAGAAATGCAATCCGCACTGAACTGTAAAAGTTCTCGAAGATAAGGTCATGATATGACAGAAGTTTATCTAAATATATTTCGACAGTATCGGATCTTGTATATAGTAAATATTACTCTGAATATGTTTTACAGTTAAATTTACACTAAAAAAATTATATATACAGAAAATATTTTTGCTACCACTAGAGCTTTAAATTTTTAGAAACACAGCCTACCGCATTGTTTACTCTAATTCATTGGTGAGCGATTCGAGATAGTAGAGTCAGGTTGTCAATGAAACAAGGTAAAGAAAATCAGAGAGCCATTATACTGTCTTTCAACCACTAGAATTGATACTGCAAACTAAGTCTTACAGGCAGTTATACTAAGCACTAGCAAGTGGCCCGTCATATGACGTCAGTCCTAAGACCACTAGAGCTTTAAAATTTTAGAAACACAGCCTACCGCATTGTTTACTCTAATTCATTGGTCAGCGATTCGAGATAGTAGAGTCAGGTTGTCAATGAAACAAGGTAAAGAAAATCAGAGAGCCATTATACTGTCTTTCAACCACTAGAATTGATACTGCAAACTAAGTCTTACAGGCAGTTATACTAAGCACTAGCAAGTGGCCCGTCATATGACGTCAGTCCTAAGACCACTAGAGCTTTAAAATTTTAGAAACACAGCCTACCGCATTGTTTACTCTAATTCATTGGTCAGCGATTCGAGATAGTAGAGTCAGGTTGTCAATGAAACAAGGTAAAGAAAATCAGAGAGCCATTATACTGTCTTTCAACCACTAGAATTGATACTGCAAACTAAGTCTTACAGGCAGTTATACTAAGCACTAGCAAGTGGCCCGTCATATGACGTCAGTCCTAAGACCACTAGAGCTTTAAAATTTTAGAAACACAGCCTACCGCATTGTTTACTCTAATTCATTGGTCAGCTTCTCGAGATAGTAGAGTCAGGTTGTCAATGAAACAAGGTAAAGAAAATCAGAGAGCCATTATACTGTCTGTCAACCACTAGAATTGATACTGCAAACTAAGTCTTACAGGCAGTTATACTAAGCACTAGCAAGTGTCCCGTCATATGACGTCAGTCCTAAAGTCAGTTTTAAAGAATATTTTAATGCATTTACATCATAATTCATTCGTTTTTGCAGAGTATTTCAACAAAGCTCAGTCCTGTGTAATTAATAAAGCATAAAATTATATTTGCAGAAAATATTTTTCTACCACCAGGGTTTTAAATTTTTGGAAACATAGCCTACCGCATTGTTTACTCTAATTCATTGGTCAGCGATTCGAGATAGTAGAGTCAGGTTGTCAATGAAACAAGGTAAAGAAAATCAGAGAGCCATTATACTGTCTCTCTACCACCAGAATTGATACTGCAAACTAAGTCTTACAGGCAGTTATACTAAGCACTAGCAAGTGTCCCGTCATATGACGTCAGTCCTAAAGTCAGTTTTAAAGAATATTTTAATGCATTTACATCATAATTCATTCGTTTTTGCAGAGTATTTCAACAAAGCTCAGTCCTGTGTAATTAATAAAGCATAAAATTATATTTGCAGAAAATATTTTTCTACCACCAGGGTTTTAAATTTTTAGAAACATAGCCTACCGCATTGTTTACTCTAATTCATTGGTCAGCGATTCGAGATAGTAGAGTCAGGTTGTCAATGAAACAAGGTAAAGAAAATCAGAGAGCCATTATACTGTATGTCTACCACCAGAATTGATACTGCAAACTAAGTAAGTCTTGCAGGCAGTTATACTAAGCACTAGCAAGTGGCCCATCATATGAAGTCGGTACTAAAGTCAGGGCTAAAGAATATTGTAATGCATTTACATCATCATTCGTTTTTGCAGAGTATTTCAACAAAGCTCAGTCCTGTGTAATTAATAAAGCATAAAATTTCTAACTGTATTCGACAGTTTACGTGATATTTTACGAAAGCATTGTAAGAACAAGTGTACAAACCAATTAAAAGTTTTTGAAAATATTTCGTGAGATATGATTCATTGATTTGAATAAATTTGTACACATTATAATAAGTATTGTATTACTAGTATATAGCCCGTCATATGACGGGATCAATAAAATTTTTGATTTTCCAAAATTATAAAGTACCTATGACGCAGGTAAAAAAGTAGTTTGTTTTTTGGCTGAGAATTATCTGGTACACGCTCAATAATTTGTTTATTCTTCATACTCCTCTAAAGTCTCCCGATACTGTGAATGTAGTTTAGAATCGCGTTGAATTCATTTAGAAAGATAATTCAAAGTTTTCTTAGCTATGTCAAAATTATTGTTGAGTTCTTCCTAATTCTTTTGTCACAGTAATTAATGGAAGTCGAGGAATGAAACTATCATTTCCAATGCATCCTAGAGGTAGAGAGAATTTGTTGTTTATACCGGTGATAAAATATTCATTGTAACCAAAAATAATCTATGATTAAATTTTAAAATTTTCACGTATGTACCTAATCTATTATTTTAGTCAAATGTAAAAGGAAATTATTTACGCAATATCTAAGTTCAGTGATAAAACGTATGAAAATAATGCAGACGATATTTAAATAATTTAAAATAAGAGAGGATTAAGTGAGATGGTTAAAGGAATGACGTCATAATGCTAAAAAATGTTATTTTTGAAGGGTTGGATTTCGAACGTTTAAAGACGACAGTATTTTTCGCTGTGATGTGAAGAATATTTATACCAATTTATTTTAGAATCGGATCGGTAGGAGAAGATAAACTTTACTCGCTTTGAATTTTGCTACTGTAACTCATCAAGAATTCAATATGGATGCCTCTATCAATTCCAGATCCAACCGCTTCATAAATTCGAAGACAGACGGACTGATAACTTAGACTATGATTATATAGGGGATGTAAGTCCCAAAAATAGCTGCCGAACAGTGGCCGAATATTTAGGCCGTTGATATTCTGTTCCGGAGCTCACGGGTTCGAATCTCACAATGGCATGGTTGTTCGTAGCCGTTCGAAATCGGCTTTAAGCAGTAGGTCCCGGTCTCATTAGCCCTCGTGTGGCAAAAAAAAGTAAACCATAGAGCTCCAGTCCAAATCAAAAATAGCTTCCGGCAGCTTGTTTGTTGCTGTAAAATATTTAGTAAAGTTTTTAAGTTATGATTTAAATATTTATCCAGTTAGGTGGAGCAGTTTTTTCCGTAGACAGAAAGTATATATACGTGGGCGCATCCCCCTCCCCAAACAGGTAGAGGTCGAGATCAAAATTGTTATTATCAAATTAATGCTTTTTATATTATTGAAATAAAGGTTTACATACAATAATAATTTCCATTCCTTCAAAAATAATAACTATCAAAGCTATTTTTGCTTCTGTTGCTCAATGTAAGAACAATGTATGTCAAAATATCACAATGTCAAAAATTGAGCTTTCAAGTTTTGTGTAGTAGTTTTAGTACCAGTAATGCCTAAAGTACTTTATTATGGAATTCCCTAAGTTCAGTAATAATTAAAATATATTTTGGTGGTCCTTGCATATAAATACTAGCCGAATATATAATCTGACACATTTCCATATAAAAGTGATACTGGTTCTTCTTGCAATAAGCTACCCATTTTTAAGTAACCTTGATTTGGATCCTTTTAATCAAGATGCGGGGTAAGCCAATGTATGTATATTTAGATGTATAAAGATTTTTAGGATAAAAAGGTTATAAGAACAAGAACTTTTAATAAACCGGTATTTTGTCTATACCGGTATTATAGAGACCTAAAAGAATTTGTTAAAGAAAGATTTCTATTATAGACAATTTGATCATTTGCGCATACAGTTTTTAATGTACAAAATTTGATTTAAATACCTTTGGTTGTATTTAGAGATTGAGTTAAATTTAATTTAAATGAGTTAAAATGTTAATAATTATAACTCAATTACTAATCTCTTGGATAATTTTACATTAGGGAAATAAGGAACTCCTCAGGTCCAAGGAAAATATCATTATAAAGAAGTTAACCTCTATAGACAGTATTGTTATACATAAGCAGCATTGTATACATAGATATAGATATACATATATAAATGTATGTGTATGTATTTGTTCGTATATGTTCATGTTATTATGTTATTATGTATACATACATATTAAAAATTCAAGATAAGCAATAATTAATGTTCAATTCAAGATAAGTAATGATAATAATTATAACTCAATAACTTATCTCTTGGATAATTTTACATTAGGGAAAAAAGGAACTCCGCGTATCAAAGGAAAATATCGTTATAAAGAAGTTAACCTCTATAGACAGTATTGTTATACATAAGCAGCATTGTATATATAGATAAAGATATACATATATAAATGTATGTGTAAGTGTATGTTTGCGTATAGATAGGTGTATGTATTTGATCATATATGTTCATGTTATTATATAAACAACATAATCTGGACTATGTACATTTAAATTTACACATATATAGCTCTGTATACATACATAATAAAAAATCGAGATAAGTAATAAGTAATGTTCAGTTCAAGATAAGTAATGATAATAATTATAACTCAATAACTAATCTCTTGGGTAATTTTACATTGGAGAAAAAAAGGAACTCCCCAGGTCCAAGGAAAATATCATTATAAAGAAGTTAACTAGTATATACAGTATTGTTATACATAAGCTGCATTGTATAGAGATATACATATATAAACGTATGTGTATGTTTGTGTATATATATAGGTGTATGTATTTGTTCCTATATGTTCATGTTATTATATAAACAACATAATCTGGACTATGTACATTTAAATTTACACATATATGTCTCTGTATACATACATATTAAAAATTCAAGATAAGTAATGAGTAATGTTCAATTCAAGATAAGTAATAAGTAATGTTCAATTCAAGGTAAGTAATGATAGTAATTATAACTCAATAACTAATCTCTTGGGTAATTTTACTCTGGGGAAAAAAGGAACTCTGCAGGTCCAAGGAAAATATCATTATAAAGAAGTTAACCACTATAGACAGTGTTGTTATACATAAGCTGCATTGTATAGAGATATACATATATAAACGTATGTCTATGTTTGTGTATATATATAGGTGTATGTATTTGATCATATATGTTCATGTTATTATATAAACAACATAATCTGAACTATGTATATTTATACTTACATATATGTCTCTGTATACATACATATTAAAAATTCAAGATAAGTAATGAGTAATGTTCAATTCAAGATAAGTAATAAGTAATTTTCAATTCAAGGTAAGTAATGATAGTAATTATAACTCAATAACTAATCTCTTGGGTAATTTTACTCTGGGGAAAAAAGGAACTCTGCAGGTCCAAGGAAAATATCATTATAAAGAAGTTAACCACTATAGACAGTATTGTTATACATAAGCTGCATTTTATATAGATATACATATATAAATGTATGTGTATGTTTGTGTACATATAGGTGTATGTATTTGTTCCTATATGTTCATGTTATTATATAAACAACATAATCTGGACTATGTACATTTAAATTTACACATATATAGCTCTGTATACATACATATTAAAAATTCAAGATAAATTTCAATTTACATTCTAATATTCGCGTCACAAGAAGGTACATTGAAGGTCGCCTTGTATGAGATTCACCATTGACTTTTCAAAACTACCCACAATGACTTTTAAATGTTGAGGGTTAATAAATATCCAAAAGCCTAAATAGAACATTAATATATTTAAATAATTGATAAAGGTTCAAGAAGTGAGAAACATATACCAGCAGCTTATCACCTAAGCAACTAGCTTCATATCAGAGTGATCTGACGTGAGTATTGGAGCGCTAATTAAAGCTTATACGAACTTAAAATTTCAGATACGTACAATTTAAACAGTTTAGAGACAATAATTAGAAAAACTCTTACCGTGAAATAAAAGATATC
>CM063498.1:169073441-169243441 GCA_032207245.1 Pardosa pseudoannulata | reverse complement strand
CGTAAATATGTCTTGTATATATTAGTCTTTGTAAAGTGTTTTGTATATAACTTATTGTAATGCATTTTCACATATTATAAAGTGAATTCATTCATTTGTATTAACATTTGTAAAGTTTTATAATTATCGTAGTTTTATTTATGGCAGCACATCATCATTGTAAATATGCAAATATCTGTATATGTTGTCTGACTATATAAGAGTCAGTGTGCCAGTAGAACCAGACTCGATTGCATCGAGGGTGCTGATGTTTGTTTATTGTTTTCAATATATTATTTTAAATAAATGCCTGTGTCTAGAACTAGTTCTTTCATTTTAACTGCACCGTGTGAATCCCTTCTGAGCATGGTTTTATATATTGTGTGATCCTTGCAGATACTTCTTTAAGAATCATCGAGCCTCAGCAGGGGCCCCATACTTCCCAACACAGATACATCACAAATGTCAAAAATAGTAAAGAAGATCATTGTTATTAATATTTATGTAAAATGTTAATATAAGAGCAAAATTTATCATCTAAATGTGCTGTTTGTTTATTTCTTTTTCAATATTTTCAGCTCCCCAACTGTTTAGATTTTCATGAGGTCCTTTCAATTTCACTTGACTAGATCAAGTTGAGCAAATTATTTGCTCTACGCAATATAGAATACAGTTTAAAATTTTTAAATTTCTAAAATGAAAATTAAGTTTCAGAAGAGTTAGCGAGAGATAAATATTTTAGTTATATCTCTACACTGAAATCATGATCCTTACATATAAGCATTTCTCTAAATTCACCATTTGACCTGTCAGGATGCTGTTCATGACATTAAGCCATTAACCCCTTCCGGTACGATTTAATAATGAAAAATTGTGCGTGAAGTAACCATTTATTTTTTATTTAAAAAACTTGTTTTATTTTACAATTCTTACATATTCTTAATTAAAATCCACTTTTTACATAGTGTTAAGTATCAGAAACGGTAAAATTAAGATAATAGTCTTCAAGCTAGTGGTACTTTTCAAAACAAAGTGCAAAGGAATTCTGAATTGTTTACATCGTCAGCGAGTCTCACTTCTAATTTGATTCTTGTAACACACACGGCATTTCTTAGTAGGTTTTCTTTTATTCTGACTCATCAATTTAGCAGTGACTTGTACCAAGAAACTTTAAATAAACAATATGTAATAGTGACCTGGGATTTCCACAAGTAACAAAAGTGTTGTTAAATTCAGTACACTAGAAATTTTAAACTAAATTAATTATCATATTTATCAGTAACTTTAGTCGCATAGCTCGTCATTGTGCGATATGGAATGAAAAACCAATGACGAGCTAGACTCTTCATTTTACCGGAAGGGGTTAAAGACGAAATACAAAAGTAAATTATGTTTACGTTTGTATATGTTTATAAGCATGCAAGTGAAGAAAGTAACTCAAAAGCACAACGACCTAGAGAGATGTATTTTGGGTTTTTGCACTGAAATTGAAGATATATACAAACGTGACATCAACTGAAAGAGATAATGTGGAACAGATAGTTTAATAATACAATAATACACTGAAATACAATCCCTGCTTAGCACGCAAGTTTGCAGATTTTGGACGATTTCTTTAAATAACCACCAGAATCACGCCAAATGTTGCATTTTGTTTGTAATACATTTGGGCTTAGTTTAAAACTATATAGAGCAATTTGTCGCAACGTCACAAACTGCTATAATGCCCTTCCCATTCATTTTCATGTTTACAACAGCCAATAGACAAACAATAAACTGCCCTTCAGCTTGAAACTAAAGCCAGAATTGTCATAAGTTGTGACATGCCCTGCTGCGTGAAATCGCCTTATTATTTAGGACCAGTCTCACCAAAGTCGTTTAACGGCTAACCGACATTAATTACTGTTTAAACGGAGAATTACGTCCCACCATTTGTTGGCACCATGGATTAATGGCGGTTAGCCGTTCAACGACTTTTGTGATACCGGCCCTAAATACCCGTTTTTAAAAGAAACTAAATGCTCACAATTAAGGTATTAAAGTCAAAGTAGAACAGCCCATTTCCTTTACGAATAGAAATATCTTCATAATACACCTTTCACAGAAACATTTGCTAAATCCTCGTTTCTGAAATTTCGGTCGATCGGCCTATCTGTTATCTGTTACACAATGACACAATCATTGGGCAAAACCATTATTGATTACACGCTGTGACATTGTTATGTGGGATTAAACGAGAAAGTCGAGGGAGGGACGCTGTAAAAATCCTAGTTTTTAAAGAAATGAGAATATTGTTCTTCTAATAAAAAGATCAATTTTTATGATGGGATCTCAATCATTTGTATATTACATACATGCATGTGTGTTATCGTATATTAGCCACATTTATCGGGAAATGTTAATAAATACCTCTAAAGTTTGATCACTGATATTAAATATGATGTATTGTGAAATTCCATTTCGTGTCATGCGGTAGGAAGTGCTTGAAATAAAATATATTAACAGTTTAGAAATTAAATTAAGTCAGAGTAAAAAAAAACAGTTACAACAATTATTAGTGTATGCAGTAGCTCGGTCGGCAATGGCAACGATCTCGTAACCGAGAGGTTGTGGGTTCGGAACCCAAGCCGGTCTATGATCCGCCGTGTTCGCTAAAGATGACTGGGGCGCACGTAAAATATGTTCGTGGTGTGAAGACTCCACTTTGTCCGAGCATGCGCCAAAACAGCTGATCGAGTGCACCTGTACCTGGACAATAACGTGACGTCTCGTATCTTGGCAATCGGACTGAATGGACGAACCCTCCCTGATGGATCTCGTTAATGAACGCTCAGGAATTCCGTGAAGAGACAGCCAGCGAATGAGAATCCAGTTAAAAAGTATAACTGTAACTTTGGCTGGAGTTCTCATGTAACTGGGAGCTTAACTGATAAAAACAGTGACGGGACCGTAACTGACCCCCCAAGTATAAAAAGCCTACGATTTTGCAACTCAGGGCTTTTCGTCATTGTTTTCGGAGGTGTGTTGACCTCGTGGAGGCTCTCGTCTTTTACCAGCGACAGCTTGCTAGTTCGGGAGATTCGTAAAGTCCGCTCATTTAGGGAGCGGCAGAATCTCGGGACCGAACGGGGGATATTGAGTTTGATTGCACCCTGAAGCACAAGTAGTAGCTCTATCTATTGCAGTTATATCATAATTTACATTTTATTTTAATCTTTTCTTATTTTTATGTTAGCCCTTATGTATATTTTTTACATTAAATAAACGTATGTTGCAATTTTAAAGAAACATGGTTAAGTTGAATATTTCCAACAATCTTTTGTAGGTAATTATAACCATCATACTTGGACTTGACTCAGGGCTTTTGTCATTTTTTTCAGTTGTGTTACCTGTGGAGGCTTGTCTAGCGTGTTGCTAGTTCATTCGTAAAGTCCACTCTTTACAAATCCCACTTATTGTTTTGATTGCACCCTGAAGTATTTGAAGATTTTAAACTCTTGTTTTTTCTTTCACTGTATCGATAGGAAGTGTTATCGGCACATCCTTGTGTAAGTGACGGAATTTAATTCCTTAGTGTATAATAGTTAAAACAATTATTTGTGTATTTTTATGTGATTGAAAGGGTTTCTGTATGAACCTTGGCTGGATGGGATGTTTGATGGTTTGCTGTTAAACTGGGCAGTAGATGAATGAAAACATTATTGAGACATCATCGGATCTATGACTTTTCTTATGCCTGACATATATATGCATATAACCTTGGAACTGCATTGCAGACGTTTGAAACTGTGATTTCCCCCGTGAAAATGAATTCTTCCTAGACATAATGTTTGTATGACTGTACTAGCTATGTGGTAGGTAGGATGTAACACGTTCTGTACTTGGTGGGTATTGATGTGCAAACATCAGTGAGAGCCACAAATATGAGGGCTAAAGGACATCTTGAATTGTAATTTGAAAGATGTGTTTAAAACGTTAAATAAATGGTGCATACTTAGATAATTAATAGATAAATTTAGATAATAAATTAATAAAAAATTAGAAAGTTTATTAGAATTCACAACAGAGACGACTGCAATAGCGATTACGTATCTTCAGTCAGTTCCATGTGTAAAATATTATCTTCAATGCGTTATGTTTCTGGACAGCCCTCACGTACCATTATACATGCATTTATACATGTATGTATGTATATATATGTATGCGTATATATATGTATATGACATGGACGAGTGATTACGGCACATTTGATTCAATATATAAAACTTCCTTATTGTAATTCTTCTGTCCATGGCTATGTCATTTAGATATCATTTGTTCTCATCTTGGGGCAACAAGTGTGGAGGATGTTATTAGCCCCAGTTTCCACTCAGAACTGACTCTTTTGGTGTTGCAACCTAAGCAAAACTCTTATGTCTACCTCCGCATCGGCTTCTTCACTCTGTATAGTTCCACTCGAGGGTGTGTCTTTCTCCTATTACGTTACCGTTAATGAGTTCTATTTTTAATTATAACTCATTTATTTCTTAACCCCCATTTTTTAACCTGATATATATATATATATATATATATATATATATATATATATATATATATATATATACATAGATATATGTACATAAAACATATATACACACACATAGTGGCGTACGAAGAATGTTTTCATGGGGGGTTCATAATTCTAAAAAATAACAGCCGCATAAATTCTACTAAAGTTTTTATTTTTGCATTTTGTCTGAGCTCAAGGGGGGGGTTTAAACCCCTAAACCCCCCCTTGTGTACGCCCCTGCATATACATATATATATATACATTGTTTGCCTATAAACATGTAAATATGTTCAGGTTATTTTCTCTGTTACCTTTTATAATTGTATACATCTCAACTTTTACTTTATGCTAAAAATTGTGCAAATCTCTCCCGATAAACTCAGCTCCGAAATTTCGTCTCACCACAAGGAATGGAATAGATTCGTTAATGCTTCTTCTTAGTTACATCATACTGTTTCACTCACTCGAGAAAAATGGACAATCAGAGTATATCCCATATTTCAGAGATGACTCGAACTTGAGTAGTCACACTGACCACGTGCGTTCCACTTATGTCACATTGCTTGAACGGAAATAGGATGTTGCTGCTGACCTCAAGCAATGCACTTTCCAAATACGTGATCCGATTTATTCCCATGCCTCGATGTGATGCCTAAAGTTTCTTGTGCTAGGAATCGGTTGAACCATTTTTTATCTCAGTTTATTACAAATCAAAGCCGCTTTTAAAATATTATAGAAGGGGCTTATTTTTAATAAAATTCCTCCCTGTGCCTGTCGATACAGACAGTTTGCACATTGCACTATGTTTATTTTTGTTCTTTATTAAGTTCTTTCCAGATATATTTACCTAATTTATTTGAAACTGTTCTGTTGTTAAGTTTCCAATTCTGTTTCTCGATCTCATCTTCTATGTATATCATGTAGAGTGTTATAAAAAAACGAAGGTATATTCTTCTTTTATCTTTCCTTTTGATTTTTAATGGCTAGAGCAATTTGAATGTAGTGACATGAATTGACCTTTCATTGGTGTTTGTTATTAGTGTTGCCTGCGTATCTAGTTTTTTCTTTGTTTATTTGCTGTATTTATGGTACGTGATATCCATTATGGGAACGGAAGCGTGATGCTTTATAACTTATACCACCATTTAACACTTTCACGTCTGCACAGGAGCCGAAGTACCTCAGTCGACAAAAAGCAGCGAATTTGTAACTGGAGGGTAGGAGTCGAGGCTTGAACCTGCTAAATATCTGTCGTGTTCATTCACAGCAGCTGGGGCACGTAAAATAGATTCGAGGTTGCAATGTCTACCAAGTTCCAAAACGACACATCTGGAGATGGCAAGTCAAGCATGGGGTTTTTTTGCTTGGTCTCTGCTTCTAAATTACGAGAACCCACTGGAGGTTTAGTCATTCTTCAGCCCTCGTGGTCTCTAGCTCAAACTGAAGCTGCATATTACCCTTAGCTATGGATTAGTCAGATATTGTGATGGAGTTTATTGGACCTGGTGTAGACTTTCCAACAAGAAGAGGATGTGTAACAACAACATCAAAGTCTGCACAGTTCACAAAAGTTTTTTTGGTATGGCCGAATTTCATACACAACTGTTCACTAATACATTCAAATATAAAGCACAAAACTCATTACAACATAATAAATAAACTTAGCTGAATTCTATATAATGATACAAGTAAATAAATGAGATTCGTCAAAGTCATTAAAAAAACCTTGAAATTTATTCAAACCTAATAACATTTTTATTAAACTTCTTTTAAGTTATTAATAACGTCATTTTAACAAAATTCTGCAATCTGTTAAAATAAGAGTTATCTGAAGTTCAATAGGACCACCACATTGATGATACCAACAAATGACTACCTGGTTATCAATTAAATTCCCCATATTAAATTGGCAATAAATTATGGAGGTATATGACGTTTAGAAAAGCACCTGTAGTGTTTGAATTGCTTAAGTTCGAAATTTTTTTCTTTAAAAACTGTTTAAAGTAGTTATGAATAATAACTACATTGTTTGTTATGGTTAACTATAAGGTGATGTATATTAAAATACCTCTTCTATTGTAATTTTTCGTTACATTTCACAATTTAATGAGATAAAAGATATCGAATATTCAGACAAATTTCGGCCAGATGAATATGTACTGTAGCCTTAATAAAAATGCTTCCCAGTTTGATAAAAAAAAATTATTCATTGTAAATTTTAGTGTGTGATGTATTTGATATCGCTGCAATCTTTACGATCAAATATATAGTTAAATCTGAATACAAACATCAAAATTTAAGGGGGCATAGTATCTTTCGAGCTTAAAAGTCTTCAGTATAATAGCCTATTTTTGATTCAGTATAAAATAAAAAGTTATACTCCGTTTAGAAGAATTTTTTGTAGATTATTAATAGATTCTGGCATTATAAAAAATTATTTAGTTTTGTTTTGCAAAACAATGCATTTTTAAAATAACAAAATATGTTCATCTGTGAAAAAAAATAAATAATCCACTAACCCACAAAATAATTTTGAAGTTTGTAAGTTAGAAACTAATTTTTTATATCTGATAGAAGCTAATTATCTTTTTTTTTTATTTGTATTCTGTGAGCTTCATTTATAGTAATACGAACAATAATATATTATATTTAAACCATGATAAAGGCTATTTCAAAAATTCGATTTCTTAATAGTTGTAATTTTCTTTAAAATGAAATGCCCGATGCCTTTAAAGTTTTAAGTCTACAGAATAAAATATATATTTCATTTCAATTTGATAATAAAATTTAGTTTATAATATATATATTTCAAAAGCTATCTTGCGGGTAAGTGAATTTAATTTTACTCATTTAGTATATATTTTCTATTTTATTTAATACTAATATACTATTTTATAAATAACGAAACTGTATAATTTTTCAAAGCTAAATATTTATTTAAAAACTTGTAAAAAATTCATTCTAAAATGAGGAAAACTTTTTGTTTTATAATGAAAAAGGGCTATTATAACGAAGATTTTAAGTTATGAAAGGTACTAAGTCAATTTAAGGTCCCTCCCTCATCGCTTTAAACATTACTTTTTCAAGAAAATGCATACAGCCATTCTGAGTATTTCGTGGAAGTTACAGATCATTTTCAACTTCTTGTGAGACAGAGTGAACCGAATTCCATGTTTTATTTCCTCGAATTTTTTCTGGATATCTAAATGCACTCGGAAATCATTTTACACTGGAAAGCGTGGGGAAACATATTTTCTTCAAAGGAACTAAGTTTCAAAATGTTCATTGAAGGAAATTCTCAAGAAAATAGGAAAATGGCTTTTCTACAAATTATCTAGTCATTAATGGAAATAAGTTTATAACAGAGTTTAGACACGCATACAGTTTTTAAAAAATAATAATAAAACTGCCTTTCTGTTTCATATGCCGTATAAAAAGCCACACTCCATTTTTATAGTATTAAATTCATAAAACCAATTCATATTCAGTTACAACAGTACACAAGTCTAAAATGCTATATAAATACAGGGAAATGTACATAATAATTAAGAGTAAAAATTTTTCAAAATTGTTTCAAATATTTATTGATAAGGTTAAAATATAATAAAAGTACAATGTTAAAATGCAAAATATTCAACTAAGGCATTTGGTCAAGCATGTGAAAATTGGCGCAAAATTTGTTAGAGATAGTAGACAATTTCGTAGAGGTTCTGCAAGATAATAATTAGTTAACTGTGACCGATATTTCAATTTTACGAAATTCATCTTGGAGTAAAAAGATTCACGCCAATAATATGTATCAAAAATTGAAATTAGACAGCAAGTAGATTTATCTAAGTGGGGATATTTTGATTCTGATAAGTTTCTAAAACTCAATACAGCAATTTGTCGCAATGTCACGAATTACTACAATGCCCTTCGCATTCATTTTCATGTTTACAAAAACAAATAGAAAAACAATAAACTGCCCTTCCGTTTGAAACTAAAGCCAGAATTGTCATAAATTGAGATGTGTCCTGCTGCGTGAAATCGCCTTATTTTCAAGAGTAAAAATTTTTCAAAATTGTTTCAAAAATATATTGATAAGGTTAAAATATAATAAAAGCACATTGGTAAAATGCAAAATATTCAAATAAGACATTTATTCAAACATGTGAAATTTGGCTCAAAATTTGTTAGAGATATCCGTAGAGATTCTGTAAGATAATAATTAGTTAACTGTGATCGATATTTCGATTTTACGAAATTCAGCTTGGAGTAAAAAGATTCAGGCCAATAATGCGTATCAAAAATTGAAATTAGACGGCAAGTAGATTTATTTAAGTGGGGATATTTTGATTCTGATAAGTTTCTAAAACTCAATTATCAAGAGTAAAAATTTTTCAAAATTGTTTCAAATATTTATTGATAAGGTTAAAATATAATAAAAGTACATTGGTAAAATGCAAAATATTCAACTAAGACATTTGGTCAAACATTTGAGATTTGGCTCAAAATTTGTTAGAGATATCCATAGAGGTTCTGTAAGATAATAATTAGTTAACTATGATCGATATTTCGATTTTACGAAATTCATCTTGGAGTAAAAAGATTCACGCCAATAATATGTATCAAAAATTGAAATTAGACGGCAAGTAGATTTATTTAAGTGGGGATATTTTGATTCTGATAAGGTCCTAAAACTCAATTATCAAAGTCGATCTGTGCTGCATTGGCAATGCTTCTTTCATATCTAATAACTTTAGTTTCTCAGCCGCTTTTTCAATAAGTATTAGTTCATAAATAGATAATACATCTACAATATCACAGATAAATATATTTATAAATTAAGCATACACTCAACTCGAAGAGCCGAATTTGTCCTCAGTGGATAAACAACAAAGCATTAAATGTTAAGTTTGTTAACACGTCTTTGATTAAACTGTCTGCAACAGCAGCTTTACTGCAGTAATGTCAAACTCAAAGACAAACACTGACAATATAATAAAGATCTAAGTCTACATAAGCCGCAAAATAATCAAATTTTTATTTTTTATACAAACGTAAGGGGTTCTTTTAACAATAAAGTATAAAAAAGAAAATATCAGCTAAAAATAAAAATAAGTTATGCAATAAATTAATATTTCCTTTCTTAAATTTAGCGTCTCTTCTCTGTTCATTCTTTATTTCTGTTCATTTTTCATTCTATTTCAGGAATCAGTATGGCTTTACCTTTCGGTATAAAGCAATTCCGAGCAGCGTCACGAACTACTATAATGCCCTTCCCATTCAATTTAATGCTTACAACAGCCAATAGGCAAACAATAAAATACCCTTCCGTTTGAAACGAAAGCCAAAATTGTCATAAGTTGAGATGTGCCCGACTGCGTGAAATTGCCTTATATGGATAACCATGGACATGGTACTTCTAAAAAAAAAAATAATTATGTATGGGAATTTCAGAGTGTTTTTAAATTTAACTGGCAAGTGTTTGTGAAATAATTCTGGCACCCAAACTTCACTAATTTTTTCCTTATATTTGAAATGTACTGGATCTCAAATACCTCCATTTACATATAATTAGGTACTTACTAATACTGGAAAAAGAAAATTACAAACAGTTTTACTACAGATTTTAAAATTTACCATGAAATTTATATTAATATTTTTCCTATATACTAGGCAGGCCGCAAAAATATTGGTCGAGAGCCACAAATTTGACATCTTTCCTTTATTTGTTTCCTATAAAATATCAATAGCTTTTATCTGTTTGTCAGAGTTCACAAATTTTATTCTTACAATCGGCTTCATTTGAAAGTTGTAATTAATATTGCATGGAAAGTGGATTGGATTTTTGGAAACAAATAACATAAAGTTTCGTTGGAATATTTTAAGTGCCATTTAAAGCAGTTCACTGTTGAAACCATGAGTAAACAAATTTTATTAGTAAAATAATCAGACAGCTATTTGTAACTAAGTACCTAAAATAAATTTTCATAATACAAATTACGGACTCTCTTTTAACTTGGAGTTATTTAGCACAGGTTGGTAACTTTCAAACTAATAGGTAAATGAAAAAAAAATTGTAAAAATAAAATAAATTGATGAATATTTACGTATTGGTATATTAATATTTTGCAAAGCTTGATAATATTTAAAAATATATCAAATGAAAATTGTACCACAATTATACAGTATATATGTAACATATTGCTACATCTACATTCAAATAATAATTTTATTCATTACCTGGTCGATTATTTGGATGCTAGCAGACCTCGCTTTATCGAATCAGTTGTAGAAACAGAAAGAGTACCTCGCAAGGTCAAATAAATCGTGATTAAATTTGTAATCCTAAACTGGTCTGAAAACCACAATTTTTTGTATAAGGAAAAATTCATAGTTATTATCATCGATTGTAGTTATACAGTTTCACAGTAACTCATCAAGAAAAGCCATTCTTGTTTTCTAATAATAGAAGCCATCTCAATTAGTATGCAAGACGTGCTCTTGAAAATAATCTTTCTTTTCTACTACCTTTGCTGACTTTTAACGTCTGAAAATAATCACTTTTTAAAAAAACAATACTTATTTTCTTGTAGTTTGAATCAAACATTTTCTCATCTAACATAGGCCTATCCGTCTCAAAAGACTCGAAGAGCTGCATTCAGGGTAATTTTTTTTCAATCTGACTCTATTCAGAACAACCTGTAACTCTATCTAAGAACTGAAATATCAAACTTGGTATAGAGAGTAATAATGACACAGAAATCAGAATTCCGTGAAAAAAAATTTAATCACCAATAGACGCTGTTGTAGTTTACCAAACAGAGAATTAGCATAAAATATGGTATCAAATAAAAATGAAAATTTATACTTTTGTATGCAACAGCTTTAGTAATTTGGACTATAACATACAGACGGTTTCGAAAACCGTTATCAACTTATATTACATAATCATAAGTAAATAGAGGAAGCTCAATATACGCATTAACTGAACGCGCATAATTGATACAGCTGTATGATCTTAATCAGTGTAATGCATCCATAGATCTTCGTGAGTTTAGAACTCAACAGAAACTATGTAAAGAACCATTATCGCTTAATGCTTTGAAAATAATACCGTACATTTCCGCGTATTAGATGGTACTTAAAACCTAAAAATGACCCCCCAAAATCCGAGGTCGTCTTATACGACAGGTACAAAAAAAATGTTGATTGCAAAACACCATTATAAAATGAATCAAGTCACTCACCAATGTTTTTAAAATCCTGCAAAATCCTCACATTCATCATCTGAGGGCTCAAGTACATTCTCACTTTCATTGTTGAGTTCATCATATGGGTCCCATTCTGTACCTAATGAGTCGAATTCTGCGTCGTCATCAGAATCCCATAACATATCGTCCTCAGTGCCATCCATAGCATTAGAAATCCCACACTTTTTAAACGATTTTATCACTGTTTCCACTTTTACTTTTTCCCATGATTTGATGACAAAAGTACACAGCATATCAAGTGACGCGGCCCGCATAGCTCCACCTTTTGTATACGACTTTTCGCCACTACTCATCCATTCATTCCATTGTTCACGCATGTTGTCTTTGAATGGTTTATTAAGTGAGACATCTAAAGGTTGTAGCACTGAAGTTAAACCACCCGGTATGACAGCAATGTTGGTATTATTCCGTCCTAAGCGATTTTTGGTGTTCTCAGTTACGTGACTTCGAAACATGTCCCACACCAACAATAATTTCATAAACAAGTATGCAGTATTAATCAATGCAACAATCCCAATGTGGTGTTGCAAGGTGCTAAAAAATAAAATTTGTTAGTTCCGTATATCTAAGCATTACAATATTATTGAGAATTTTGGGGTCGCCTTATATGGCGGATATATGCTAAAATTGTAAGAATTGGCTGAAAATCTATACCTCGTCTTATCTGAAGGTCGACTTATACGTGGAAACATACGGTAATTAAGAAGTTTGAGGAAACAGGGTCACTGACGATTCGCTCATACAGAGGACGTAAACGTGTGTCAGAAGAGGTTATAACAGATGTAGCAATTGCAACCATCGATGGGTCGTAGGAAACTTTGGTGGTAGTGACGTCTGAGTGTAGTGCGAAATTAAAATGAATTTTTCCACGGTAATATAAAGTAGCGAATTCTCTATTATCTATACAAAATCAGCCGCTTGCTAGAACTCAAATGACTGAATTTTCACCAGTTTCAACGTAATTTCTGTAAGCGCGTACAAGGAAATTTTAATTTTGAAACGTTATATATCCTTTTTGACCATTCCTGAACTAACGACTAGTATAACGTGTGGCTGCACTTTCTGATGTCTGACGCCTCGTTTATACCTGCTCGCTTATTGTTACTGGAGCAGGTATCTTGGTTCGATTAAAGCCTATGTTGCCATAAGGACTGCAGCGACTAAACTCTTACTAAACATTTATTATTAAGAAGATTTATTAAAACATATGTACACTCAAATCATACCAACAGGGCTCAAATAAGACGAGGACAAAAACAAACATGTGCCGAGCGGGGACACCATCTGGTCTCAGCTCCAGAATGTCCGTTCTCAGTCGTTCCGACTGAATTTTCCTCTTCGCGAAGAGAATCTCGGTCAAGTTTTGCCTCCACGGGAAAAATGTTCTCTTTTCTATGGCAATCAGCCCCCTTCTGTTAAACCTCCGTGAATTGCACCCTCTTCAGTGTCCGTTTCGCCGAAACAAAAAAACCAGGGGCCCGTAACACCAACTCGAGTCTTGAGTCTAGTATTACAACTAGTTTACTCCTGACGTCTATATGTACGTGCGTACTCGCCTAACTTAAAAATGATTATCATAGAATGTTAAATTTTATATTTCGGACTGTTATAACGTCTAGTTCTACACCTCTCGTTTTGATTCAAATACAGTGAACTCTGCTTAATATGATCAGTTTGGGACACCGTGATTTTGATAACATTAAACGATATACAAAATTAGATAAATTTACCTTCCCTTTAATTCACACCTTGTATTTATGTACCGTATATTATCCTTTAACACATAAGAATTGTATACATAATTAAAAAAATGATCATTTGTTGACTGTCTACAATTTTTTCTAAGAAGCTCATTGATAAATTGTTCGTAATCATAATGTTTTTTAAAGTCATCGGAGCGGTGTTGTACTCCACGTTTCAACACTTTCAATGCATTTCTCATTTCAGCACTTATAGGAGGTGTCTTGATATCAAGAGATTATTCATCTGACTCATCAGTTCCATCATTCGTCTATTTTCCTATGACAATCTGACAGACTTCAGATTCTGTTAATGTGGAAGCTACTGGAATGTGTCTCCGTATTTTCATTTCGTTTATTTCTTCTAGTAAGATTTTTCAAAATTTTGCACAACAGAGGTTGAGAAATGTTAAGCTGACTCATTTTTGGTAACCTGTCATAACGACATTAAAATTTTGATCTTTTGTTTTAATGTTAAATCATTTCGCTTTTTGGCTTCCATACCGACAAGCTGCGTATAAGAGAGCAAAATTCCGGGGACGTGTAATTGCCCACTCTTTTGTTCATTTCCCATTTCCCAAGGAAGAGGGAGAATTCTCGGAAATTCAAACAACAGCGAAGGGAAGGAAAGAATGGGTTCCTTCTGAATACATTGTGAATATTCCGTTGCCAGTGAGTTCGGAAACTGATAACATTAACCGATGCAACGATAACATAAAGTGATAATTTTAACATACAAATGAATAGAGAAAATCAGGACCAAGTGATTCAATAACAATAAGCGATTGATAACATTAACCGCGATCACATTAAGCGGAGTTCACTGTATTTACTCTATATAACGAAAAATTTCAATATAACGTTATTAACGCTGTGGGCTATGATTCAACGACTAGCCATTAAAATATTGTAATTTTACATCTAAGACTCTTATACTATTTTGTTTCGCTCATCTTCATTAGATTGCACTCTATATTGCAATGAATTTCAATATAACGTATATTAACGCTGTGGGGCGTAACTCAAAAACGATTAGCTGTAGAATGTTGAAATTTTGTATTTAGAACTGTTATAATATCTAACTGTACACCTCTCCTTTTGATTGCAGTGCTTACTCTATATAATGAAAAATTTCAACATACTGTTAACGCTGTGCGCCATAACTCAAAAGGGATTAGTCGTTAAATGCTGCAATCTTATATATAGGACTTTTTAAATATCCAGTTTTGTTCACCCTCATTTGATTTAACTAGACAAACTATATAACGTAAAATTTCAAAATAACGTATATTAACGCTGTAAGCATAATAAAAAACGATTAGCCATAGAATGTTGAAATTTTATATTTTGGACTATTATAATGTCTAGCTATGCATTTCCTTTTCTAAAGAAAATCTGCACTCTATATAATGAAAAATTTTAGTATAACATACATTAAATCTGTGGGTATCACTCAAAAACGATTAGTTGTGAAATGTTTGGATCTCCATTTTTTATCGCGATCGCTCTTTCTGTACAATGAAAAATCTAATTATAAAATTTAATAATTAAAAGTTCTTGGCAGATAATTTAAAGATTACAATTTAAGTTTTCCTATTCATAACATTTCTTATGATATGTTATGAAAAAGAAAATAGAATGAAATTGAATGAGACATGAAATTACAATGAGTGCTCATTAATTCAAACTAACCCAAATGCCCCCATAAACGTCTATTGGAATTAACGTTAAGAATATCTCATTAACTCGAACTAAATTTATATCACTTTGGTTAATTCAAACTAAAAATTTGACAAATTTCAGTATCTAACAGAGAAAATACATGCTGCATTTATTATTTTGTAAGTCAAAATCATTTGTATTTCTTTTCTGTGTAAAGAGGCACATGTCTACATTCCTAGATTATTGCCTTTCTGGTAAATGTTAGGGGTTATTGTCCTACTGTATATTTGTTATCAGTGCTTAATGGAAAAAGCTGCCAGGCCTCACCTGTTTTTTGGGATTCATTGAGAACCCTATATAAATGGGTTAGGGTAAGGGGAAAATCGCATGTTTACATTTGCTATTGATTTTCTTGGAATTTCAGAAAAACCAGTCTTTTACAAATTCCAAGGAGCTTTGTCAGTTGTACCCGCAGTGCAGACTAGTTAACGTGCTCTAGTTCTTCTTCTTGTTTTCAGTTGTTTTTAGTGTGTGGCGTGAACATGTAAAAACTAAGGATGTCTACACATGGGAAGTACAAACCCTACCCTAACTTTAGAAACAAAAGTAGAAATTTTAAAGAAAGTAGATAATGGCAAATGTGAAACAATGTTAGCAGCTGACTATGGAATTAAAAAAAAATATCTTGTCAACTAATTTGATAAACAGGGAACCAATTTTAGATTCATGGGAAAATTCTAAATTTGCTAGAGGAAGTAAATGCATGAAATGATCCCAGAATCTCTAAAAATCTCTACTGCTATGGTTCCAGGATACCAGATCTCGAAATTTTTCAATAAATGAACTCTACTGCAAATGAAGGCTGATTAATTAGCAACTCAAATGGGAATCAAAAATTTTAAATGCAGTGATGAATGGCTTTCTTGGTTTAAGTCAAGGCACACTATTTCATACGAAACTAAGTGGCCAAAGCTCTGATGTAAATGAAGACATATGCACTAGTTTCGGCAGGAAAGTTCCACATCTTTTTTCTACTTACACGCCAAAAGATATTTTGCGGATGAAGCTGCAGTTTTTTATAAACTCTTGCCAAACAAGACACTGCATTTTAAAGGGGATGCTTGCGCAGGAAATACAAGCAGAGGATTACAGTCTTTGTGTGAATATAGATAGGAACAAAATGCTTAAATCATTAGTCATTGGAAAGCCAAAGAATCCATGGTGTTTACAAGGAATTAAAACTGTCAGTTGATTATGTATCCAATTCAAAATCATAGATGATATGATACATCCAGGGTATCTGCCAAAATAAAATTTTTCATATCTATGACTTTACCTGATTTAGCGGATCATTTTCCATGACTTTAAAAAGCTTTCATTAAAGTATATATGAATAAAACTTCTGATGTACATACAAATAAAATATATGCTTTTAGAGAAATTACAGGAGTTTTATCATAAAAAAAACTATAAACTTACTTTATAAGTATTAATAAACTCAATAATAAAAATAAATTGTTGTATCTACATACCTAAGTTTAATCATATATCAATTTTTCAATCAAAATGTTTCCAATTTGAATTCAGGGTACTTTGGTATTATTCAGGTGACCATGAATAATAGCAAAATATAACCCTATAATGTTTATATACAATATCCCTAGAGATAAACTTATATTTTGCGCAAAAATCTTAAATTATTTTTATTAAAAAATAATTATTATATTAATAAAAATTTAATCTACAATTTAAGAAAACACTAGAATAATATACATTTACCCACTCATTAAGCTTTCTTGCTTTGAGTTTCCTTGGCGAACAAATTTTACTTGGCAATATGGTCAATAGGATAATACATAAGTACCAAACTCAGTAACTTCAACTAAATGACAAGTAAAAATAGAATTAAACAATTCAATGCATTTTTTTTAATCGGTAGTTTAGCGGATCCATGACTTTTACTCATTTTGCTTGAAAAATCAAGACTTTCCATGACAAAATTAATCCATTGTCTAAATCCATGATTTTCCATGACTCTCCAGGTGCACGGAAACCATGTACATCATCAGTAACTGATTAAAAGAAATAAATAGGCAGATTTCGAGGCAAAATTGAAGAATTCTTTTATTTGTGGATAACGCAACCTACCACGACAACCTTCCACAACTGAGTTCCATACAGTTGAATATTTGTTGCTAAATACAACTGTGAAACTGCAACCAATGGATCAAAGAATCATTCATAATCTTAAATTATCATAAGAGACTCTAATGACAAATAATTTTTCTTTAGAATGTGGGGAAAATTACGACATTACTCTCCTGACAGATATAAATTTTCTATAAGCCACATGAGATGCTGTTAAAGCAAAATTAGTAATTGCTTTCGTCATAATAAATTTATGCATACCAAAGAGAACAATCATATCAAAGAAAGTGACAATATTTATACAGATTTTCCTGAATTCAAAAAATTTAAAAGTGATAATGTTACTTTTTCTGATTATGTAAGGATAGATAATGACGTGGAAGTCAGTGGAAAACTGAGTGACAATGACATAATAAAATATGTCCGAGAAGATGAAAAAGAAGATATTTTATTGTATTCAAAAGAGAATGCAGACTGTTATGTGTCCAAATGATCAAGCAATAATGGACTCTAAAAAAAAAACTCAGAAATCATTTCTTCAAATAGAACATTCCTCTGAAAATTAATTGAAATGTTTGCCTCAAATTGAGAAGCTAGCTGAAAAATGTAAGCATAATAGACTAAATCAAACATCCATTCTGCAGTTTTTCCACTAAAACTACTAAAATGTTTTATTACTAAAAGTATAATTCATATTTTAAATTAAAGTTTACTTTCTACTTCATACCTTCTGCTTCATTTTATGATTATTGTAAATCTTTATAGCTTTTTAATGTTTTATATTAGATAGCATAATATAATACATTTTATAAGCTTTTACATACTAAGAGATTTTGTTTTACAACTAATGTTGTTTTACTACTAAAAGTGTATTTCATATTTTTAATTAAAGTTTACTTTCTACTTTATGCCTTCTGCTTCATTTTATGATTATGGTAAGTCTTTATTGCTTTTTAATGTTTTATTTTAGATAGCATAATATAATACATTTTTTTAGCTTATACATACTAAGAGATTTTTCTTCTTCAGTGATACTTCTACAATTATACTTTTTCTTAACATCAGTTAATTCAACTTTTTTTCTGATAACCTTCAAATTCAAATTACGAGCATCCACTGTATAATGGATGTTCCCATTGCTGGTCAACGAGGGCTAACAATACATGAATTTCATTTCACCACATGAAAACAATAGGTTAGCCATTTTGTAATTTAGCAATCAGTAATTTATCTAATAGCAAAATTGTTCACAATGTGTTTCTAAATACTTTTGCCTTAAAATGTAAATAAACTGGTGTAAAAAAAAATAAATAAAATAAAAAATAAATAAATAAATCATATGAGAAAGTGTAGTATATGTGTAGATATAATTGGTATAAATTGTATGAAATCAATTACTTCACACAAGTTTAGCTGGTATGCTACATACGTTGTAATTATAATAAAATATTATCCTAGAAATGCTTTCATACCTTGCATCTCAAAACTGGCCAGGACTGTACTTTTAGTTTTGTTTTATGAAAAGCATAGTAAGAATGAAATGGAAATGAAAGAAGGATAAATAGCGAATTATATTCATTTTATACAATATAATTTATATTAAATGAGATTAACCTGTAACAGTGTAGTGTTTTCAAAAAACCATGTGACATCACTAATTACACATATATATACTTTTATAAATGCAGGGGCTTCTTATAGCATTCGCAACAACCAAGCTGCAAATATTAATTGGCCATTTTATTATGGCAGCAACCTATACACAGTAAACATTTACTTCCTAAAATAACACAAAGTGGGTCCTTGTAATTTAGAAGCAAGAACCCAGTAAAAGCTCCCTTCCCCCAACCTTGGTCTGCCAACCCCAGAGGTATTGTTTGGGAATCACAAATTATATATACCCATGCCAAAAGCTGGGTGCAAAGCAGCTCATTTCCTTTGTTTCATTGAGCTTTAAAAATGACTCGAGATTCGGTTTGGTTTAGAGCACTATGATCTATTGTTTTGCACACAAGGGCTAATGAGACCGGGACCTACTGTTTAAAGCCGATTCCGAATGGCTACGAACAGCCATGCCATCAGTGGGATTCGAACCTGTGAACTCTAGCTTCGAAGAGCAGCGCTCTACCATTTGGCTAAAAATGACTCTAGAAGAAGAGAATAAAATTATATCAATGAGATTCGATAAAAAAGGGATAAAATTACTAAAGCTTCTGGATACTTAAAAAAAAGGTGGGTGGTATGTGAATATGAAAATTCTTTGGCATAAATTATCTATAAATTTTAATTAATACTAAATTTTGTTTGTACAACTATAATATACTACAAATTTAATTTTAAAAAAAATTGCCTTTAGTGCAAAATATTGAATGAATGTGTTTTAGTATATTTGAATTACCCTTTAAATATTTATTTCAATTTGAAATTTTTATCTTAATATAAATATTTATAAATTTACCTCAGTTTGTGCTTTTGTATACATAACTGCATTCAAAACGTTAAAACTCAAAGATATATGAATAAAACCATTTAATATTATTTGCAAATAGTAAAAAATTTTGTTTTAAACTAGGGATGTAGTATTACATTGGATAAAATTTTAAAGATATTTTTCTCATTTTTTTAAATTTAAAATCTTAATAATTTTTACCTGTGAATTTTTTTCCCAAATTCACACATGAATTTTTTTTTTTTTTTTTTTTTTTTTTTTTTTTTTTTTTTTTTTTGGGGGGGGGGGGTATGTAAAGTATTTAATTTCGTAAAGTAAAAAAGAATTTTTCAAAGGGTTTCAAATACCCTTAATAAATATAAAATAAAAAATGAACAAGTGATATTTGACAATTTATCACTTGTATCAAACAAAAGAGCATGAATCTATTAGGTTACTGGTTCTGCACACAAGCTAACCTCCATCTCTCCTATAATTTAGTTTTGAAAAGTTCTAAAAATTGTCGACATATACACAGAAATACCTGATAGCTCTTTATAAATACATTTTTTATTACACAACAATATTTGTCAACAGAGAACATAAAAAAACAAATCTTAATGATTTATTTAAAGAAGTGATACAAAATTGTCTGTGAAAATTCTCCACAGCAGTACTCAAAAACTCAAGAAACAGACAACCAAGTGTAAATGAATAGATCTTTTATCACAGGTGTAACAGATCACTTCATCTGTCAAATCACAAAATAGCTAATGTCTATTTAAAGAGAATAGACAAATATGTTCTATAACATAGAAAGGGAGCATTTCTTTCCAATATACAATGTGTACACTGATGCAATGTTTATAATAAAAGTCCTATTTACAAACTGTTGAGCAGTCAGGCTGCTTTTGCTACTTTCTTTCAGATTTCTTCACCTTAGCAAAAAGATCAAAACCTCCAGTACCGCCATGGTACAATTGTCCAACAACAATATTGGCAGATGGACCTTTAAGTCTTTCTTCAACTCCTGAAACAAAAATAACTGACTTTCACTGAACTATTCACTTTTTGAAAATACTCAATTTAAAAATACATACACACTATATCGTTATGTTAATAAAATAAAATAATAATTTTTTATATAAAAAGACAGATAGGCATTGCAACTATTATAAGTTTTTATAATAGCTACAATGTTATAAGTATCTTTTTATCATGATTACAACACATCTGCATATTAAACACTTTCTAACAACATAAATCTATTGATCATCAGGTGATGGAGAGTTGTCATTCAAGAATTATTATTTTTTTAACCATAGTTTTTGAACTAACATAATATTTTTATTTATTTACTCTAACATTTAAACATCACACAGAAATTTGCAAAATGATGTATTTCAGAGTAAAATTTTAGAGCTGTTTTTGCATTAAAAAAAAAAAAAAAAAAAAAAAATCCCATTTTAAGAACATTTTTAATTTATCAAAGACTTCTTTAATTTATCAAAAAACCTTCTCTTATTACTTAAAAACAACTGTTTTCTTCATTTCCTTTAATAAAAATTCTTCAAAATTTTTGTAAATCAACTGAGGAACTTCATTACTTCTTGCTTTTAATATTTTTTTTTTATCAATATCCAACAACAAAACTACATGTTGAAAAGTTTGAAAGTGTTAAAAGTATAGTCAATTTTCTGGTAAAACAAGGAGTAATTGAGACCAAGCACAATTGCTAAAAGCAAATTCCGAATGGATATAAACATCCATGATAGCAGAGGGATTTGAACTTGCAAACTAGTACCAAAATGCAATACACTACAAAGGTATAGTCAGAAAAATATGTTTTTAACCAAGTAGCATAGTTACCTAACTAACCATTATCCCTACTAGCATATAGCCCGTCATATGACGGGATCAGTAAAATTTTTAATTTTCCAGAATTGTAAAGTACCCTATAAGGCAGGTTAAAAAAAAAAAAAAGTTTTTTTTTTTGGCTGAGAATTACTTTGCAACAAAATATTACCTTAACAAAATTATTTATGTAATATCTAAGTTTAATGATAAAACGTATGGAAATAATGCAGAAGATATTTAAATAATCTAAAATAAATGATTAAATAAGATGGTTAAAGGAATGACGTCATAATGCTAGAAAAAATTGTTATTTTTACCTATTTATTATGTGATAAATTGATAAATTTAATCACCTGCTCTTAAAATGGGGCTCGATATAATAATGGTAATATGTGAATTTAATAAAATAAAAATCATAAAAATTTGAAAAATGGTAAAAGTTTATTGTAAAAATAATAAAACAACTTTAGGAATAAGAATTCAAAAGAAAAACCAGAAATTATTAAATTAATTAGACATTTGAAAAATTCGGCTACATCGGGGGCAGAACCATCAACCCAAGAAGTATGACAATCAAATGGGCAGACACTCTACCCCATGTGCCAGCTTACACGTGGTGAAGGAAATAGTTAGAATATATGAGTTAAGTAAAAACAGTCCAGAAATTTAAATATTGTGCTCCGCCCTCACCATCCTATCAATAATGAATTTAGTATAGAATAAGAGGGAGAATAAAGCTTGAAATAATAGCATTAAACGCTTGAAAAGGGGAGGGGATGAGGTGGATTTTGAACTTGCTCTGAATTTTGATAACTCTAACTCATAAAAAATCCAATATGGATGCCTGTATCCATTCCAGGTACAACCACTTCATGATTTCGCAGACAGACAACCTTTTTGTATTGGTGGTGAGAGGGTTAGGCTTCACAGCATGTTTAAAAATTCTGATGACTTTTTAATCATAGAGGAGGTATTAGGAAGGATTATCCTACCTGGGATTAGATTCTCTACAATTTCCTTTATGTACAGATTGCTTACACTACATTTGGTTCAGTTTACAGTGCTAAAGTCTACTTTTTGCAACACAAGAGCTAATGAGACCAGGACCTACTGCTTAACCCTTTCGCGCCTACTGTCACAAATATGTGCCAGCAAGAAACGCACTCACTTCCCGGCCGACGAGCTGGCGTGACAGAGCTTTTTCTCGTTCACCCCCGACCGTCACATATGTGTGCCAGTGTTATGGAACATTTTAAAAACTATACATTTTGACACAAGATGGCATTGTATGCCCATATGGATTTAGATACATGTAGATTTGACCTTGTACTCAATATGAGAGCATTATGATACACATACAAGTGGTTTTTTGATTATATAAACATTAGGGAAAAGGAATGTTTCCAATTGACATGTTTTATGAAAGCTCTTTAAATTCCCACGTGGTGTTTGTTTATCTAAGCAGGAGTTTTATTTCGGTTTGCAGTCCAGTTTTTAGTACAGAATTAGATCTGACAGACCTGATTTTTTTTTTCTCTTTTTATTGTTAGATTTTTGAAGTGTCGAAAGTGTTTAACTGAGCTTGAAATAGTTGAAATGACGCGAAATATTTTAGATTTTTATTCTGAAACAGATTAGGATATTAGTAATAGTGACACTATAATATATTCTGATTGTTCTCTCTGTTCATAATGGATCTAGTGATTCTAATGATGAGGACATTTCTGACAAAGAAATTGACGATGTATCATTTTTTTCACATTCCGGAAAAATCATCCAAAATGGCAAATGAGTTACTACGAGTGCAAGGACTGTCACATAAGATTGTTTGTAGATCCCTGTTTTTAAAATTTTTCATACAAAATAAGTTTAAATAACATAGTATTCAGTTTTGCAATGTTAAAAGTCATTAAATACTAAGTAAAAAATGGGAAAAAAAAGTAAAGTGTAAAATATATATTTAAATAAGAAATAGCTTAAGTAAATAAAGTATCTATAAACATATATAAATCCCATTCCGTTTAAATACTTTATGCAGCATTATTAAATAATGCAGTGCTACTTCGTTAATTTCATGAATTTAGGCTTAATAGCAAAAAACCCTCCGGCCCAGGATACTCACTCGCTAAAGTGACTGCCGGCCTCAGAGAAAAGTGTGTGTTTGCGCTTCCCATCGCGATAGGGTTAAAGCGATAGGGTTTATAGGGTTAAAGCTGGTATGAACATACATGCTACAGTGGGATTCCAACCCACAAACTCTTGCTTAGACTTGGAAACTTTGTGAGCTTGTAATGTCAAAACAGAGTTTTTATTGTCAAGCATTTGTACTAATAATAGGTCTTTGTAGTTTTTTTCTTTTGAGGGGGGGGGGAGGGGAATTTACTAATTAGACTCATTCTAATATCTCACATGACAGTTTTATTTTCCACTTTGTACATAAGGATGAAAGAATTAAAACTAATACATACCCATTAACATGGCATCCACCAAAAAGTTTTTAGTGGTTTCAAAAGTCATCTGCTGTAATGGAGAGGCACTACCTTCCATGCCAATCCTATTGCATGGCCTATAGTAACCACTTGAAGTCATATAATCCGAAATTAGGGATAAGTGACGTGGGTCTACAACAATGTTATACGACTTGAATACATTCATTATTTCCTATAATAAAAGAAATATTACTAGGTTTTAAAATATTACTGAATATAAACAAAATACAATATAATTTTATTCCGACTGAAAATTAAGAAATAAGATAAATATAAGCCAGGAGATTCTAACCCTACTTCAAAAATCAGGAGTACTCTCCCCTCACCTTTCTCGATTACTCATAGACAATAAAAATAAGTAAAACTGCTTGTCACATTTCTTTTGGTATTAAATAATTTGTTAAAATATATTGAATTTGACAAACTTTAATTTGCACAAGGAATTACAAATTATGAATAGTAGTAAGATGTAAAATATCTGCTACTTTCAACATTCTCAAAAGTTGCAGGTAATCAAAAGTTGATTAAGAAAACTACAATTTTGATAAGGTAATTATTTAAAATTTGGTTTCTCTGAGTCAAATATGCTCAACTTATCATATTCATATACAGATACACATATGCACAGACATTATTCAAAAACTAATATTTTGGACCCAAGGAAGTCGAAAACACGAAGATCAATCAAAATTTTGAGGTAAAATTTTTGGACAATTAAATTACAATACTTTCTATATACTACATATACAAATAAGTAAAAATCCAGAAAAATCTGATATCATGTCAAAGAATTCATAATATAACTTGATTACACATGCATACAAACATACTTTCAATTTCATGTCATTAGCAAAAAAAGCATAATTCTCAAATTTGATAAAAATGATTAATACAGATCTTCACAGTTACTTCCCAGATTCATACTTGCTTATCTATTAAAGATCAAATTTTATATTTTTGACTTCAGTTTAGTATGTTATAAGAAGACAAATTTAACATTTTTCTTCAATTAGTGTAATATAAATTTCAAAATTTCTACTGATAATGTAATAATAAGCAAAGTCTTGTAAAAACTCAAATTTTTATAAAATTTCAGAAAAATGCCTTAAAGTTGGCATGCAATGGTCTCTTAACTTTTAACCACTCCAAGTTTAATTTGCTTTACTTATTTTTTTTTTTTAACTTTTTGACGTTTGAAATTCTAAATTCCCAGGAAGAAGAAAAAGGAAAACATGAACACAGCTGTAGGCACAATCCTCTGCACATATCTATCATATTATTAGCATGTGTTAAAAATTATACTCTGTATCAATCTCATCCTACCTTCCTCTTTTTACGTGACCATTATTAGAATAATCAATTCACACAATTCCCTTCATTATCGAAAATATGTATTTATCAATAAGAAATATTACACATTTTTTAGTTACCAAAGAGTTGTGTTGGTGACACTTTAGTATATTACTTTAGATGCCAACTTTAACAAAGTTTTCTTCCTCAACTCTTAATGGAAATATTGGTATTTGATTTTGGTTTCAGCCAAGGATTGGAAAAGAACTTTCTTACTTTTTGAAACAATTATAGTAAAATTCTATCAAGTTCTGATATTTCCACAATAAAGTTTTTTCATATTGATAATTTTGCTTATTTATATTCTGATATGCATCTAATTTAATTCACACACTTCATAATCTAGTCTTTATGTAATTACAAAATATTTTTTACAAACTTGCAACCCATGTCACATGAAAAGAAAGCTATGTTTTGGTTTGGTTTCATTTGGAAGCACTACAGGCTACTGTTTTGCAACACAAGATCTACTGCTTTAAGCCAATTCTGAAGGTCTACAAACATACTTGTATGCAATGAGATTTGAACCCCAAAAATATGGTACCTAAGAGCAGCACTCTACTATTCAGCCATCATTCAGCATTAGCTATTCTTTAAAAAAGTACTAAATATTTACATATACAATAAACTTTTAATGCAAATCCCTTTTTAAAGAAATTATTTATTAAAGGGATTGTTTTAAACGGACCTTGTTGATTTACAAGAGTTCAGTAACATTTTAACTATGAAGGATTGCATTAGGTTTCACAAATTTCAGAAGAACAAAACTCAATATATATACTTCATTTAGTTTTAAAAAATTTTATTTCTATTTGAATTCATACAAGAAAAATAATTTACTATGTAAGTTTAACTACTTTCAATTTATAATCATAATTTAACCCTTTGAGGGGCACCCATAGAAACTCTTTGGTTTTCAATGAAATTAGTTTATAAATGTTGTCTATGAACCTTTTAAATCTGAAGTACATGAAAAATAAATTATATTACTTGACGAATAAGCAAGGGGTAATTGGATTGCATAATCATCTCCCTTGAAACAGCATGAAAATGACACATTTTTTAATAATATTGGAAAAATAATTAATAATTTTTATTAAAAGGTGTATAAACCAAATAGATAAGAAATTTGTAAATGTGAAGTTTAAATGGGTACTTTTATTTTAAAGTCTTAACTTTAAAAAATCAAATTTTTGCTTTTAGAATCTGGTTTTGATAGAGCCTGATTGTAAAAGTAGTTTTGACATGCACAATTAAAAGAAGGAAAAAAGTTAAGTGCCGATAGTTTGATGCATAAAAAAAATTGAAAATCAAATACTTTTTTTCTATATAAAACAGATAAAAATTTTTAACAGCTGGTATATTATATGTACCAGTGCCCTTCAAAGAGTTAAAAGATATATTTTAATGCTCTGAAATATTTTATAAGGACAAATAAAGCAATAATCATTAAAAAATAAAAATTTCTTTACCTTCTTTACAGCTTTTGCCGCAGCCTCAATACCATAAATTTCAGCAATAGAATGAATATTATTACTGTATGCTTTATTTATATCTAAAATATCAACATGCTTAAAAACTTCCTGAAAATTAAAACATATTTTAAAATTTGTAAAGTATTACTGCCAATAACAATGACAAAATAAATAAATAAGAGGAACTCCAGTAAGTAAACTCAAGTGGTATAATTTAAATGACAAGAACCAATACACTTATTTTTTATTATACAAATAAACCCATTGAATATAAACACTATTCCCACAGCAAAACTGTGAAAGAAAATGTCACATCACATCACAACGAATAATAGACCCCACAGCTATTTAGGCTAAGGGTGGAAATCTCCTTAGGAACCCCTTATTGGAATGATCCCAGCACAAAATATCAACAGAAATATATATTTATTTAATCAAAATTAAAATAATTAAAATGATTTTGGAAAAAAAACTTACAATCAAAGGTTAGTTTTAAAAAATTTTATTTCTATTTGAATTCATACAAGAAAAATAATTTACTATGTAAGTTTAACTACTTTCAATTTATAATCATAATTTAACCCTTTGAGGGGCACCCATAGAAACTCTTTGGTTTTCAATGAAATTAGTTTATAAATGTTGTCTATGAACCTTTTAAATCTGAAGTACATGAAAAATAAATTATATTACTTGACGAATAAGCAAGGGGTAATTTGATTGCATAATCATCTCCCTTGAAACAGCATGAAAATGACACATTTTTTAATAATATTGGAAAAATAATTAATAATTTTTATTAAAAGGTGTATAAACCAAATAGATAAGAAATTTGTAAGTGAAGTTTAAATGGGTACTTTTATTTTAAAGTCTTAACTTTGTAAAATCAAATTTTTGCTTTTAGAATCTGGTTTTGATAGAGCCTGATTGTAAAAGTAGTTTTGACATGCACAATTAAAAGAAGGAAAAAAGTTAAGTGCCGATAGTTTGATGCATAAAAAAAATTGAAAATCAAAAACTTTTTTTCTATATAAAACAGATAAAAATTTTTAACAGCTGGTATATTATATGTACCAGTGCCCTTCAAAGAGTTAAAAGATATATTTTAATGCTCTGAAATATTTTATAAGGACAAATAAAGCAATAATCATTAAAAAATAAAAATTTCTTTACCTTCTTTACAACTTTTGCCGCAGCCTCAATACCATAAATTTCAGCAATAGAATGAATATTATTACTGTATGCTTTATTTATATCTAAAATATCAACATGCTTAAAAACTTCCTGAAAATTAAAACATATTTTAAAATTTGTAAAGTATTACTGCCAATAACAATGACAAAATAAATAAATAAGAGGAACTCCAGTAAGTAAACTCAAGTGGTATAATTTAAATGATTCAAGAACCAATACACTTATTTTTATTATACAAATAAACCCATTGAATATAAACACTATTCCCACAGCAAAACTGTGAAAGAAAATGTCACATCACATCACAACGAATAATAGACCCACAGCTATTTAGGCTAAGGGTGGAAATCTCCTTAGGAACCCCTTATTGGAATGATCCCAGCACAAAATATCAACAGAAATATATATTTATTTAATCAAAATTAAATAATTAAAATGATTTTGGAAAAAAAACTTACAATCAAAGGTAAAGCAACTTATATCTGGCAGACAAACTTATGTTTAAAAAAGTTTATCATTAATGTGTGATTTTTAATTATAAAAGAGATAATTTATTTGGTCAACTTAAAAAAACTGCTTTAACTAAAAGGAAATTATTGACCAACCAAACTTTCAGTCTGGAATTTACATTTCTGAGATGATCTGAGATTATTTCTGAGATTAAGTAGTTTTTCTGAGATTAAGTAGTACATTATAAATAAAATATATCTACCTCAATAGGACCTAGAATCTAGCCCATGGGTTGTTTCAACACGTTTTTATTCTTTGATAACTTTCCTCTCTTCACCATATTTTAGTATATACACTTAAAATTAAAATGTCCCCACCCCCAAGATCAGATAACTGAAGCAGTAGTCAATCCCCCAACCTCATGTCTCTGCTAAAAGCAACATTCAGGAAACAACCAAACAATTATGTTCAATAATTCAATTGAAATTCAAAATTCATATTATGCACATGTAAAAAGCTGATTTTAAAAACTATTAAATAGCTCTGTTGAATTATATGTTATGCAGAAAAAATTTAAAATTATCAAACAAGTTTGTTGCTCCCCTCCCCAAAAAAAAAATTTAAATCTGCAACTAATTAAAATAAATTAGTATGCTAATCAAAGAAATAATACTAATAGTTCACTTTTAATAATTACAAGCATCATAAATTAAAATTAAAGGCAATTCATAAAAATAAGAAAAATACTTAATCACATACTTGCTTACAACATAAAATTAGAACTAAAATACTCTTTTTATCCCAGACATTTTAATTGTTATAAATATTTATAAAGTTTTTAGTTAAAAAGTTTTATTTTTCTCTTCATTTACATGCAATTTTGATTTATCTTTATTTGTAGATTTTTAAATACTAGTACATGAAATTTTAAGAACTGGTAGGAGTGTTCAGCTGAACCTTATTGATCATATCCTTATGTTCAACAACAGAGGTAGCCAAACCTGTTACAAAATTTATAATTGAAGCAAATGTATTAGTTATAATAAATGCAATATTCAAATAATTTGCTTACTATTATTATTAATATTTATGTATGTTTGTAAAACTTTAACTGCTTTATTATTAATTTACGAATGATTATAATCAAAACCATAATAATAATGTAGTTAACTATTTTAGAATTTTTCCTATATATCTATATAATGTGACATGCCAAAATAAAAATGCATTTCCAATACAACGAAGTTGATTGGGGTAGACAAGTATACTCTACAAAAATAACTTACGAGAAAATTAACTCCTTTAGTTTTTAGCATCATTTTAGAACCAGATTGGTAAGAATTAGGGTTTTTAACTAACAATGCTTCCTCTATATTTGGCACATAATGGACACGAGCTTTTGCTACTTCTTCTTCTAGAAGGGTTTTCATATCAATTTTTGTATTATCAAGATCCAACTGAAAATAAAAATGCAATTACATACTGATATATATTGATTTCAAATTAATAAATTACAAAAATATTTAACAGATCATTCTACATCGCCATCTAAAATAAATTTTTTTTTAATTCAACTTAACTGTAAAACATTATGCAGTTCACCATTTAATAATATAGTTTAATATATTAAAAAAAAAGATTTTTTAACAAATTTGCATCACAAAAGACAAAAAGGTTTTTTTTTTTGTGTATGTGTGTATAGTTTCAACTAAAACACTATTCTGCAAAAAACCTGCATCAATGGTAGCTTGCTAAAATGTAAAAATAAATAAATAAATAAAATAAATTTTTTAACATATTTGGTTGTAGTGTCTCACACTCATATTGAAATATGTTGGGAAAGTTTTTATTTATTCTCTACGCTAAAAATAAATAAGATTTAAAAAACACTGCTATGGTCAAAAAACTTTTTATAAAAGGCCAAGAATGTAAAAAATTTAATAATCTTTAATTGAAAAAAATAAGGCATATCATGTACCCTATTAGCCATTCGACATAATATATTATTTTGTATATTGTAGCTTGTCTACTGCTGATAGAGCCTATTACAGTCAATTAGCTCAAAACTTAGATACAGAAATATCAGTGCACAAAGAAGCAGGCTATGTCTGAATAAGATTGAAGATGACAAAGATGTAGCTTTCAAAGAACTTAGCACGAAATCAAGTATGGCATGTATCTATTAAAGTGAAAAGTTTTGACATAACTAGTGATTGCTTTGGATTATAAGATAGAGCAATGGCAGTTATTGTTTAGAGTGTACTGTAAGATTTGGTGTTTCAACTAATTATAATCACAGCAATGTTTTTCAAGAAAGTATAAAAAGAAACGGAAAATAAAGACTCATACTTCATTTCAAACTGAAATTTTACACAATCGTAAAAAAAACTTTGTTTTAAAGGAAAATTGTCCAATTTTTGTAAAAATGTGTTCTTAAGTGTAAAATGTTATAATGGTATAAATATTATTTTCAATTTGTTTAACTTTTTAATTCTTTTAAATAAACTATACTTATAAAATAATTATTTATAGAAGTTATTTGTTTTTCCATTTGTTACAAAAATCATGAAAATAAAATACTTTTAAAATTTAGGGTCAATGTGCTAATGATAGATTTAATTATTTTTATTTTAATATTTTGTACTGAATTTTACTAAGCTACCCTAGAAGATTTTGCAGAATAGCATTTTGAAAAAAAATAAATAAATAAATAAAGGTTTTTCTTTTCTCCCCCACAATAATATATACATCACGCCTATAACTTGCACATAGGAAGAGACAGATGAGACAGTGTCATTTAAAACTTCTTTATTCATCCTCAAACTTGCTATGGCATCATCTAATAAAAATGGCTGCCTATTTTGGAGCTAGTTCCTTTATTAAAGAAACCACCTTAGATGTGCAAGGACTCTTTCCTTTGATTTTGATGTGTTCAAGAACTTTTATAAATTAATTTACCACATTACTCTGCATCATAAATGACTGCAATTTGTTTATTGCTCATTTGACCTTACATTATAATTTTATGTTTTAAAACCTGACACACACACACATATAAAAATATGTTCACACTCATATATATACAAGGTTTCCATAGAATAAATTTATCAAACATATTTACTAGACTGACTATTATAACCCTACTTTAAAGATGTTATTGCACAAAAAAAAAAAAAAAAAAAAAAAAAAAATTATAAATATGCAAAATTTATTTTCACTTACTTGCAATGATATTTCACACCACCTTTCATTTTTTGTATCAAAATCATAATTATATACATAAGGATGAATAACCTTCACAGCCTGCAAATATAAATGCCCAATAATAAGAATTATTTTAAATGTAGATTTTATTATTTATTTATACAATATAGAATTCATTGAAACATTTCAGTTAAATAACTATTACCACTGTTTTTTATGTTTGATTAAAAATAAAGGTATGTGAGTCCAGACCATGAATACAATGGGACAAAAAGTTAAATATTTCAAATTTGATGAATATGACACTGATTAACATATACCCCCCTAAGTTTTTACATAAATTTATTTTAAAAAGTTTTAAAACTTGTCAGATTCAAACTTACTATTTCAGGGCAAAAACTGTCTACCATATTTTATTTTAATCCAAGTTCAGAAACACTGGATAAAACTTAGGATAAAATAAGTTCCTAAGCACTGCACATCATTTGAATTTAAAAGCTTTTCCTGGATACAGCATCTTTTCAGGATGCAGTAAAATTTAAAGATGCTACCCGCTCACACTAGCAAGAAAGAAATTTGATATCGAAAAAGAGTTAAATGAAAAACAAATATACATACATTTATTCTAAATGCTTTATCTTCATCAGTTACAGTCCTTTTGCTACTCTTGCGAACATTCTGAGGTAAAGAAAAGTGTTCATTCTCTCTATCTTCATCCGTCTGTATTTCCTCTTTCACTTGTACTTCAGCATTTTCATTTTCATTTTCTGAAAAAAATGTCAGTGTTTTTCTATAAGAATTAACACAATTTGTTGTAGATTTATCAAATTTTGGACAGGTGTTTTGTGATGCCACCAATAGATATACTATAGATATTAAAACCTCTTCCATCCAATTTTTCATGTAATATGACAATATACAAATTGATGACAAGGTATTCGTCTACATTTTCTTTAAACGTAGAAACTAGTTCACTTTTTTACATTTTTAGATTTATTTTTTCTATTATCACAGAGAACTGCACTTAAAAAATTTATTCCTGGAGAAGTTTTTATAAAATTTCTAATAAATAAAGAAAATTTAGTTAAAAAAAAAAAAAAAAAAAAAATAATCAGATTTTTTCAAAAGGTCTAATTTTTTAATAAATTAAATTACTTCAATATTTTTTGATGCAACACATTTCTTATACACTGGATTAGTGAATTACCTAAAACCTTTGCTTAATTTACATTTGATAAAACATTTTGGTTCTTCAAAATCATACTCATTTGATTTTTAACGAATTTTCCTTATCTTTATATCTAACTATGAGTATAGCATCATTAAAAATTATCCTAATTTAAATCTTTTAGGTCATTTACTAGTAAATACTTTCAAAAGCATTCATAATAATTTTCAACAAAATATTTTAAGAACTTTTTGAGAAATCACATTTTAAGTTTCAACATTTTATTAAAAATATGATTCTGAGAAAAACGCATTTGAAGTTTATGAAAGCAACTTAAAGTATTAAAAATTAAAATACATGTTTAAAATTTCCCACACTTTCTTGCTTCAAAACTTTCTAATTGCCAAGTTGTTAATTATTAATAATACTAGAAAAATGTTTAAACTAATCTTCATGAAAAGTTAAAACGTTTTGTTCAAAAAATGCTCTTAAAAATTCACAACTTGAAATTTTACAATAAAGAAATAAAAAAATTATGATTTTTGGCAAAAAATGTTGTTTTTAACGTAGACGGATACCTTAATGGCAGTACATCTATTTTTATATTTTATCACATACAAAAATTATTAGCAAATTAAACAATTTGTCAGTAATTTATCTCAGACTAAAATTGCTAACAATGTGTTTTAAAAAATCTTCTATATTAAGATTTAAACTGGAGGGGAAAGTTACATTTAAAAACATATAGGTAGTGTTGCTATAATTTCTTGCAAAACAAACTGCTTAAATGGAAGTTTATATGGCATGCCAAGTTCTTTGTAATTATCACACAAATTTTAATAATTCTGTAATTTTGAAGCTTTTCTTTCCCCTTTCTTACACAAATAACATAAATATTGAATTTTAGACAGAGATAGCTGCATAAATAAACCATCAAAAGTTTATTGTTGAGAAATAATTTAAAATATTTCTATTGTATTTTCACAACTTTCTGTTTACATTATTATTTTCTATACACTGAAACCAAACATTCCCTTTCAAAATTTATTTGAAGTAGGTTAAAATCATACAATCATAGTAGACAAATGTACAAATCTTACAAAGCTATTACTACACTCTTCCTATGTAAGCATATCATTTAAAATATGAGATCCAAAATAATTTTGACGAAACGTTATATAATTAAATGTTTAACTGTTCAATGTACAGCTCAAAACATATAAATTAGCTGATGTGTAAACTACATTAAATAATTTAGGTATCTTCAGACTTGCTAACATTCAGGCCCTTGTGTCAGGAGCAACAGCGTGGTTTGAAATTTTAACATGCAAATTACAGATTATGCATGAGTACATATCTTATCGGTTTCTAATTTAAATGAAATTAAAAATATTTACACAGCAGTAAATTGTAAAAGTAAATTAAAATTTATGCCGTTAAAAATTTTTGAGTAGCTTTTTTTGCTTTAACAACTTATTTTTCAGAACAGTGTTTCTTATAGCAACATTGGCCCTGATTACAATATTTCCATTTTCCTATCATCAGGAATCCAAGAGTTTGTGTATCTAGAATTTGACCTAAATTCAGTTTGGTTTTTCGGCACAGTACTGAAAATTTTTAACATGCAGCATTACTATGTGAAAGAATAATATTCAGCATTGTATTTTGAAAAACTTTGTATTTAATTGCTGAATTGTAATCCTTTATATGTTCAAAAGTTTTGTTATTTTCCGGAACAATCAGAAGAGTTAACGGAGTTATCAAATTTACTCATTTTTTCGGAGCAACTCCAGAGAATCCGGAGTAGTTGGCATGTCTGTATCTTTATAGAAAGAAAATAAATGCAAGAAATTCTTGAAGCATTTTAATGACCATACAATTAATTGAATGATGAAAGAATTTAACTACCACAAACCCTCTTAGTAAAATTGTAATATTTCTACAATAAAACAATACCTGATTCTTCTGGAATCATTTCTTCATCTTCAGGATCCTGATACTCTAATTCCTGATCATGTCTCATTTTGGATTTTGCAGAAGTTGCATCTCCATCCCCATCACTTTCAGCTCCAGAACTGTCTGCTTCTTCAAATTTAGGGTCATCAGGCACAGGAGCATTATCACCCATAGATTCCTCCATTCGATTCATGCGGTTAAAACCACTATAATTTTGGTGGCTATCTATAAGTCTAAGAGGGAAAAAATTTTTTTTAAATGTGACAGTATTTAAATTAAATAAATAAATAGTTTTGAAAATGAACTAAAAGAAAGAGGTAACTTTTACTGATTCAATTTAGTATAACAGGGTTCATATAGGTTTTTGAAAATGAAAATTAAGAACTTTTTAAAGTAGTCTTAATTTTTTTTAACTATCTCTCCCAGTTTGAAAACTATGATAAAATTATTCATATATTTATAATTTTGACTACACACATTAATTATAAAATTTTACAAAATTTTTTCTTTAATTCTCATAAGAGCTCATGAAAGCTTTAAATAGCCAATTCAAGTTAACTAATACTAAAGCAATACCCAATCAACAGATAATTTCCATTTAAAAATAAATACATTTTTTTAAAAAAGCTTTAATATGTGTTATACTAGCTATACATCAAATATAAACTATTTACATGTGTATAATTTGTATGCACCGGAATTCCTACAATATTAAATAAATATACTTTAATATAATTTGCAATTGTATAGCTATTATACTTTGTAACTACTTTATTATCATTTTGACAAAATCTATAACTACTATATAAACTTCGGCAAGTTTGAGTATGAATTATAAATGATGCCTTGACTACCCAGAAAATAACCAGTATTTAAATACATGCTCAAACAATATGAACTAATGCAGAAAAAAAAATATTACTGAATAAAAAAATTTATAATGTGGTAGTGAAGTTAAAACTGCAAATCCAAGGATACTTCTGATAATAACAAAGCAAAAGTATAAAAAATATAAAACTGGGAGTGTGGTACAAATAATAAAAAACTGCAATACAAGACTGTGTAAAATATTTTCAAACATTAAGATACCAATACTGTAAAAATGTTCAGGTATCTTGAATTCCAATGCCATACCTGGCAAAATGTCATTTTTGAAAATTAAACTTACTATAATACATACTAAAAATCCAAATGTATATTTTGGCCTGGAAGTTTATTTGCAAATTTATACATGAATTGATATACATTAGATTGTGAAATTTAAGCAGACATACAGAAAATCTTTAATGTTACATTAGAAAGCTTAGTACTTCAAAGGTTGAAAACTGCTGATATTTGAAATAGAGAGTATATATAAAAATAATTCCTCAAATTTTCATGCTTTTTTTTAAACCTATGACCATATAAATGTGACTGTATTTTTCTGTAAAATCTTAAAATCAAAGGAATATGTATTTTAAAGGATAGAAAATTAAGACAATTATATATTTTTTCAAATCTTCACTTATGTTATCATTTATATAATGCCAAAAAATCAGATAAAGAACATTTTGTATAATTTATTGCAACAAAATGACACTATACAAGTTTCATATATCTCACAATTACCATCATACGTCCCATCCCAAAATTATCATAAGATCCATGAATCTTTAACCAAATTGAATAATAGCCATCAATTTTTCTGATAGCATTCATATCAAGTTTCAGAATGAACACTTAAAAGTTTATAGGATAATTAAAAAAAAGATGCAAATTTCATATGCTGAAGTTTATTGAATATCTGGAAAGAAATGAAAATAATATAAACTTACGTTGAAGCAGATGTTTGACGCTTTTTTCTTTTAATAGCTTCAATTAACTTTTTGACAAATACCCGCTCAACATAACATAAAATTTTAGCTGGGGTAGTAAATAGAAATCCTTTATACTCTGAATGCTTTAAGAATTCCATCCGAATCACATAAATAATAGTAGTTTGGGACCTGCATTTAAAAAAAGAATATTATTTATAAAATAAAATATACACCAAAGCATATCAAACACAAACATTAACTTGAAACAAAATACAGAAATCAAATTTGTACTATCCAATGAGAAATCATAAATCATGTTTCCAGTGACAGGAGCATAATAAGAAATTTTCTAAGTGTGTGAGGGGTTTATCACCCTTCAGGTAAAAATTAATGCAGCAATCCTAACACACACACATGTAATATGTCAAAATTATTATACCTAAAATATCTATATAAAATTCTCCTTTTCACCTTCTCAACTTCTATTCTTTCTTTCCTACCTAATTTCCTAGCCACAAAATCTCAGATTTGAAAGAGTGTTCGAGACTTAATAGTCACCCAAAGCTAACTGTGAAATAAATGCTTTCAGTCCATCTCCCAAAGTAAACTCTGGTATAAATGCTAATTTTCTGTCCACTGGCCCCCTTTTCAAGCTGGCTTAAATTACCTAAGTTCCTTTCTGACTTAATAATGCTGACTAAACTAATGGTCTCATGGGAAAAATACAGGCTGCAGGATGATTTTTTGTAACAGAAGTGTATTTTTGTCATCATTCTGATCTCTCGTCTATTAGAGATGTTCAATTTTTAGTCTAAAATAAAGTTAAACTTATTTTAGTTGAGCTGAACTTGCTTCTTTGTAATGGAATGGAGCCATGCCTGCAAATAACTCTGAAAATTATGTAGGTTTACTCATTACTCAATAAGCTGGGGCCCTTATTAAAAATAATAAGGGCTATTTTCTGGTGTAGCAGCAAGTGGAATTTTGCACTTTAGATTTTAGCAAGTAAGAGTGATATATATATATATATACACACACACACACACACATATATATATATATATATATATATATATATATATATATATATATGTCAGGTTTGGAAATGGGGAATGAAAATTAAGAGAATTGTTACCAACAACACAGAAACTAATTAATATTACGTCAATGAGGAGAAATGTGACTGTCAGAGGAGGAATACAGAGAAAACAATACAAGCACAAGATTATGTTGGAAAGGGAAAAAAAAGAAAAAAAGAAAAAGATTACGCAGGCAAGAGTTAGACGCTTTGGTTAGTAGATCCGAGCTGGGGAAAAAGAAAAAAAAAATGATGGCAAATGAAAGTGAACCTTGATCATAGATTGTAGAAAGTATTTATTACTTTTCTGTTTTTTTTTAGTTTTTTCCTCAAGGGTGGTTTTTTTTTTGGGGGGGGGATTTAAAAGTTATTTCTATTATACCTCAAGTGTCTTGATATTGGTGAAAATTGAGTTAAAAAGTAGATTCAATTACAGGCTTTTGTGTAAAATCTGGAAAAAAAAAAAAAAAAGGCACACTTGTGTGCTTTTAATTGCAAAACAGTACTTACTTAAAAGCACACCTAGTACAATTAACAGGGAATGCAATGAAATTATTTAAAATGGGATAAAAATTTATATAGATTATATTATATGCATCTACTTACATACTGTTACGGTGAATTGATAAACTTTCCTTCACTTTAATACGATCCAATACCTAAAGAAAATATAATTTCTAATAAATTGACAATAATAACAATAATGAATTATTTGTGTTTTCTTTTGTTTATACATGAGTCATTGTGAATAGGAGAAAAATCTTACTTTAATTCCAACAGTAACTAATAACATTTTTAAAAGTAAGCCAATAATTTCAGCAAATTGGATAATAATGAAAAGAAGAAACATATATAATTCCTTAGTTCAAGGTTAAATAATCAACTCATAAAAATCGTAAGACATAACAAATTTCTACAACCTGTTTGCACTGAATAGTAAATTTCACATTTAAAAACTTAATTTAAAAAAAGAGGAGGGTAATTTAGGGTAAAACATTTTCACACACAATAAAAATAAAATATAATCTACTTAAATAAATATTTGCTATTTATTTCTTCAACTTCTAAAAAATTAAAACTTTTTCTTCTTCTGGGGATAAACTGAAATCAGTTTATATACCCTCCGTAATCCGCCGGCAGTGATGATATGAAATTAGTCAAAAATTTTATACTACACATAAATTACCTATTTAATAAGAAATACATTTAAGCTATTAAAAATTATAAAGCTAGTTACTTTTATGCTACAAATGGCTGGAAATATAAAATTTGAACTAGTGGAACAGAGTTGGGAAACCTATTAACCACAAGAACCAGAGTTAAATAACACAGTAATAAGAGAGGCTGCAAAGTTGATAGATTTAAAAATATAAATTTTTGAAATTGTTACAGTTTGTACAATTATAATCAATTTATTGCATTATATACAAATAATACAACAAACTTTAAGTCAATTATTTATTATTCATCCCAGACTTGCAACTGCTGAGGTACTTTCAAAAAGGTGACAAAAGTGACAAATAATACAGAATAAGTGACTAAAAAATTGACTAAACATTGAAAAAAAAAAGCGATCTTTTTTCTCCTCTTGATTACAGATGCTACTATTAAGATTTTTCTATTTATAGACATGATTTTAGCATCAAATACAAAAAGGTTAAAAATTTTGTTTAAAACAACTCAACAATGCTTTTTATTCAAGAAAATCTATAAATTACATTTGAATATGTAAAATACATTAATTTTATAATCACAATTTTCTGCATATATTACTGATGTTTTGAAATATGTACATAGCTAGATTAGAGTTTCTAAACAAAAATTGTGAAGAAAAAGAAAAATGTGTGCTTTGACCTAAGTTACTTTAATGTATTACTTGTACATTTCAGTACAAATGTAGATTTCAGGAACTTTACGACTATTTAAAATCACTATATTCTGGAAACCATAAGATTAATTACATTTTAATAAGAAAAATAAGATTAGAGCATCACATTTTTGGTCTTTTATTAAAATATTTTGTTATTAATTCAGATTTTCTTTTTTCAACAACAGACTTTTGCTGTGATACACCATGAAAAATGTGACTAAAAGTGATCAATAGTAAAAAAAAGTGACTAAAGGGGAGAAAAGTGACAGAATTGCAAGCCTGTTTAACATGAAAAATTGCAACTTTAAAAGATTTTTCTTCACATGAGGATATTTAAAATTACTTTTTGATAAATCTCACATTTAAATACCACTTCAAATAAAATAATAAAGTGGAAGTATTTTTAAATATAAACATGACTTTAAGAAACACAACAGTAAAACAATAATATTAATTGCTACAAAATTATCATATCAATACATATCTATTAATTTTCAAAATGTCATAATCTATATAATTAAATATTTATTTCAAGTTACCGCTTTCAAGGAGACAGGGTTTAGCCTTAGCCTCAATATTTCAGCTTTCTCTTCAACACCAGGTTTATCAAGCAGAGGCAAATCCATTGTTGGTGTTTTAATATCTGGGCTAGCAGTCATCAAAATTTCACGTAACCTTGGTATACCCAAAGTCACGTTCATTTCACCTTTTCCAGCAAAGTGGAAAGTATTCAAGGTCATTTGAGTAGATGGCTCTCCTATTGACTAAAAGATATAATTTAAAATATATCATTGTACATTGATTACAGACACAGTACGTTAATATTTTTAATGTACTAAATAACTTATATAAAGGCAAATTCATGAAACCATTTTTAGAAGGAACAATGAATTATCTGTATTTAATTAACAATGCTTAATATAATTTATACAGGGTATCCGCCAAAATAAAATTTTTCAAATCCATGACTTTCCCTGACTTAGTGGATCATTTTCCATGACTTTAAAAAGCCATCGTTAAAGTATATATGAATAAAACTTTTGACGTACATACAAATAAAATATATGCTTTTAGAGAAATTACAAGAATTTTATCATAAAGAAAAAACTATAAACTTACTTTATAAGTGTTAATAAACTCACATACATAAAAATAAATTGCTGTATCTACATACCTAAGTTTAGTCATATAGCAATTTTTCAATCAAAATGTTTCCAATTAGAATTCAGGGTACTTTGGTATTATCCAGGTGACCATGAATAATAGCCAAATATAACCCTATAATGTTTATATACAATATCCCTAGAGATAAACTTATATTTTATGCAAAAATCTTAACTAATTTTTATTAAAAAATAATTATTATATTAATAAAATTTTAATCTACAATTTAAGAAAAAAAAACAGAATAATATACATTTACCAGCCCATTAAGCTTTTTTGCTTAATGTTTCCTTGGTGAACAAATTTTACTTGGCAATATGGTCAATAAGATAATACATAAATACCAAACTCAGTAACTTCAGCCAAATGACAAGTAAAAATAGAATTAAACAATTCAATGCTTTTTTATTTAATCGGTAGTTTAGCAGATCCATGACTTTTCATGACTTTTACTCATTTTACTTGAAAAATCAAGACTTTCCATGACAAAATTTATTCATTGTCTAAATCCATGATTTTCAATGAATTTCCCTGACTTTCCAGGTGCGCTGAAACCATGTTTATAGGAACTGTTCAGCATTTTCAAATAAAAGGAATATCAAAACAAATATAAACAAAAGAAGAATTTATACTTGAGTTAGGATTTGCTAAACTGTTCTTAAAGGAAAAAAATGTCAATGTACAATACCACATTGATATGTTTACTTAATAAATCCAATATAGTATTTAAATGAAATACTTATTAGATCATATTATCGCAACCATCTAATTTTTCATACTATTTCAATATTACATCTCTTAAAGTATTACTAGCAACATATTCTTTCCTTTTAATTCATACTTCAGAGCTCTTCAATTAATAATATACATCTACCGACAACTAAAATATTATATTACAGGCATACAATTTTCAAACTATACAAAACATTTTACAGACTTTTATTTTACTATCATGGAAACAGAAAATTGCCTATTATCAAGATAAAAAATATTTCATTGAAATTGTTCTTTTATTAAAATATAAAGAAGGGGGCTCAAAACATGAATTTTTTTAAATACTATTTAAATTAAGAGTTTACTTAAGTGGGCCCAAAGCAAAAAAATAAATAAATAAAATAATAAAACCTACATTTTTATATGTCAGCCAACTTGAAAAAATCCTAAATTTTAGCAAAATATTCTTTTTTCGAAAAAATTTACTCTAGAATATTTATAACTTTTATATCAAAACAAAACTACTTATGTATGATTACTGGTAATATTTTTATAAAATTGTCTAATAACGCAATTTTTATAATAATTTGTACTTTTACATCATTTTATACAAATATTTAAAATAAATTTTTAATACATTTTTACATCTTTTTATCGGCATATATCAACATATTGTAGTATACCTAATCTTCATTAAATAAAGTTCAGTTTAATACACACAAATTCAGTTTATTGTAGAAATTGATCTTCAGCTAGACCTTGATTGAGTAACCAAACATAAAACATTTATTATCAGAGACCAAAATGCTTATATTGCACATTAGAATTCTGCAATTTTATTACAAGATTATCAATTTTTAAACATCATTTATACAAAAAACAAAGTGTAATAGTTCCCAAAATCAAACATATATATTTTTCATGAAATGTATGATAAAACTTTGTTTTTGGTGATAACAAAAACCCAGATGAATAGAACAGAAAAAAAAGAGTGAAAAAAAATCTTGTTAAAATAATATTAAATTTACAAATCTTTAACTAAAACTTTGGGAAGAAATAAAAAATTAATTAAAATTACATCTAAAAAATACATACTTGAGCTGCTAAAAGTCCAACAGTCTCACCAGGTTCTGCAAGAGACCTCAGAGCTTGATAATAAAACATATCTTTAAGTTTATCCTCATCTTTAGGTTTTTTAGGGCTCTTTTTATGAGAGAAGCCATAGGCTGTAGTTTTGAGATTTTTATCTATGTAATTAGAAATAAGTTCATCCATTTGCTCAGAGACAGATCCAAAAACAATATCTGGACGATGGTGTGCATTCACAGGATCTGGACATGCTTTGATTGATTTTTTAAACCTAAAAGCAAAGAATAAATTAGCAATTATCACATCCAAGGATGGACTGATCTCATTACAAAGTGTTAGAAAACACTATGGGAACCTGAATGAAAAAAAAAAAATACATCAATATTTAACTAAAATGTAAATTGATAATAACAATACTTTCCAAGTTTCCAAACTATCTTTATAGAATTCGATGAAACTGAGTCTCATACATTTACATATACATTTATTAGGATCTTCAAAATACTTTTTTCTTTAATATTATTATTATTATTCAACTGTTAAGTAAATTTCAAATTACAGGAAAGTTCGCAGCAATATTTAATTAAAATGTAAATCAATAAAAACAATATTTTCCTATTTTTCAAACTATCTACATAAAATTCTATAAAAATGAGTTTCATACATTTTCATATACACAATAAAAATATTTGTTAAGATCTTTAAAATACTTTTTTCTTTATTATCATTATTACTTGACGATCAACCAAATCCCAAATGACAGGAAATTTCATAGCAATATTTAACTAAAATGTAAATCGATTAAATGTAAATCGAACTAAAATCGAACAGCAATACTTTCAAAGTTTACCATTTCCACAGAATTCCAATGAAATAGCCTTATACATTTTCAGTTTTTACAAAAAAAATATTTAAGATCTTGAAAATACTTTATCTCTAGTATTATTATTGTCATTTAACTGTTATATAAATCCTAAATGGCAAGAAAGTTCAGAGCAATATTGGTTCTTAAGGCGACTATATATTACAGGGTTCCCACTCTTTTTCCAGAACAAAAATTAAGGACCAAAGTAACTTTTTATAAGGACCTACTTGAAATACACGGAATAACGACATAAACCCTATTTCCTGAGGAACATATTTTACTGATCATGAATCAGATAAGGCATGTTCAATAAATACCTTACAATACTTCAGAATTAAATTTTTTAAATATGCCTAAAAATTAATATAAGATAAGTCTATTTGCCAAAAACTAATTCTGAAAAAATTTTTTGTGATCAAACTAAAAATAAGTTGTGAATAAAATACATTATAAAACAGTACTTTCTCAGGTTTAAAAAATGACTCTGATATATATATATATATATATATATATATATATATATATATATATATATATATATATATATATGTATGTATGTATGTATGTGTGTGTGTATACTGGCTGATTATACCTGATGTTGCCTGGGAAAGAAGAAAGTTTTAGACTTTTCTATCACATTCAAATACAAGGAGAATTAAACTTCCAGAAGTAACTAAAATATCTACACCCCACCCCCATCCTTCGTTTAATTAAAATCTGCATGACTGTTAGCTATTAGGAAAGGGCATCTGACTATAATCTTTAAACCTTTTCAGTATGCAAAAGATTTATTTGTCAAATAAGTTTTCTAGCTCACGACCATAAAAAGTATTAATAAACTAAAAGTATTTTCATAATTTAAGGATATTAAGGAAAGGAATTCTGAATTATTGCAATAATACACTGAACACATATATGTATTTGAAGATTTTCTTTATTATTAATACTGCACTTTTGGCTAGAAAGTGTAAAAATATTATGAACATTAACAAATATTTTATATATTCTTTATATATATATATATTCTTTGAACAGTACTTATCACCTGTACTGGCGTTCTTAGAACCAGTTTTGGGCAAATATAACTCTGAACTTACAAAACTAAAAAGTTAGGAGAATACAGCTAAAACTGATAGGAAGTGAAGAAACCGGATTGTGACAATGGAGAAATTGATTGCATTCCAATTTAAAAATTAAGGAGTTTTTAAGGACCTTTGATGAAAATTAAGTAGTTTTAAGGGCCCTTAAAAATGAAAGCTAAAATTAAGGAGTTCTTAAGGACTTTTAAGGACCGTGGGAACCTGTGTATTAGACATATTGCTCAATTTTAACTCATCAGAAACATAATTCAACCAGAATTAATGGCTTGCATTAAAAGATTTCATTTCACAAATTTAAACATGGTGCAGAAAGAAATATTCCCTAGGGTTTTGCCTGATTCAAGGGATTATTTAAAACCTTTATGGATAAATTTTGCTGTTATAATAGTAGTAAACAGGGTAAACATAAAAAAGTCACAATTTCGTCCACAAATACCCTGATCCAAGTTTTCTAGTTTGCTAGTCCATATTCTCCCCAGCCAGCCTTATTAAGAGTAAAGAAACCCAAGAAATTTTATATTTAGAATATCAAGCAGAATATTTTAAGCAAAAATAAAACATTAAATGGTTTGGTTTGGTTTGGAGTGCTACGGTTTACTGTTTTGCACACGAGAGCTAATGAGACCAGGACCTACTGCTTAAAGCCGATTCCGAACGGCTACGAACATCCATGCCATAGTGGGATTCGAACCCATGAACTCCGGTACCGACAATCAGCACCCTAACCAATTGGCCAGCGTTCGGCTTAAAACATTAAATGAAAATATATATAAGCTCTAGAAAATGTCAGCTACAAAAATTTAATACTTTTACAATAACACTTACTCTGAATCTTATTTAGTTGTTTAATTCAATTATTTTGAAATAAATTTAAAGTAATTATATGTAATTATAAGTAATAATTATACAGCAATTATATGCAGGGTATCTGACAAAATAAAATTTTTCAAACCCATGACTTTTCATGAATTTCAGGTAAAAAATGATTTGTTTTTTGGCTGAGAATTATCAGGTACAAGCTCAATAACTTGTTTATCTTCATACTCCCCTAAAGTCTCTCGATATTGTGAATGCAGTTTAGAATCACATTGAATTCATTTAGAAAGATAATTTAAAGTCTTCTTAGCTACCTTAAAATTATCGTTAAGTTCTTCAGTTTTTTTTTGCCACATTAATTAATGGAAGTAAAGGAATGACACTATCACCTCGGTAGGTATGGGCCTTGATTGCATGGGCCGAGCCCTCTAATCCGGAGATTTCTTTCAATAAACACAAAAATGAAGGCTAGCAGAAAAATTAACAGCTAAAAGGTGAAAGGACACATAAAAATAGACGAGAAGAAAGTTTAAGGATAGAAAAATGAAATGTTTATGGGGCCAGGGACATCCGTACAAAATACGTGAATTTAACATAATAAAAAGTTGAAAAAAATAGTAAAAATTTATTTTTAAAAAAATAAAACAACTTTAGGAATAGGAATTTATTTATATATTAAAAAAAAGAATATATTAAATTAATTACATTTAGAAAAATTTGGCAGCTTCGGGGACAGAACCGTTAACCCAAGGAGTACGACAAGCAAATGGGCAGACACTCTACTGAGCTTGCCATGCCTACAAATGGTGAAGAAACTAATTAGAATATATGAGGGTCGCGTACGTGATAGAATAGACAGCAGTGGCTTTTATATTGACAGTGATTATTTGGTGGTATATATGAATGATATCCAAATTGATAAATTTAATCTTTTGCTCTTAACAGGGAAGAATAAGGCTTGAAATAATACCATTAAACGTCCAAAAAGTGGTGATGGGGTGGATTTCGAAATCTCGGTGAATTTTGCTAACCCTAAGTCATAAAAAATCCAATATGGATTCCTGTACCCATTCCAGGTACAACCGCTTCATAAATTCACGGACAGACAACTTAGGCTATTATTATACAGGGGATTGAATTTGACACAGAATTAACGTAAACGTCAAAATGGCCACTTGACAAATCATTGGAAAAGCGTAGCCACTTAGTGGGGTTTCCCTCACTTTCAAAACTGTAATAAAGGCTACAATCAAGGTAAACCTCAAACACACTTAAAAATTTCACCGGCTGCATACAACTTGCAAAATCCTCCAAAAGTTGAACATCGTGACATTTCGGAAAAATAAACTGCAGCCAAACTATAATTATGCCCCTGTTCATTATGTGACATAATACTAAAATGATCCCAATTTTGTACCACATGAGTAACAATTTGTTTTCGAATGCCACTGCTAAAAGACTGTGTTTCAAACATAACATAAGAAAGCGATCGAAATAAACATGATCCATCCCCAACTATTGGAACGACAGTAAGGGGAACCCTTTTACCATTTATATTTAATAAATGTTGTTCCATTTTACAATCAGGCTGACTAAAAATTATTCGTATAAAACTTTACTCTCTTTGAATTTTCCTAACCCTGATTGATCAAGAGTTCAAAATGGATGTCTCTTTACATTCAAATTTCGGCGGTACAGTATAAAAAAAAAAATTACTTGGTTCGTTGGCGCCATCTATTGACTAATATATTAACTAAAAGGGTCATATTTATAATAAAAAGGAATAGTAAAATTTAAACTTTTGAAAATTCTTTGATAGAAAAATGTAAGTTTCTACATTATTATATTGAATAACATTTTTTTTAAACAATGTTTTATTTTTAAAAACCAGGCTGTTTACTTCCCATTATAGACAGCTTGAGGTATAAAGTTTATAATAGAAAACTAATAGCAAATATATTTTAAAAATTTAAAAAAAAAAGATGAAAATAAAAAAAATTAAGTAAAAATAAAAATTAATTTTAAAAATTGTCAAAAATGTAAATAAAATATTAGAAATGAAGCAAACATTCTAAAGCTCATTTCTTAGCAAAAAATAATTTTATAAACTTAAAACGACAAAAAGTAACAAAAATGAAATTTAAAAATTTAAAATACAAGCAAAAATAAATAAATAAATAAAAAAAAATAAAAAAAAGGCGAAAATAGAAAATTAAATTAAAATATTGTCAAAAATGTAAATAAATACAAAAACTGTCCAAGATCATACAAAATCACTTGATTACTTTTAGTTAATATATTAGTAAATAGAGGCCGCAAGTGAGACTGTCTCGATCCACTCATAGATCTTTTGACCACTGCGGAATGTAATTGGTTTAAAGATGTGGGTTCAAGGAAAACCTTAGTTTAAAAATAATAAAAGAAATTTAAAAATAATAAAACAGCTTTAGGAAAAAGAATTTAAAAGAGAAAGCAAAAAATATAAAATGAATTAGACATATAGAAAAATTAGGTTGCGTCGGGGACAGAACCTTCAACTCGACTGTTACGAAAATGAAACGGGCAGAGACTTTAACCATCATGCCACGCTTTTACATGAAGGATGTCCTTATTAAAGCATATGACAATTGAACTAAAAGAGTAGATAAATTTAAATATTACGCTTCGCCCTTGTCATCCTATTAAGAATGATTTTAGTATAAAAATTTATTTGATTTTACTTTAAACATGAACTGGTGAGAACTCTTTCTATTTACTGACCGTATGTTAGTTGCCAGCTTTAGATTATCTTGTCATATTACATGATAGGATGAAGAGCAGAGGTTTTAATATTGACAGTGATTATTTGATGGTATATATGAATGGTATCGAAAATGATAAAATTAATCGCCTGCTTTTAACGGGGGGGGGGGAAATAAGGCTTGAAATAATAGCATTAAACGCTAGAAAAGGGGGGAAGGCTTAAATTTTGAACTCGCTTTGAATTTTGCTAACCCTGGTTTGATATAATAAAAACTGTACATGAAACATTGCACGGTTATAATAGAAATGCATGATCAGGCACAGTACTTATCAAAGTCAGAAGTTATAAAACAGTGATTAGAAAAACAAACAAAATAAGGGGGAATTTTTTGGTGTTTTGTTACTTTGCAACAATCTGTTAAACTCAAATTTTAACAGTAACAATGAATAACCATCAATGTCTAGATGACGGAATGAAGTTGCAAATCATAAGGAAGATAGATGCAGGCCAGTATTAAGTCACAATTTGTATACTTCAATATAAAGCCCAGCATGGTCCCAACTTATGAAAGCAGTTTTAGAATATTGAATCCATTCAGCCTGGGCAAGGTTGCCCAAGATCCACTACAGTCAAAGACTGTTATTTTCACTTACAGCAAAGCATAAAAGGCATGCTACATTTTCTCAACTGTCTTGTGACTTTTGTATAGCCACAGAAATTCGAGTTTCAAAGGACACTGTTTTCAGATGAGATATATGAGACATGACTGTTTGAAAAAAGACCTGCCATTTGCATCCTGCTCCCTTCTGTGAACAAAAGAATCCTTTTAGTAAGGTGCACAGATCATAGAGATAGGTACATAGAACAATAGGTAACTTGTCTCTTCAATGATGAATCCTGTTAAACTTAAGCATTGAAACTAATGTACTTTCATATGGAGGGAACAAAGGACCCACAACTTGCCCAAGTAAAGCCTAACAGAAGAGGTTGGATTACATGGCAAACATCATGATGGATAAACCACATACTCCTCCTTATCTTTGGAAGAGTCATTTTGATTGGGGTCAGATATGATACCATAAAACCCTATGTTTGCCTTTAAAAGATACAGATGTCCATGATTTCATTATATTGCATAACATGTTGCCACACAGAGCTCATCTGTTCAACAGTTTTCTGAGAAGTGAAGATATTGACAAGATGAATTAGTAGCCAAATCTTCCAACCTTAAGCTAATAAACATGACTGGGACACTCTAGAAAAGGTAACTACAACTTGTAACCATTCTCTAAGAAACATTTAGAACCTGAAAACAGCATTAGTGAACAAATGGTACAATTGCCACTGTAATTCATAAACTGCCTTATTTTTAGTATGAAATTACAGCATGAGGCTTGTATATCTGTAAAAAGAGACTATATTACCTTTTATCCTTATTTTATGTTTTGTTTGTTTGGTCCTGTAATCACTGTTTTTCATATCTTCCAACTCCAATAAGTATGTGTATTAAAACTGTTGAATGGTTTTTATTTCATTTATTATTATTATCATATTATTATTATAAACCATATAATATTGGCTTTAAACATACAATTTTAAAAATGATTCACACACGTGATATAGATTCAAATTTAAAAGGCACAATTTAGAAATAAGAAAAACACTGTCTTTCTAGTGTTAATATATATATAGAAAAATTAAAACATTAAACCATAAATACTACCATGTTCGAAATTAACATCTGTTAATTACAGAACAAAAAAAATTTCAATTATAAAATTTAATTTATACCAAAATTGGCCCAAATAAATATTTTTGTCTGTTTCATTTGGAAAGAAACAAAGCAATTTTACTTGTTTTTTCAGTTTTGTCAGATCAACTTCAACTCTATTCTTGAATGCCTTAAGATGACCTTTATTAACAGCTGAACTGTAGTTTTCAGCTAGTAAGTGAAGGCTTTCTTCTTTCATCATTTGTGTTTTTAACACATCCAAACCATCCTCACCATAAAGGAACTAAAAGATTACATGCAATCGTAATTACAAAAAATGATAACAATAGAACAAATGAAACACTTAGCATAAAAGAATAAACAAATTCAGATACAAATGGTAGTAAATCGCACAAATATTTTCATAGGTTAAATATCCAGCAGCCGGAAGCATAATATGACCTACAACTTTCAGAGCACAGAACTTCAAAAATAAATGAAATATTTATAAAAGCTATTGTGCTCTTAAACAAAGACGACTGCAAATAAAAATATTTAGCAACACTTCACTACTTTACATTCAAATCTTTATTGTAATTCTAGTCTCTGTATATTATCTTGCAGAAACAAAAAACTGTATGTCTCAAAAATTTGAATCCCACTAGAAAAGAAATTATTTTGATAATTTTTTTTAACTTTTTCCCAAACTCTCCAAACACAATAAATATTCTATATGAAAAATTAACTTTTCTAATTTTTTTTAATAATTAAAAAAAAATAAAATTTTGATGTTTCATTGAAATTCAATACTGCAAAACTTCAAATTAATAAATTACTTAATAAATTATTAAAAAGAAAAAAAGACATTAAAAATTAAGCAACTTAAAAAAGTATATCTTAATTTTTTAAAATAAAAAGACAGTTCTGATCTGTAATTTAGATTCCAATATTGTACAGCACAGTGATATTTCAAATAGTTCCATAAATCAGACACAGCCTTTGAAAAAACTGTATACAGATCTAAATTGTAAATCAATATGTTTTCACTGATTATTTTGCCATTTTCATCCCCAGTAAAGAAAAAAACTGCCAAATATTGCTTTTAGTTACATTTTTTAAATATAGTTTTATGATACTTTGGGCAATCCACACAATTCTGAGCATTCATTTTTTATTCTCATATTCACCCGAAAAATCATATGCTTTCAATATTAGTCAACAACAGGAACGAGCAAGCAGCAAGCTATTGAAATATATCAACACGTCCACATATCACTGACTATTGCAATCAAATACCAATATTCTTTATATATACTAATATATTCTAATAAACCAGTAGCAAGTGGAGAAAAAAAAATCAAATCCATCTATGTCTGTTGTAAACAGTGGAATTTCTGGTCAAGACCCAAGTGTTTCATTATCGTGATAACAATCAAGCAATATCAATATTGTTGACATATCCTGATATTATTCTCTCCACCTTCTCTCCATTCTTCTCTAAGTTCATCTCCACCTATCACGAGCAGTGAAATTTCCAGTCTTGACCCGAGTGCTTTGTTATAGGAATATTATTGCAATATATTACCACAGACCTGGAAGGAGTATGGTAATCTTCAAGAGCAAATTTTCTGGCTTGTGTTTGTATTAAGAATGCGGGCAAATATGTAAAACCAATGTGACAACTTGAAAATAAATATTACTTTATATTGAAAAATGCAGAATATTCAGGATGTCTTTTGGTGATCCTTGATATTGCACACAAAGGAAAAACAATGTCACTGACAAGTGATATACCAGTAGAGTAAAATTTTAATATTGTTATTGTTACTTAAAATAAATCAATATTTGACAATATATTGATAAACAATCCAGCCTTAATACTTATTTCAAATATCAATGTGCAATCAGAGTTAAATAATTATATATTTATATATATATATATGTATCAATATTCAAATAATTGTGCTTCAATTAATCTTAATTACAGCATTTTTAATTTGTTTAAACAAACTTGAATTAAAGTGAGCATATAATGCTTAATGCATTTCAATAATTAAATGACATTCTTACCTGTATAACAGTGCCATCACTATCCCTTACTGTAAGATCATAATTAACTGTTATACCTTCTAAATGCTTTATCATACATCTCTGCAAATAACCACTACGACTTGTCTTAACAGCTGTATCAATCAAACCCTACACAAAAGAAAAATTAAAATGTTGTCATAAATTATACAATCAACATAATATTCTACTAAACACACATACATATACATATATGTGTACATAATGGGTGTTTTGACCCACTACAAATTTAGAATGGCATTCATGCTGGATACAGTACAGTCATTAGGCCATGAAAAAAATGAAAATTTGAAGATAAAAATTTATTTTTGATACTTTCACACCAAAACATTTTACATTCACTCTTAACATTATAGTGCTGTGTAAACACAAGTAAGCTAGCCAATAAGAATGTTAAGATTAATCACATGATAACACTTAAGACCTAAACTAAGTTACGTAAAGGAAATATTAGATGAGCTAAGTAGAAATTAATTTCATGTTATTAAAGTCACCAAAGGTTATCATAGAGGAGAAACAAAGACATTCCACTAAAGATTGAAATTTTAAAAATTGTCAAAAATTTATTTCAAAATATAATTATAAATAAGTTGGTTTGGTTAAAGTATCATTACACATATATACAGATGTGTGTATGATTCTTTTCTTAATAATGCAGAAGCTATTTAGCTTGCTTTATTTGGCATTCATTCATTCAACACTACAAACTCATTAATAACTTTATCATGGGAGCATCAAATAGGTGGTTAACATTAATCCCTATCATAAGACAATACAAACACATCGAAACTATCTTCAGAAATCACACCAAACATTAATACATGGGAAAGTACTAGTTAATATCAAAATTAAACCAGAAGATCAAATCTTATTTATAACTTGATACTCCTTTGAATATTATAATTGATGTGTATATGAAATATGCATTAAAAGAAAAAATTTTATACTTACTTCACGACCAGCCATACAATGAAAGAAAAAGTCCTTATCGTTAATTCCTGTCAAGAATCGTCCAGCAACAAAACCACCAGCAGCTGGAGAAGTATCATATGGATCATAAGATGGTAGTGAACTACCATTTAACATCAGAGGCATTCGACGTCCTTCTAATTCAATTTGTCCAAGAAGACACGAGATCTGCATAGCGTTCACCTAATAGAACAAAAAGCACACATTTAAGAACTACAGATGGTTTAACACAATCAGTATATATGTATGCATTGCATCTACAAATTTATTAGGAGTAAATAACAAGTATTCAAGATTATATAAAACTATGAAATTAGTTGACGACTTTATGTAAAATCTTACATTCAAAGAAAAGGGCCAATAATAGTAGCAATAACAGCAGTTATGCAAATGTTATGTCAACTAAAGGAACATAAATCTTTAGCAGATCTGCCAACTCTATAAAGTCTAAAATGCTGCAATAACTTACTATGTTAATCGATTAATATAATGATATACCTATATCATACTAATAAAAAAAATGTTTAAAAGAAAGACAAATTATATATTTAATATCTGTATGTATCTAAAAAGCCATTCCCTCTCTGGATTAATATGTAGAATCATTAAAAATAACATGATATCTGAGATTTTCTTATATTTAAAATATCTATCACTGATCTTTATTTGTCCAATCAACTGCCATTGAGTATCAACACGTCCTTTTTTGAGAATTGCAGTTGAATACCTTCTTGTAGCAGACTGAAAATTTCTGATAGAATTGGTACTACTAGTCCCAGTATGGCAAAAATTTTGTTTAAAAAAAAAAAAAAAAAAAAAAAAAAAAAAAAAAAAAAAAGTGCAAGTGGAAAGTTTATTGCTTTCATCTTCAAAAATCTGGCAATTCATACATTTGCCAAGGAAACCCAGAAAGCAGTCAAAAATCTGGTATTGTGTGGTTAAGCCCAGAGAATTAGCAGGTCTGCTTTAGCAATTATATAAAAATAAAATGAAAATTAAGGTCTGCTTTAGCAACTATACAAAAATAAAATGAAAATTACAACAATTTTGTTTTAACAGCAAAAGTTAATAACATTAGAATAAAATATTATTAAAGATACGATAGCTCAGTAAGCAAGAACAACAATCTCATTACTGGAGGGTTGTAAGATCAAGAATCAAGCTAGTGAAAGATCTGCCATGTTCATCAAAGGAGACGGGTAAATAAAATTGGTTAATGGTCACTTGTCTCTCATATTCCCAAATAATACCTATGTAGGTGGCAAGTCAAGCCTGGAAGTCTTCTTGGTCCTCACTTCTAAATTATGAGAATCCGCTTGAACATAGTCATTATTTCACCGTAACAGTGCTCATCAAATGAAATATGTATCCCTTTGCCTTAATTTGAGCAGCCTCTGTCACATATACTTGGCTCGTATAAGTGGCATTAGCAACAACAACATAATAATAATGGTTTGTTTTGGAGTGCTATGGTCTACTTTTTGCAACACAAGAGCTAATGAGACTGGGACCTACAGCTTAAAGCCCATAACGAACAGCTACAAACATCCATGCCACAGTGGGATTTGAACCACAAACTCTGGTACCGAAGGCCAGCACCCTAACCAATCGGCTATCATTCGGCTAATAATAATGGAAGTAGCTTTCCTTGACTTTTCTCATACAAAGCTCATATTCTTTTAAAAAAGAAAATAAACTATTTTTGTTAGCCATGTCTTAATTCTTACTCTAGCAAAACATATAAACACTCACATAAATATTTATCTTTTAGCGATGCTAATATGTGATTTTATGAACTTAAATAAAAATATACATTGCCCGTGAATCATGACAGAGCACAGTAGATAAACCAGAAGCAGGTAAATTGCTACTTCCGGTTGTTTGAAGCAGCCCAAAAGTTAATAGAAAACCACAATTTTGCTATAATGTACATATTTAAAAATTTAGGTTTCCCTAAATCAAAATGTACTTTAGTCATCATGGTAAAATACAGACAGACACACACAGACATAATTCTAAAAATGATAATTTGGACTCGGGGAGGTCCAAAATATGAAAATTAATCAAAATCTTGAGGTCCAGTTTTTGGATGCTTACAATACTTTTTATGTACCACAATACAATAAAGTAAAAGCAGATGTTAACCCTTTAGCTGGTTTGCCCATACAGTGTATAGGTTACCCAGTTGGTTATAACTCATTTGCAATTTATGAAAAGTCATACAATAACACAAAAATATGGAATCTTAAACAATTAAATGCACACAATGTGCAGCCAAAATTAAAAGCCTAAGTATGTTTAGGGCTAAAGAGAAAGAAAGTATTCAATTTTTCCATTCCCAAAATTCAAAGATAAAAATTTAGAAACCAAATTTAGCAAAATTTATTCATAAGTACATCAAATCTGACAAGCTCGTTTCAAATAGATCATATTATATTATATACTAGTGGATATGTACAATACACAGAAATGATATTAATCATATGTAAATTAGAAAATTCCTATATTTTTTAAAACAGTGGTATACTGACTAAAACTGAAATTCTTCTGTGACAGCTCATGAATCTAATTACTCTGATATCAAATCAATTGAAATGCTATTTATCATTTCCAGAATCACCACTCCCCTCAACATAATAAAAGAATCAAATAACATTATAATTAATGTAATGAAATATAAATAAGGCCAGCAATGCTCATAAAAGCACATTACAATAGAGAGTATACAGCAATAAACCGATTTAATTAGGTATGTTGTACAGCATTTACATTATTTATAAAACAAACTGAATATCCTAACTGAGATGGATGAAGAACAATAAACACAATAACCATGTTGGAATAATTCCCACATATACCTAAAAAGTGTCCATTTATGTGTTAAAAAAAAATCTCTAGTTTGTTATTGAGTCACTAAATTTTGGACAGGAATTATTTGACACTGTTAAAAGAACATTATCGATATTAAATCTTTTTCTGCCCATTCTATCATGTGATAAAAAAAAGAGATATTAACATTGCCATCTGATGACAGACTGCAATACATAAGTGTCATTTTTATATTTTAACCTGTAAAAAAAGGCAGCAATTTTATATTTAAAAAACAGCAATTTATATGGAGATCAAATTGCTCACAGTGGTAAATATCTCTTCCATTTATATACAAAATCCTATGGATGGATGTATATGTGTGTCTAATCACTATGAATTCCAAAATGGCTGAAACAATGAAATTTTGCAAATACGGGTTTTTTTTCTGGAAATGCAGGTCAAACTGAACCCAAGTCAAGATTTACTATTTAATTTCATTTATTTTCACTTGGCATATTTCATTCAAGATTATACTTTTATGCCATTTTTCATTTCTTTACACACCAATCTGTTGCTTGAGGTGACAATGTTTGTCTGCAAAATTAAAAACTTTTAACATCTTGTTTATTTTCTCAGCTCAATATTTTCATTTTTATAAGTACCTAGACTCTCTTTTAATAATCATTAAAAATATTTAGGTATTTTTCTGTTAGTCAAGTGCAAGAATAAATCACACAAAATTCATAGTTTTATAATCTGAAGTTAAAACAGTTCACATGTGTTTTCAAAAGACTATGTGACATCATTTAAAATATATAACTAAAAGACTTAATAAAATAGAATGTAATCAAACCTATTTTACTGTGTGTATTTAAGCTACACTTAAAATAAAAATTCTGTTACTTTTGAAATTTAATTTTCTTATTCACAGATTTTTGGCCTTTCTTTCAATTATACATGTTTTGATAATATATTGAAATTTAGTTTGTAACTCTAAATAAAATAAATAAATAAATATTAACAACATATCTTAACGCTATCTTATCAGACCTTAATTCTAGAACTCAAAAATGGAGGTACCCCTGTATATATAGCTATATAAAAGATAAAACATAGATTTTTAAATAACTTACCATTGTGCCTTTTGCACCAGATTCAATCATCAGTTGCAAGTTATTTTCAGGAAACTTTTTAACTAAACCATTTGGCATGCAAGCACTACAAAAAAAAAAAGACAATAGTAATGAGTTAATTAAAAACAGTAATTTTAACACGAAAAAAAAAGATTATCAAACTTTATGCATAACTACCCACTTTGCAAATCAAACATTTTTTAACAATAACACTAATTTTACTTATACTTTAAAAAAAATTATAAGTTAAAATAACAACAACAAAAAAGTTAGTCATTAGTTGAATACATGTAAAAGTAGAATCAGGATACTACATGTCTTTCTTTAAAAATGAATTTAAAAATAAGATATGCAAAATATGAATAACTTTAAATTTGTAGACAATCCAAACTTTCTTTCTGACTGAAAATAAATACTGCACTGCTAAATATATTTTTTCCTAACTAGTAGACACAAATAGTAAACTTAAAAATCTATCTGAACCACTTAAATTTCTTTTATATTACTTTTGTAAGCTATTTTTGGTTAGTTGGTTATGAGTGCTAGGGTTTACTGATTTGCAACACAAGGGCTAATGAGACCATGACCTACTGCTTAAAGCAGATTCTGAACAGTTATGAACATCTATGCCAGCAATGGAATTCCAACCCACAAACTCTGTACAAAGAGCAGTGCTTTACCAATTTGGCCATTGTTTGACATAAACTATTTTTTAAACTTATGTAGTATAAATTATCATTTATCTTCATAACTTTAAAACAGTTTTCCAGAAATACTATTGAACAGCTTCTTTTTAATAGTGTAAGATTTATGTTCTTCAGGAAATATAGAATAATATTAAACAAAAACATCAGAATGGTTTAAGATTTAAATAGAGGAAAAGGATTAGGAAATTGTGGCATCATAAGTAAAATTTACATAAACTGTTTACACAGAGCTATGTAAAAATAATACATATTTTCTCCTATTTAATGGATTTCTAAAATCAGCTTCAACAATTATATTTCCTTTGAACAAAATTTTAAACTGCAGATCTATACTTAAATAACATGATATATGAATGAGTCAAATTGATGAGATAGTAGTAAATCATTTGAAAGAGATTTCAAGGAGGAAAAGTTAGTCAATTCCTGCACACTACAAAAACAATTTTTTTAAAAGAAAACAAGTTTTATTTTAGCATTAAATTAATATTTGATCTTAGCATGCTCAAATTATAATTTTTTTTAAAAATGAGAAACTAATAACAATAAACTATATTAGAATACGCAACAGAAATGTTTCCTTATAATTAACTCTTCTTGGTTAGTTGTGAAAATATTGCTAATGAAAAATATAATTAATTTTAACTAATTAATTAAACATGAAAAACAAATAAGAATGTTAAACATAAAATACTCAGAACAATATTTTTAAAAATATGAAAAACTAATATTGTGTTTTTACTACATCAATCATAATTGGGTTAAAACGTTATATTATAAAAAATAGTTATTTGTCAAGATATTTAGCTTTAAAAAATTAAAACTAATATACAATGTATACATTTTATAAGAATAACAAACACAATACAAATTTGACTAACTCTTTTATATTGTTATTAAGCTCCTGTGTAACTTCTTTCATGCCCATATCTAATACTTTCAGCCCAAAATCATCTCTATTGAAATGAGCATCTTTGTATTTTTGTTCTATTTCTTCTTTAGAGGAATTCTCAACTTCAAGAGCTTTAGCAGTAGCCTCTCTTCCTTTCTCTGCGGCTTTCTTCAAAATTTTTTTCCTTTGCTTATCAGCCTAAAAATAAGTACTTTGTTTAACAGGTGAACCTAAATAAATGCAAAATTACATTTTGTGCACTTTTGTCTTTTCTTGAAATTTAAATATAAATGAGATGGATATTTATTCCATAAGAGGTTTAGTTTGCTTTAAAATTCTACTACTCTACTACAGAAGAATTAATTAAGCCAGGGCCTGTTGCTCAAAGCCATTTTTTCTCTTATGATTGCTGTGTCATCAACAAATGTGCTTAATTTGCATTTACAGGACATGCAGGGGACTTTCGTACAATATAATTTCTTAGATACTTGCCCATCTTTTATTTTTGGCAATTTAATTCAAATTTGGATGTTGTTAAAAAAATAATTTGTAAAAAAAAAAAAAAAAAAAAAAAAAGACGTAATATGAAAATTAGAGTTTTAAGTGCCCTCTTATAAGAAGTGCCTAAAATAAGGAGTTTTAAGGAGCATGTGAACCTTTATCATGTATAGATATCTTATAATATCAGTTTATTTTAAAATCTAATAAAAAAAATGCGCTTATTCATTACATCACAAATTTTCTTCAAAATAAAAAGAAAAAATTCTAAAAATTGTTGTAGTAATAAAACTACTATATATCCAGCAATTATTACAAATCCTATAACATAACTCTTTGGTTTGAAGTACTTCATTTTATCTTTTGCTATATGAAGGCTAATCAGACAGGATCCTATTACTTAAAGTGGATTAAAACTTGCTAGAAACATTCATGACAACAATTGGATTCAAACTTTTGAATTTTGGTACTTAAAGACAACATCTAATAGATAAGGTATCATTTAGCCTATATAAGTTAGAAAAAGATCTTAAGAAAATGTGTTTCAAACCAAAAAAAATTATAACTGCTTTTAGAGTTCATAAGTTAAGCTTTATTTAAATATTTGTGATCATTAGACTAAAAATTGAAAGAATGAAATGACCTTTAGACAGCTCTTGAAGAAAGAGGGGGGAATATCAAGGGCTCTGCAAACAGATCTATTGTGCCACAACCCAAGAAAACAAAAACCTAGGAGCACCTAAGAAAAGAGGCCTGTTTCTGAAGCAGACCTTAATTGACAACTGACAGGAATATCTTACTTTTATGGACGAATAATGTGGCAACCAAGGTGCTCAAACCTATATGCTTTGAGAAATTCATGATCACACAGAATAGGGTGAGCAGTTTCCTTCTCAGGATGGCAACCACAAGAGGGACCAGGACTAATCCTCATCCCATTAAGATGCCTCCTGAAGGTACAGTGACCAATGACAAGTTCAACTGTTTTCCAGTGAAGCTTCAAAAGCACCTTATGCTTTGAGACTGTAACTTACCAAACACAAAAATTAATTAAACATAATTTGGCTTTATTAAAATATACTTTATAAAAGTTTTAAGTATTATCTACCAAGAAATTTTAAATAATACATATATTTTAACTGTCTTTCAAAAACTTCAAAACTATAAAGCTGCTAAAATAAATATGATAACGGTTAAAATTAGTTTTACATTAATTTTTATAGAACACAGAGAAAAATAACTTTTTGTCATTTAAATATTCCTTTCAGAAGTCTTACTAAACTGCAGCTAAAAAAGCTGCCTTCCTCAAAGAAGAATATGCAAGATCTATAAAAATATTTCACATTAAAAGCTTACTTTTTTGGTGACTACAATATCTTCAATTCCCATGGAAAAACCACAGTATGTCTGTAAATAGAAAGTGAAGAGGCGTGCCAAACATGTCAACATCATACTGGATGTTTCCCCTCCATAAAGCTGAAAATGTATTTTCAACAGTCACATTAAGCAACATCAAGCATAGTTTTACATGTATACATACATGAATAAAAAAATTTAAAAATGTGTAAATTTGTACTAATAATGATAAAGTCAAATAGTCTATCTACACATAAGAGAGCAAATATCAGAATATGCATTATACCATATACATATAAAACTAAATTATTTGACTAAATCATAAGTCAGTGATAAAACTAAATTATTTGACTAAATCATAAGTCAGTGAAACTGCCAAACTTTGGTATGCTTTTCTGCAAAACCTCTTGTAGACTTATCACGTATAGCCCATTTTTATTTTATATAGATTTCAGTGAAAATAAGAGAATTCAAATATGACTATATCTGATAGCAGCTGATGGCTGTAATAAAAAATAATCCACAAAAAAAGATGTGAAGAATTTATAATATATAAATCAGTGCATCTCACTGCATTCTATTTTCAATCATTAATGAAACAAAAATCTTATTCATGTAAAGCAAAGAAGAATTAGTAAACGTTTGAAAAATAGTATAAAAAAGAAATTTTATTAGAGATTACAATTTCTTGTTAATTTTTATACAATAATGGAAAAAATGAATAATATGGGATAATGTTCATAAAAAAGAGGATGCAAAACTAGCAAATCCCACTAATGTTTTCCATAAAAACAATTATACATAGATAATTTACAGTTAAAATTCATGTACATAAAGAAACAAAATATTTTTATATAATTTTTATACAAAGCAAAACTTATTCAATCTTATTTTGTACTAAATATTTTACATTATCAGTTATATAATACTATCATGTAAAAGAAGACAGGAAAATGTAATGAATTAATACCTGAGACTGATTAAAGAAACAAACTAAGTAATTTAATTAGTTAAAGAGCTTTAATAATTCTTAAGATATACAACTAAGCACTCACTTCATAACAAACATGAATAAGACTGTATGATGTAGGTCCAACCTGACCCTTGTCAATTACTCCAGAGAGAAGCTCACCTTCTCTGATTACAACTTCAGATTCACTCATGCTGTCGCCTTTTAGTGAACCACCAACAGTCCAAGGTCTTGGTGTGGCCTTGAGCCACTTCTAAAAATTCATCAAAATAAACCAAGCTTTAGAAAGCATATTTTAAGAAAAAGGAACTTTTCTTTAAAAATTTACAGATGATATTCTAAAAATAATGAAGTTTTGAAATATGTTCTTGTTGCATTGCTGCTGTTTATTCATAACAGTTTAAAAGCTTTAAAAAAGTGTCACTTGTGAGTTATTTGCATTTAAGTGACTTCTCACTTTTGTTTATATGTGCAATAATGATGAAAATCCCATTTCACATAGGTAAGTGGTAGAAAATGGTAAATATATCACCAAAGCCTTTTTCTGCCAATTGCAAATATGGGTTAAACTGCTTAGGGCAAAATCAATCTAATTCCAAACTTTCAAACTGCATTTGAGTATGTGCAATAGCTTGCATTTCAAAAAGATACCTTTTAATAAATCGTGGGCATCAATCGAATTTAAGTCAAATAGATACAGGAAAATGGATACAGAGTTTACCTCTCACCTTATTCCCAGTGATAAAAATTTCATAAAATGACGATCAGTTTCTGAAGGTGTATCGATTTATTTCATCTTTCAAATGTGGTTACAGCACACTAGTTTCCACTAAGAATTTAAAAACTCCTTTTACACATCTGGAAATGCTTTTCCACACTCCTAGGAAACATGTTCACCTCAGGTTGGGAACCACTGATTTAGATTGACACAAACAATTAGTGTCCCAAAAGTCTTTATGATTCAACTCTTGGTATGTATAAGCAGATAAAAATAAAAAATATAACAAGTTTTTTTTTTTTTTAATTTTTAATCTAATGTCAGACATTGTCCGCTTCAGCCGTTGGCCTTCTAACAGCCCAATAAAAATTAGCCTTTGTAAAGTTGTCATGATTAAAAGTCATAAAAGTGAATTCAGTTCATCAAAAGTAAAAGGTTCATAAGTTTGCCAGAAGAACACAAGATTACAGTCAGGCACATTTGCCCCACCAATGCAGCGTATATGTTCACATAGGTAGTCATGACCTGTTGCAAGTCTAAAATCTGCAGTGAAAACAGAGGAGGGCAAATTCAATGGGATGGGTAACTTGAGTAAGGTATGCCATCTCCAACCAGAAGAAATTTGTTCAAAATACTGTCTGACAAAAAAATCTATTTTTTTCTTCATCTCATGGCCAAATTGTTGAAAGGACAGAGAGAAAGGTGGTTGCAGCAATTCACATCCCTTTTGGGCAAATAAATCCACTTTTTCATTTCCAGGTATATTACAAGAGCTGGGGATCCACTGAAGAGCTATATCCCATTCAGAGACAATTAATTGCCTTAGACAGATTGGCTTTAACTTCTTCAACAAGGAAAGAATCTGTTGAAGAGGAAGAGGCAATTGCCAAAATTGCAGCCTGCAAGTCAATGAAAATAACTGATTTTTAAAGAGTAGACTTCAGATCCAAAAGGTTTGAAATAGTAATAATTATGGCATAAATTTCAGAGTCAAATTTTGAAGCATTTATACCAAATGCATGAGATTCCTCAAAATATCCCCCACAATAAATAAAAGCACCAGTTTTTCTATCATTTGCAGAGCCATCAGTATAAATATGTATCCACTCATCTATTGGATAGTTTGTAGCAATTATCACCAAAGATCAAGCTCTAAGAATCTCAGGAACTGCATCACATTTCTTTTCAGAAATTTCAATAGAGGGGCTTATAAGTAGGGGTTCTATAAATGGAAGGAGAGGGGCCAACATCAAAAGGGTGAGACAAAGTTGGTGTAATATTGTAAAATGTAAAGAGATCTTCAGCACAGGAGAGAAAAGGTTTATGAGTTTTCAGTCTGGTGACAGAGGGGATGTACTGTTTTCAGAGCTACAAGTTTAATCTCATGCATTTATCATGTAGCCTTAAAAGCTGTTTCTCTCTTCTATAACATAGGAGCTGAAGGTCAGTCTGAATTTCCATACTGTAATACCATACAGTGTACCATAGCAGCAATTGGAGTGGAGGAAGTTGCTCCAGTAATAAGCCTAAGTGTCTTATTCTGGGACATATCGATTGACTGAGGAATTTTTAGAAGCAGTTGCAATCAGCTCACCCCCATAATCCAAAATAGGTTTAATATAGGTTTTAAAAGTAATCAAAAGGGTATCAGTTGAGGTGCCCCGGGTAATACCACGAGAGTTGTTTTAAGAGCTTAAAAGTCTGTTAGTGCCCTTGCTAGCAGTTTCCTCAGCATGTTATAGTAAATTTGTTAGTAAAAATGTTTTAAAGACATTATACTGCTTTCAAACTTGACTAATTACCAATTATTAAAGGTCAATAATTCAGAATAAGTCTATTTCACATTAAAGTATGTTATTCATTTAAATGTTAATATCAAAGAAAAGTATTTTAAATTTAAAAAAAAACATATAACAGAAGTTTTAAAATTCAACAAACCTTTGAAGACACTTTAGTTTTACCCTCTACAGTAGGTGGTTCTTTGCCATCGGGAATTAGATTTATGATTACAGTTGACACAATCTAAAATTATAAAAATTGTAAAACAGAATCATGACAAAAAAATTATAAAATCTGAAAAAATTAAAACTTTTAAGGTAAATATTTAAATTAAATAATCTAACTAAAAATAGTTCATAAATATTTGTAATCTAGTTTACATAAGGTATTAGCCACATTTCATTTTCTTAGTTACACATACTACTTACGGAGAGAATAATTCTACAAATGGATTGCTTGAAGAAATTTGTTTTAAATCATTGTTATCCCATATTAAAATACAAAAAAAAAATTTTAAATCCATGAAAATTTAACGGATAAAAAATGGTTAAATATATTTTTGATTATTTGGGAAATATTTTATATTGCCATTCATCAAACATGAATAACGGCATATAGAGTATTTCTTTACTATTATAATTATTTAGGGACATGAAGTTGTAACAACACAAAAGAAGATTCCCAAAAGTTATTTATATTTGAATATGATAAATTCCTAAGATGTGAGGTATAGACAAAGTTAATTTAATAAGCTACCCTTAGTTAAACTTTTAAACTTATTAATACTTTTTTCTCTTCTTTTTAAAAACATTCAAAAGATTTTTTTTCGATTTTCTATGTTATTCACTCTTTGATGTGTAGTAATAGATAATAGAATTTTGCATAACTAATTTTCCCTTTGAAATATATTAGTTTAAAATTGCTTAACATGAAAAATCTCGAATTTGATTTTTCTCCTTATGACTTCAAATAAAAACACCTACCCAGAAGAACAATGAAAAATTGTGTAGTTATCTATTTGCTACATAATTTTGATGATAATTATACATTGTTCTTCCGATATAATTAATTAAAAAACTCTTTTCATGCTGTAAAAGGAAAATTTTTCACAACTATCCCCCCCCAAAAAAAAAAAATTCCCCCCACCAAGGGAATGTAAAATTTGTTTTTATATGGTTCCTATTCATAAACTTCACAGACAACATTTATAACCTAATTCCATTAAATCTGAAAGAATTTTTAATCGTGACCTTTTTTAAAGGGTTAAAACTAGTATAAGGAATTTTAACATGTTATTTATTTTCAAATAAGCATTAATGAAAATGTTTAAAACGTAGAGTTAGTTATAAAATAAGAATAAATTTTATGAATGGAGAAATTATAAAATTTCAAATAACGCTATGAGAAATAATACTACATATGATTTCTATGTACAATGGATCATGCTGTGAAATGTCATAGGAAAAATTTAAAGAAAAGTATTTTCATCCTTCATATTTATATAATAAAGAAAACATAAAATATGGTACTTAAAGTATCTTTCTATAAGAGATTTAGGTGCGAATATTATAAGCAATTTTACATTAGAGCTTAATTCTTCAACAAATAATTTTCAGTAATTACTTTTTTAAAAGAAATTTTAAGTACTGCGACAAATTGATTTTAAATAATAACAAACACCAGCTAACTCAATATTATATTTAAAATCTATTGAGCCACAAAAACAAACAGTTAGGTGCAAGACAATTAAAACATAAAACAATTAACAAGCCAAAATAATGATGATGCTACATATCTGATGGCTGGAGGCTGAGGCATCTACAGCTGCTAGGGGGCTAACATTCTATTTCTTACAGTACTATTTTTACAAAAAACTATGATCAATCAGATATGAATTTATTACTAAAATGCATTATGCACCAACAAGATAAAGGAATTAAAATTAGCATCATAACACAGTAAATTTTTTACTTGCAAAAAAAAATTACTAATTTTATACTAAATACTTCATAGCACAAAATATTATAAAGTATATATCTTTTGTAAAATAACATGAAAAATATACAGACCTGCTTCCCAGACCATAATGGTTGAGGTTTTATGATAGCTGGAGGAAGAAACTTCAATTTCTTAGGTAAAATAGGTAAAGAACTAAGTATAAAATGGTGATAAGCATCCCTGTTAAAAAAATAAAAATGTTACTGAAATTGATATTTTTAATTTCAATTTCACTTCACACATGATCTAAATATGAAATGCATTAAATCTGTGCTTTGCTGGGTTCATAAGGGTTTTTGTAAGTGGAAATTAAGTTTTTAAAGATGTTTAAGGAGTCTTAACATTATTAAGCACTTTTCTGAGAATAAAAACCAAAGAGCTTTTAAGACCACTTTAAACAGTTTGTAAATGTTATAAAGATATTCCACAGAAAGATAATTATAATTATCAGAAACTTATTCAGATTTCTAATTTTGATTACACTCCTCAGTTATAAAATTTTCACTTAGTTTCTATATTCTTGAATTTGCCAAATCTTTTCCTTGCAGGGAAAGCTTTAAACAGCCAATTCAATCTAATAATGAAGCAATAAAAATAAAAATTAGAAAAGCTTGTAAAAAACTTGGTAAATTGCAATTATTTACTAAAATTTTAGCTTAGAAAAATATTTTTAAAAATTTTATTTAATATATTTTGGGAAATCATTTTTCAGTTTATTAAATTGAACAAAATTTCTTCAAGATTAATGCTAACTTACTTTATGCAAGGACTCATTAACCTGTAATTACAATCCTTTAAAATCAACAGTATTTATTACAGGTAGCACTAAAGAGAGTACAGTTAAAGAATTATTTAATATGCTTACTTTTTAAAGAAATTTCCTCTGATAGTCAAAAGAGTTCCTCCAATTATATGATCTTGAATAAGACCACTAAGAGCTGTTCCATCTTTAGGTACCAAATACTGGTGATTAACATTTACAATATGGCGACACTCGGATTGACCCAAATATGATTGAGGAAGATGAGCATTCATTTCATCACCATCAAAATCAGCATTATAGGATTTACAATTAGCATAATGCAGTCTAAGAGTCTTTTCACCTGGTAAAACTTTGGCCTAGAAAATTATAAAAGTATTATTATAATTACCAAATAAATTGCAACTTTAATTTTAAAATATACTCTTGAAAATGTCTATAGCAAACAAATTTGAAAATGATCATATAAACAAAATACATTTTCTAATCACATAAAAGCAAAACTACACAAGCTATGCTATTAACACTAGATTTACCAAACCAATCAAAATGACTGGTTTTGCAATTGAAATTCAATGTACATTTTAATTGCTGGAAATCTAGTGTTAAGGTGATTAACCAAGGCAATAACAGTAATTACAAAAAAAGTGCAAAAATGAGAAATAAAAATTTGTTGGTTTGTTTACTTTCAGTGATACAAATGTTTGTAATTAATAAAAGCTAACTATTTTTCATTTCTCAATGAAATTCAAATTAAGAAAAATATTTACATATTTGTTTTATATAATAAAATATATAGCTGTATTTTCTTCAATTAAATTTATTTCTATAAAAATATAAAATTAAAACTCAATATCTATTAAGCAAAATCAATAAAGTTATCAAACTCTCTTAAGAAGCTATTAAAAAGTCATATTTAGAAAACTTTTTTTATGCAAGGGCACTTGCCTGTTAAGCATTACCCCATTTTCTGTGAAACTGATGCTCGTTTAGCACAACATGGTGAGGCACATGTAGCCTAAGGTATACTATGGATGTGAATAACATTACCCTGCTTGGTCCTTCTAATTTAGAAGCAAGAATCAAGCAGATGACCCCCAGGCTTGACCTGCCACCTGCAGAAATATTGTTTAAAAATAGGGAGGACATGGTGATCCTAAACATATTTTACATATCCCAGTCACCATTAGTGAACATGGTTGATCCTCGGCTGAGTCTCGATCCAGTTACCCACTGGTCACGAGATTGTTGCAGTTGCCAACTGAGCAACTGCAGCTCTGTATTTACATAACTTTTACAAATACTCATATAACTTTTAGTCACTATTTATTTTTAGCAAGTTGTTAAATGAATTTAATATCTTTAAACATGTTAATATTATTTTTCCAAAAACACAATTTTTTAAAAGATAATAGCATATTTACAAAGTTCCCTCAAAATCAGCAGCCTAATATTATTTAATACTATTTTCTTAATAAGATCAAGCTTTCTAAAGTTGTGCTCATTTTCAAGATACCACAAATCATACAAAAAATTCTTAGTTTATATAAGTCTATAAAATTAAACCAAAAAAGATAAATTTATGAATGATCTATAAAAGTTATCAAGTATGACTCCTAAAACATTTCATAATTCTACTCTAAAAAAATTATTAAAACCTGGTCATAAACTTACTTTATGAGCCATTATACTTGGTTTATGCAATGTAGGTTGCCGATTTAATAGCAACATGTCTCCATCTCTTAAATGTCTATGGACAATTTTTGCTGGATGTTTTTTCACATCAGTTGAAGCTTGAGGAGTGAGCAAAGTATTTGCAATAGCTTGGCGACCAGTTGGATCATCTGCAGTTAATCTTACAATTCTTCCATTTTCATATTCAACCAAAGTAGCTCTACACATTAGAAATAGAAAAATTAACTAAATGGAATGAAATTATGTTACACAAGATTTAATATAAATCTGTATGCATGAAAATAGGCTTTTTATGTGATTCTTATTCTTCTAGTAGAGACAAAATTTTTAAACATCTCAAAATAGTGAAAATAAAAAATCCAAAAATTTTTTTTGACACGAAAGTACAATAAAATTAGCTACAATCTAATTAAGGAAATCTTAGTTAAACCATAAAAAACTGTTGTATTGTAATTTAGAAGCAGAGACCAAGCTGAAGACCCCTATGTTTAGCCTGCAATCCCCAGATGTATCAATTGGACTTCGAGGCCATTGCATCCACAAACCTATTTTACATGCTCTAATTGCCATTAATGAACAGAGCAGATTTTGGCCAGCTCAAGCTGAGAATCCACAACCCTCCAGTTATGTGCTTGATGCCTTAGCTGACTGAGCTACTGTCAGCTAACACAAAAGTACCCTCTATAAAAAATATAAATAAAAAAGAAATGTTAATTTGTAAAATAAACTGAACAACCCAATTATTCATAATTCCCATACACTTGATTTTCCCTAAACATTTTAGATAAGAAACCCCAATAATCAAAACTCACAAAGTAAGGATGCCTCCACTGAAATAAAAAAATCTATAAAAAATAAAATTGAAAGTATTTACCAAATACTTTATTTTCCCAAAGTCGTCTAGTTTAAAAACCTTGAAATTATATTGATTAAAACAATGAAAGGGGGTATAACATCTATTTAGCTCAGTTATGCAAGTGTTTGTGCTAAAATAAACTTTTGAATGGCATAGAAGCAAATTATGTTGAGAACAATTGCTTGAATGGCTATAATATATGCCCTACCCCATACAACACTGGAATTCAAGTCCAAAAGATAGTGTCGTATGTGTTCAACAATTACCTGGTTTATGAATTAAAAAAATAGTAACAAAAAAGATGACTATCATTTTAAAAGATTTAGCATATACTATGGAAATCATTGTTTCCTCTTTTAAACTTAGGATTAATAAAAGCCTAGTTTAAAAACCTTAAAATTATATTGATTAAACAATGAAAGTAGGTATAACATCTATTTAGCTCAGTTATGCAAGTGCTTGTACTAAAGTAAACTTTTGAAATACATAGAAACAAATTATATTGAGAACGACTACTTGAATGGCTATAATATATGCCCTACCCCATACAGCACTGAATTGAAGTCCAAAAGATAGTGCCGTATGTGTTCAGCCATTATCTAGTTTATGAATTTAAAAACTAGTAACAGAAAAGATGATTATCATTTTAAAAGATTTAGAATATATTATGGAAATCATTGTTTCCTCTTTTAAACTTAGGATTAATAAGCCTTAACTAGAATTATGTTAATACAAAAACCAGCCGAAAAGATATAAGTTAAGATAAAAGCTAATCCTACCTTTGCTAACTTGATTTTAGGATTGCAAAAATTATTATAATTCAAGGAATGCTTTTTAAAGAATTACTCTTTTACATCTAAATTGTTATTAAGAGAAAAAGGTGTCTAACATCAAATTCTAGAAATATGAAATCTGTATTTATTTTATACTAATTAATTTCTAAGATAATAAATACTACACAAATAACTTCCTATTTATTTTTCTATTAAATGTTTCAAAATTCTAGATTTCATTTTTTAATTAAATATTTCAAAATTTTAGGATATTAATTTTGGTACATTTGTCTTTTAAAATATGTAATTTAGTTATGAACTAATCAGAAACTAATTCACTTACTAGAACTAAAGTCAATAGCAGTACAACATGCACTTGGGAAGACTTGTTTCAATAATCAGAAAATTTTTAGACTAAAAAATGTAAGCACCAAAAAGTTTATAGGAGCAATATAAAATTAAATAATTTAATCATACCCTGGGTGAATATCTGGTCCATTTTTGACAGCAAGTCTTAATTTTTCATAATTCCACTGATTAACAGGTTCAGGATAAGTTAACTTTTTTGCAAAAACCATGGGGATACCAATTTCATTTACATTGATGTTTGGGTCTGGTGAAATAACAGATCTAGCAGCATAATTTACTCTTTTTCCCATCATATTCATTCGAAAGAGACCTTCTTTCTTTTCAAGGATCTAAAAAAAATTAAATAATTTTTATGTCAAACAAAATATGTTACTTTTTGCAAAATTCAACAATTTAAGACATTCTTTTTATGCCAGGAACATCTAGAAAGTAAGAGTACTGAGCCTCTAATACTTCACTGACTTCACCAGAATTTCACGGACAAAGGTGGCAGTACTGCATTTAAGGACAAGATCTTTAAAGCAGACTGTCTCATTCAACTCAAAACTTTTCCAGTAGCCAAATTGAAATGAGTGATTTTGAATGAAAATGTTTATATAGATGTAGTCATGAACTGTAGTAAGCTGTTTGAGACATGTTATGCATTTAAGTTGGCAGATGTAACATTCCTGATAAAGAAAGGAGCAGATCCCATCATCAAGTTTAACTGGGGAAAGTGACGTGTAAGAAGATCAAAATCATTGGCCATTCAAATCAATAAAATTTAATTTAAAACTTTGTTGGTATTTCTAATTCCACTTGAACAGGCCAAGCTTGGCCATAGGCCATTTGATTTAAGGTGAAGGGTTTTTCATTTTGAAGAGCACAGAGTGAAAGAACAGTTATTAGCTCAAAGTGGGTTTTGGGAATCTGGAAGCAGGGGAAAAAAAACAGAAGATCCCTCAGCCTGTTCTGCACCTCTGGAGGTATTATTTGAACTTGGAAAACATTATGACCACAAGTCTATTTTCCATGCCCCACACATTGTTAGTGAACATGATCATCTTTGCCTGGCTGAGTCATCAAACTCACAACTGTCTGGCTATGGAGCTGATGCCTTAACCATCTGAGTTACCATAACCCGATTTAAGCTTTCTATGGAATATTAATGAAGGAAGTGTGTTTGTTGAATCACAATACATGTCTCCACACAGTCAATGCCACAAAGCAACTCTTGAACTCATTTATTTAGGGGATCATCAAAAATCCCACTTACAGCTTTGATCTGACACAATCAAATTTTCATCTTTTTTTCACAAGTTATTTATGAATACAAAAAAGATTTTAAATAACAATGAAGTCTAGAAAGCCATCAAACAAGAGTCAAAATTGTAACAGGAGACCTTTATAAAGTTCATTCCTCAGTTCACAAAGTACATTGAGAATGAAGGCAAATACATAGGAAATAGTGTTTGATAAACAAATATGACTTTGTAAATTTTTTAAAAGTTACTGTCTTCTCAGTCTTAAGAAAAAAAAAGAAAAAAAATCCATGTATTTTTACTTTTTGGACATGTTTGGCAACAAAAAGGAAAAGTGATTTAAATTTTACAAATTTAATTAATAATTTTAGTTTCAAAAAATGAAGACTTACCTGCTTAATACCCTTAGAAGAGTCTGATTTAGTTTTGTTCATATCACTATCAAATAGTTCATTAACATGCTTTTGCAGCTGTTGATACAAAAAACTGTATTTTTCCTGATTATTTTTTCCAGGTAGTTTGGTTATAACATCCTACAATAATACATACACATAAAGTGAAAACAGTTGAAATAATTTTATAAAGATTTTAAAAGATAAACAAGAAAACACAATAAACCTTTTCACTCTCATCAGTGAGAGTCTGGTTGACAAACTTTGAAAAGCTTCTGATCAAGTGACAATCTTTCAGAATTTCATTCAAGATAGTCGTCTGAGAATCAGCATATTTTTTTCCTTTTAACACGTTGAGCTAGATAAAGAGTTTGTTAAAATTAATGTTACCAGTTCAATGATACAACAAGGACATGCAGCAAATGCTGCTAGAGAATAAATCAATTATAAAGTTGTTTATAATAAAAAAAATAATTTTACCTAGATCAGATTTATTTCACTTTATTTATTTCTAATCATGGAAACTTTAGAAAATTTTTTTAAGTTCACAGAATCCCCTGTTGGAGATTTTCCTTATAGTTTCTGGTAATCTGACCACTTTGTTTTGATGTCTATCAAATGATCATCCTTTCTTAAAAGGAGAGAATTTAAACATACATATATATCTTATAACTCAATGATTTGATGCAGAATGCATCATGAAAACTGTAGTAACACCTAGCATTTTAGTTGCAATCTGCACTCTATACAGAAAAAAATTTCAGCATAATGGATATTTATTTAACAGGGCATATATTTAGTTATAAAATGTTCTGTATTTAGAACTGCTGTAATACTTAGTTGTGCACCTCTAATTTTTATTGCAATCTACACTCTAAATAACAAAAATTGTAACAAATGTAACAAATATTAAAACATCACCAGTTGACAATTGAACTCTACTTACTGTTGAATTAAAATATACTTGCCAATGTTGAATAAATATTGTATAAATTTTTTGCTATTAACGGTAATATTTTAGCAATTGTGTAACTGTCTACCAGATGGCAATTGAACTCTACTTACTATTGAATTATATATACTTGCCAATGTTGAATAAATATTGTATAAATTTTTTGCTATTAAAGGTAATATTTTAGCAATAGTGTAACTGTCTACTTTATTAAAGAACTGGAGAACAGCAATATCTTACATTCAAATAAAATATGTTTAAATGAAAGCAACAAATACAATGTATATTTTAAAAGAAGTACAAGGAAGTTTACAGTGTCCACATCAGATTTTAAAACTTAGAGCTGAGCAATATGGTGGATTAAAAGTCACTGAAAAATGGTATTTTATTATAAAATACATAAAACCTTGTTTCATAATACCCAATGCAATAAAGTCATACATTAATAACTATCTATAACTTTCATTATAAATAATACTGATACTATTAAACTTTTTTTAAAAAGCTAATGGAAAAGGAAAAATTTTATAAACTTTTAATTAAAACAGCTAATATATAAATGCATACCTACCCTTCTAAATTTAGAAGGTGGTACCATCATGACATCCATGAAGAACATATCAATAGAAAGTTCTCCATTTTTATTTTCTTGGTATAATATTTTGAACAAATACTGTAAAAATATTTTATCATTTTCCCAAAGAGCATGAAGGTGTTTTCTTGCTTCATCTGGTGTTATTTCTTTCTTGGACAATTCAGACGTCAGACTTTCTTCATCTCCTTTACTGAAAAGAAAAAAATTTTATCCTATTTATAACTGATTAAAAAAATTCACAGCACAAGAAAGATCAGGAAAGACAAATCTTTTACTTAGAATCAATTCTGGATCCCCAGTGTAAAAGCTGAGCATTTTATCAATGAGTTAGCCACCAAAAAACATGTCAAGTTTTTAACTAGCAAAAACTACAGACTAATGAATTTGACACTGTTGAAAACCATTACAGAATAAATTAAAGAAACAGCAATCTACCAGCATAATTTGAATCCTAACTCTAGAAAATAATAATGCAGTACTTCAGTATAAAATTTTATAAAAAATTTTGTTTTCCTGAGAGGTGCCCTAAGTAAAAAAGTAAAAAAAAAACCACCCCACCTTTCTTTTTTTTTAATCAAGGTGCATAAATAAGATCAAAGGGCATGTGAGATGGAAAATTTAGGATAAAAGAGAAAATGGAGCAGTGCACTCTGTAAACCTAACTACAATGAATCCTATAATGTATTCAAATTAAAAACATCTGTCCATATATGACAACGAAACCAAAATATATAAATAAATTGAAAACTGAATACAAAATTTATTTTAAATATTTTAAGATATATTTTCTAAGGGATAGAATTTTCTTAAAGGAAGGATTAAGGACTTTTTTCTATGAGGCTAATACTATTTGTTTGTTTTTCCTTTAAAAAATTTCTCATTTTAATTAAAAACAATTAAATTTTTAATAACTTATTAGTTTACAGTATTTATAATATTGCTATGAAAACTATTACAGAATAAATTAAGGAAAGAGCAATCCACCATATCCAACATAATTTTAATCGTAGTTCAGAGAGATCAACAGTTTAAAGACCATTAGTTTAGATCATGGGTTCCCAGTGGGGGCAATACTGCCTCCCAGTGGGTGCTGAAGCCTTTTAAGGGGTCAGTAGAGGCAAAAAAGGGGTGTGTCAGACATACTTGGTGGGTGGCTGTGGCATATTTGTTTAGAAAATTAATAAAATATGAAAAAGACTTTTTATGAAAATATCTTCTGTTTCCTGAATAATCACTTTATCTAGCGATCTAAAAATTTTATATGTTAACGAAAGGGAAACCAGACATTTAAAAAAAATTTATAAAAAACTATCAGCCTCAAACATTTTATTAATTTTTTTTATTTCTGACTTTGTACTAACTTTGAAATTCTTAATAAACAGTATTTTACTACATTTAAAGGTTATGTATAAAATAATTTCTACTTTATGATTCTAAATAAATAAACAGACAGATAAGATATATAAAATGTAACAATATTTCAATATTTGATATAATTAACTATTATGGAAAAAAAGGAATTAATTTTTTTTCTTGCAAAGGGGATGGTGGCCTAGAAAAGGTTGGAAACCTCTGTTTTAGATTAAAGATGTAGTGCATATTTACATGAATCAATTTTAATATTAATACACAATATATTTAAATGTTAAAATCCAATCATAAATACTAAGTCCTACTTAAAAACTATAACTAGACTTACTCAGAAGGAGAAGATCGTGATGATGGTTCATTTACACGTTTACTGTCAACATAAATAAGCCTCATATGATATCGGCTGATTTTTTTCCTATCCCTTTTACAATGGGGACATTTGCCAGTTATTTTCATCATGTATTTACTAGTGAAATTTTTCAAAATTTCTCGTTTACATTCAACAACACTTCTGACTGGTTGTTTCATATCAGCAATGTCAAGACCTAGAAATAAAGAAATATTTTTAATTAAAAGTTTATCACACAGTCACTATTTTAAAAAGTAATATTAATATAATTTATTATAGGACTTCTGGACAAAATTATAAATATTAGAACAAGATTCAACACATTGACATTCCATCAAAATATTTGGCCCATTTCTTGTAATAAAAAATTTTTCTAATCAACGTAGGTTAAATTATGTAAGTAAGATTTTAATTTTCCTAAGATGAACTTAATATATAAATATAGAATATCATGTGATTTAACTCTGCTAAGACAATTTTGACTTTGAAATGATGTTTAAACACATTTATAAAAAGGAGTAAAAAGGCATTTTCAATAAAATTTGGTAAAAAAAAAGGTTTTCTGAAAAAGCCCAATCTACAAGAGTTTTTAATTCAAACCAGGTTTATTTACAAGTCTTTTTCCAAACCTATAATACTTATGCTATCAGTTTATGAGTCAGAATATTTAAATATACATTTATGCTGATTTGGAAAAAAAAAAATCTAGTTTGTTACAGGACGCTTTTAAATCTTGATTTCTGTAAGGGTATATATATAGTACACAATACATCACAACAAATAAAATCACTGAATAATATAAGAGTTACCTATCACTAATATTATTACAACTAACACATTATGAAACTACAAATACAACACTTTCATATTATTAAAAAAAAACTGCTACACTTATTTAGTACATGTATTGTTAATTATAAATAATTATTACACCTTTCTTGTTTAAAACTTTTAAATTTCTTAAGTATGATTACATGTATTTTGTTATATAACAATTGTCAAAAAAAATTTCACGGATATCACTGAAAAGAAACACTTTATACCTTTATATCTTTAAATGAAAGACAAAAAGAATATTAGAGGCCATGAATTATATAATCAATCTGGATTACATGGAAAATTGTAAATGATGATAAACAGTTATTTAGGCTTTAGTTTTGTTGCACTCTCAATGAAAGTGTAGGGGAAAAGCCCATTTTTGCAACCTCAAATTTAATAAAATGAACATATAATTTTGCCAATTTGGATTAATTATACTGATACATGTATACCTATACATATACAGTGAAAACTCATTACTCAATAATTACATATACAGTGAAAACTCAAACCTTTAGATAAGATATTTTGTGGCTCGGAAAGTCAAGATTTGAAGGAATAAGAATGGGAAAGAGAATTTTTAAAAGACAGTTTAAGTATAAAAATTTTGATATATTGCATACACATAAATATATAGACAGATAAAGCCTATAATTTTAAAAAAAAAATACCCTAAAAAATTCAAAGTTTATCTTAAACATATCTTTAATCAAAACTGCACCAAAAAACTGTCATCACAACTCAAAACCCTGTTAATGCCAGAGTATGAATTTTGATGACATCTTTTAGGTACAATTTAGCGTTTTTAGTTTTTTATGAAAGATATAAAGGATTTTTATATTATCATAATAATTATAAAAAACTATTTTACCTGAGAAATATATGATCAATTCATTACGGTAAATTCTGGAAGGGAAAAAACTTTGCCAAAACTGGGTTTTTATAAACTCGATTTGCCAGAAAAAAAAATCCCAGTGGTTATTTCCTCGCTTGACCCACTTTGAAAAACCTTGATTTTTGACAATATTTATTTTATAAATTTAAAGAAAATTCCAATTTAAAACTTTTTAAAAAAATTGAAAAAAATTATAGATACATTTTGTTTGTTTACTTGCTTTCTACCTGTTCATAGTATGTTTACTAAAAATAATTATTATTACAATACATGAATGTTTGAAAAACAGCTGCTCTCAAAAATGCTTGAAATAATTATGCTACATAAGCTAATAAACATAACATAATAATGTAATCAATCCCAGACTATTTATTTCCTGTTTTTAACACTAAAAAATATGACAAAAGTGTAACATACTACAAAAGTCTTAAAAGTGCAGTCAATTAAAAATTACCTTCAATAGCTTCTTCAAACTTTTTCTTTAACTTTGACTGTATAACTGATACATCATCAAAATAAGAAACAATTTGATCAGAAGTATCAGTGATAACTTCTGCAAGTTCTTTCACAGTACTTACTAAACCATAATCTAGTGCTTGTAGCTGATACAATGCCAAATAAAGTTGGCTTGTAGGAGCAAGAAGTTTGTGGCAATGCAGACATGATCCCCTCAAAAGCTTAAATGTAGAAAAAAATAAATATTAAACAGAGTGTATCTTTATACTTTTTTCTTTATATAATAACGAATATACTACTGAATAATCAAACATTTTTAGTCTTAATGATAGTGGTATGAAAGAATAACTAAGTTTAACAAGTATTTAATATTTATGACAATTTCTACAATTAAAAAAATGTGTATACTAGCCAACATTCAAAAATTGGTCTCAGTAAAATTTTTTATGAAATTGGTTGCTTGGCAGGTTAGTTTACTTTTAGTGTCACAAGTAATTTTAACCAATAAAAGTTAACTGCATTTCCCAAAATTACAACTTCTGTTGGTTCCCATAAAAATTGTAATTAATAATTCTATATAATAAATTTTTTCAATTAAATTTGATGCTATAATAACACAAAATTAACTTAAATATCAAACTGAATTTATATTCAGTATTAATAAAATTATCACACTATGACTTCAAAAGTTTTAATTACTTTAAAGTATTTATTTTCAATATTCAAAATTTATAAAAAGCCATACTTACAAAACTCTGATTAAACTTATTAACATTTAGCCCAGTAATATAACTATTTATTTTTAGCAAGTTCATATATGAATTTAACATCATAAAACATTAATAATCTTTTTATAAATATTTTAATAACCTTCCAAAATACAATTGAAATTTTAAGAAGATAATAAGATACTATTAGCAGATTTTACTAAAAATCTGCAATATATGACTCAGTAAAAATTTAATTTAAAGAAACTGGGATAGTTTTTTTGGACTTATTTAGAAATTCAGGTTGATTTTTTTGCTCATAACTAAGTTTAGAATCAACTGTTTTTCTAAAGCATTCTAAAACTATGTTCATTTTCCCAGTAGCAAAAGTGTAAAAATTCTTGGTAAAGTCTTAACTAAACCCAAAACATTTTATGGATAATCTGTAAAAGTTGTCAAATATGAAATCTTGTATATAATTACACCTAAACATATAGAGAGCTAGAACATTAATAACTGCATCCTTCATACTAAAAAAATTATACACCATTACAATGCATATGGCAGTTTAAATTTATCTAAAATGACTTGTATCTAAATGAAACATTTCAAGCCTGATTTCTTTTGAACACAGAAAATTCTTCTGCTATACATATCTCTACTAAACAAATGCAGTTTTGCACTTAACACATTGAAGACATTATGCACTAAAAAGTGTCTAGCCTCAGTTCCCGCACATTTTTTGTTAAAGTGATAACAAAAAAATAAAAAACGTGAATTTCCATCATCCATCGCCAACAGTTGAAAAACAAAAGACGGAAATTCTCGTCTCCCATCTTCAATGTGTTAATCAACATTTGTACACAAACACACATATATATACATATACAAACTCTTGATATCTCAAGAAATCATGGAAACCAAGGACAATATGGGAGTAAGAAAAATATTTAAGATAACCATAATATGAAATATCAAAAAAAGCACACATTTTATTCAGAGATATTTAAACTGTATAGTAAAAATATTCCACATGTACTTATTTCTTCCTACTCACTATCTTAATATATAAAAACTTAAAAGCATTTTAAGTACTAAAAGCATCTTTAAATAAAATTGACAGGTTTTCAACTAAATGGTGAATTGAACTAAGTCATATTGCATTACTAAAATTAGCAACGTTTACCACCCATCATTATCTACAGATATTAGAGAATCATCTTCCTCATCCAAGAATTTTTTAATTTCAATAGCTTCTTAAATATCGAAATATGAATCTTTACACTACAAATTAGAATTATTCATGATTTGGTAAAGCTCAGGGATCTTGATACTAGAAGCTACATATGAAATAAAGAACTATTTAAATTTTTGGTTTGGTTTATTACACTATGTTCTATTTCTGCTGCACAAAAGTTAATGTGAATAGGACTACTCTTTACAGTTGATTACAAACAGATATGAACATCCAGATTGGGATTCAAACCTGCAGATTTAGGTACCAAAGAGCAGCACCTTACAATTCGGCCAAATAAATATTTTTTTAAAAATACCTTGTAAGATATTTAATATCTTTCAGTTCTAAAATATATTGATCTGATTCAGTGTAAAATATGCTATGTAAGATTTGTAAACTTCAGCTTAAAACAAATTCCACACATAATTTCTTTAACAAAAAATATTTTCAATTTCTTTATATGTAGATTGGTTGATAACATTACAACAAATATTTCTTACTCAGAGGTTATGTAAACTGAGACACTCTTTAAAGATACAGTTTTAAATGGCTATAATCATTGGTACTAATAATCTAAATTCAATCAAGACTCTGACCATCATCTGGCCAGTTCTACACAAATACTGAATATTCTGTATCAATCTGTATCTCTAGCAACACAAGCAAATATTTTTGGCCTGATAAATAAACATTTTATTTATAATAATAATTTAAATGATTCAAGAATTATGTAAAATCATTAATTATTTTTACACGTATAAAATTAAATAACTCCAAAAGTTCACTGATAAAGGTAATTTATATACCTGATACAGTCGAGGGAAAAACACAGGATTATAAACTGGGACTGGAAAAGTAATATGTCCAGAATGACCAGGGCACTGATAAAAATTCAATCCACAAGTTTCACATGAGTCATCTCTTTCATTTGGACCTACAAAAAAAAGATTAAACAATAAGATCATAAAATTAAATATTTCAATAAATTTCAAATGTTAGTACTAATGAGATGTTATAAGTTTGTCACAAACATTAAAAGTAGGCAATAAAAAAGATAATTTTACAGATTACATATTGTAAATTGACAGTAAAAGCTGTTCTTGACATACAATAACCTCCAAATTCTTCAGGATTTTTAAAAGATTTGGTACCCTTCAATAACCATACTGAACTTTGCTGATTGAAATCACTTGAAAGATTTGGTTTGGTTTGGAGTGCTACAATCTACTTTTTGCAACACGAGGGCTAATGAGACCAGGACCTACAGCTTAAAGCCAATTCTGAACGGCTATGAACATCCATGCTACTGTGGGATTCGAATACTATTAACTATTAATTTAAAGAATACTATTAACTATTGTGATACTCAGAAGAGATATCAATTTAGATTTTTAGCAATGTAATTTTGGATATTTAATGCAATAACATATGTGACTTAAAAAAAAAGAGGGGGGAGGTCATTGGTTCTATTCAAAGTGAGCATAGTTAAAACGTTTAGCAAACAGCACCAAATGAGAGGCAGCTTTTCACACAGATAACCTTTTTAACATCCAAATAGAAATGAATTTTCCTTTTTCCCTTATTGAGGGAGTTCACCCATTTTTCAAGACAAAAATATTCAGGGGTAACTCTTAGGCCCATAAACTAAGATTATCTACTAATTGTCCATGTATACCAGGCAGGGTTGGAAAAAAATCATGATTTTTTTTAAAAAATCAGATTTATTTGATTTAAATCAGATTTTTTCGATTTAAATCATATTTGATTTTTTTCTGGATTCTTATTTTAATTATTGTTGTTTTTATATTTTTTGCAACATACTTGGAATAGTTTGTTATAAGTAACAACTTATTTGTCTAGTATATTCTATACACCGATTACCTAAAATTAAATACTTAAATTTTCATTTAAATACATTTCATTATTTTGTAATTGGATGGTGCAAACTAAATAAGATGTAAATTTAAAGAACAAATTAAATATTCATTTAATGCAAGCTATTTATTTAAAAAAACAAAAAATCACAATTATTTCAATATTTTTTAAGCAACGAATGATGGATTTAACTGTTTCAATAAAAACGCTACTTTTGAGGCCGTATCCACTCCTAATTTGTTATGAAGGCTAAAATGAACAATACCAAAAGGAGAAAACTTTTTATTCTAGCAGATGATGCCATGGCTGTTGTTATTTAGTAGATAAACTGGATTTCAAGTTCTGTAATACTCTCTTTACCTCGCATTACATAAAATGAATTCCACTAGTCATAACTAGTCATTGTACCTACCTATACTACATACTTTCTAATAACAACCCCTAAATTCTTGAAAAACACATGCTATCTATTTACACTTATTTACTTATTGGTATTTCTGTGCTGACTGATTCCCAATTCTCCTGTCTTTGAAATATAGGTTTTAAGAGAAGTGAAAATAAAATGATTTAAATCAATGATTTTTTTTAAAAAATCAACTGATTTAAATCAAGATTTAAATCAACTGATTTAAATCATGCCAACCCTGATACCAGGGATGGCCAAACTTTTGGAATTTGTGGTCTACTCCTCATTTAAAAAATCGAATACGATCTACCAATTGCAAAGCTAAATTAACGTAATGTACATGTTTATATATTTATTTTGAATCACAAGAAAAAATGGTAAAATATCTATTTTTTCTAAAAAAAAACTTAATATTAATATTTACAAAATAAAAATTTACTGGCGAAAATATTCAAAGTATATCATAAATTGACCATTCTATTCACTTCATTTAGTTGAAATTTGGCAATGTATATCTGCAACAAGTTTATCATATTGTAGCTGGTACAAGCTTATTGCAATGCGTAAACACGAAATTAAATGTTCATCTGTTAAACGAGACCGATATTTGGTTTTATGGCATTCATGGTTGAAAAAGCACATTTTAAATAATTCATTAATTCTATGTCATAAGTCATAAATTAAATGTTAATATTCAAGATCATTAACGGGATGGTTGCACGGACTACCTAAAACGTCTTTGCAGTCGACGTCTTGCCCACCCCTGATGTATTACCATCAGCATTGTGGAATGGTTCTTAAAATCAATTTTCACAAGAGCATAAGTTAATTCCAAGAGAACTCTTAAGGTATTAGTCAAGAAATATGTTATTGAAAATATTTTACGTGATATGCTTTGTCAAAATCTAAACAGGATTATGGCTTGTCTACCATATATGAAAACAGGGTACATAAGTTTGATTTGAAAAGATTATCTTACTTTTTTAGAAAAAGGCTGTAACTTAAATACAATTTGAAATTAATAATAGCAATCCCCCTTTAAACCAGATTTGAATTTTCAAACTCAAGCACCAAAAGGCAATGTCTACTTGCTTTATTAGGCATAATACTACATATTTCAAATGCCATAAACAGCTACATTCCAATGGAGTTTTTACAACTTAAATACTAATTTCATAGTTTTCACATTCAACTGTAAAAAGGCAAAAAATTAATCCTAAATCTCAGATTAATGAGGTTATGTACACATGTATAGAGGCAAAATTAAGTGCTTTTCACTGTTAAGAGTGTATATACTTTTTGTCCTCCATACTAAACTAGTCATGGGAGATAAAGTTTGGTGTTCTCTGAAATGCTAGGCTACTGTTTTGCAACACAAAGATTCATGATACCAGAAGCAACTGCTTAAAGCCAATTCAGATGCCATCCATAGAAATAAAACCTGTGAACTCCGCTACCAAAGAGCAGTGACCTACCCATTTAGCCACAAAAGTGAAAGTCTTTATAGGTACAATATAATACATATTATTAATCAGGGTTGCAAAAAACCCAGGCGGGTTTATCTGGGTAAAACCCAGTCTTTCCCGCCCCCAATAAAACCCACTCTGAAGTGGGTTTTATTGGGTTTTTTAAAAATTGATGATATTTATATTTATTTTCAGAAACTTATCTTAGTTTTTTTTACCCCCTTTCATATTTAAAGAATTATTCTGTGGAAAAATATGTACAGTCTATCAAAATCCAGAAAAATATTTGCAAATCTATGGTAAATCCAACATAAGAATTTGGAAAAAAAATTTGTCTGTGAAATCCATAAAAAAAACAGGCAAAGGATTCATGTGTAAAATACTAACTTCAGTGCTTTTTGTATTCCTAATCTGTTTCTAAGTTTGGACCAAACCAATCCATGTAGAGAACACTCGCTCCAGTGATGTACAGCTAGCTGAGTACTTGTTTAGGGCTACCATAAACTGGCAAAAATCTGTATCTCCATCCCTAACACGCATTTCAATTAGTTTCCACCACTGTGCTGTACTAAATTTTTTAATTACATCAGTATTAAACATACTTTGAGGAAATATTTTGGGGTATTTTAACTTATTCATTAGGGGAATTAACCATTTATTTTTTTAAGGGTTGAAAGAATAGATATAAAAAATAAACCTTTGTTAAAGTAACATTCAAATATGTGGTGTATGTCAATATATAACATTTTGTGTTGTGATGTCAGAGCAAACTTTTTTATAGCCTTCACACTGATTTATTTATATTAATTAAACTATAATTTCTTGAATATTAAGTTAATTAATAAAAATTAATCAGTTTTAGCAATTTAATCTTTTCTAAAATATGGTACTTCCCCTGACCTCTCTTCTTAAAAAGACCCCAATAAAACCCAGAATAACCCAATAAGACCCAGAGAAACCCAATAAAACCCACCCGGGTTGAGTTTTTCTTAAAAAACCCAGGATTTTGCACCTCTGTTATTAATAGAATAACTGATAACACTTATTGTACCATGATGGGTTAGTACATAAATTCAATTGCTAAGATAAATGTATTAAAAATTTAAATGCACAATGGATAAAAAACAATGATACTAATAAAAATTATACCGACAAATTTTTGTTGTTATTCTAACAGTAAGTTTATTTAAATTAAATATGAAAAATATGGAAAGGTAGATATTACCTAATCTGAGATCATGCAATCCACCAGTAGTAGGATGCCCCAGACTATCTAAAATCTCTGTGTTAGTTATTTCAAGAACACTTAATTTTTTAATTTCCTCTGATGTATAAACACCAAATCGTATTCCTTTAAGGACTTTGAAAGTTGAATAATCCATACCTGTGAAATAAACAAATAAATGCATTTATATACTGAAATCAACTAGAATATAAAATTAGCAATGTTTATCAAGATAAAAGTAAAAGAGCTATATTATAAAAAAAAAAGTTTAATACAGGGCAAACATACTAAATTCTATCTAATAAATTTCATGCCAAAAATTTTTATAGACTTATTTTAAAAAAATGTTGAATCATATTAGATAAATATTAATCATACAACGTTTCACTTCTGTGCTTAGTGTAGGTAATGAAACGAGTTAGAAGTTTGAGATATTAAGGAATGATCACCAATGACGTTTTCTTATTAGAGGCAAAAATTTAGGTGATAACAGATTCATGACAAGGTACTCTTTCTAAAACAATCGATAAAAAAATTTAATGTGAAATTTTTCAGGAATCCATTTTAAAGTAGGCAGACTTGGTCGACGAATTAAGTATAGCATAACATTTCATTAAATGCTTTAGCATATGCGTTAAAACAACATTCACATACATGCATATTATTTTTAGACTTATACAAATAAACTACCCTATATTTTTTCTATTAGATAAAATATTTCATAGTCTAGGCACTAAGAAGATATATAAAACAAAGATTTAAAATTATTATTTTGTTATGGGAGGATCATATCACAACACTATAAGTGAACAAACCAATTTTCCAGCATACGCATCCAATACACGTGGTTCCCACTTACAGAAAGCGAAAACTAAACATAAACTAAACTACCGCGAATGATAATAAACAAAAGTGTTGCCAAACATATTAACCAAGTTTATCTGTAGAGCCAGCTGTTTTTTGTCGATATTTTATTTTATTTTCTGAAATAATGTTAAGTATTCCATTTCATTTTGTTTCTATTTTTTAACAGATACTTTAGAAAAATGTTCTTTTAGCAATGGTAGTTCTAATAAAAAACTTGTTTTAAGAAGCTAAAGACCTTAAAATCATTATTTTTTGCTCAAATACATTAAATTTTTATGTTCTAATTACATATATTACTTCTGTTTCAAAAATAGTGTTTTAATTTTGTTTCTATGATAATCCTAGCTAAATATACAGAAATTTTTAGAGGTGTATACGGAAAACTGACTCGGGGATTCTGTGCTTTAAAGTATCATGATGTTAATGTGATTATGTTTCTCACTGTCCGTGCTTGAAATTTTAATAAATTTATACAATATTTTGTTATTTGGAAACAAGAAGAGTGTGTATTTGATCTTGAAGCAATGATTTCACCTATAAAGTATATTCACGTTTATAGTTTGCTTTGGTTTTGGAACGTTAAGGTCTACTCTTTTGCTATAAGAAGGCTAATGAAACTGGGACCTACTGCTTAAAGCCGATACCAAACTACTACCAACATCCATGCAGAGCCGGCTCTTGTAATTTTGCTACCTGGGATAAATAATGTAAAATTCTTCTCCTCTCAGAATGAGGAATATTCACGTTTTCTAATTTTATTTTTAAACGATAGAAGACAAAAAAAAGTTAGCAGACAGTATCTTTCTTCATTTCATTTTGGACCATAATTAGGGATTTCTAATGGGTTTTATATCAAACTCTAACATCTCTCGAAAACTCTACTTTTCCTCCGATTAGTTTGTGACGTTAACATTCATGAAAACCCCGCAGCCAAGTTGTTTACATGGGAGAAGGCAACTTTTTAACCCTATAAGCGTCTGAGCCGACTTTTTCCGTATACCCCAAAACGGTTCTAAAGCGGCTAAGTCGGCTTTTTCCTTCCCCTTTAGAAATTTCTTTGATTGATACGGGGGAGGTGCTGCGGTTGAAAAGGAGAAAGTAATTGGTGCATTTCGGGAGTATTGTATCTCGCTTTTTTGTTAAGGGCTATAAAAGACCAAGTTCCGATCCTGATTACATTTTTTGTATATACAAAGAATTGTCCGAAATTATACTTAAGAATATTACGTTTTGAAAAATGTTTGTTTATAAAAATATTGTGTTGTTAATATATTATATCGTTTTAAAAAGTGCTTTTTTATCATAAAGGTTATTTAAACTTTTAAAAATGAGAATTTCTCCTGTCTAAATAATTGTAATACTAACAGAATTATCAAGTCTTCTTCCAGGTTCAATAAAAAGGATGATTTTCCTTACACTCATTAGTAAATAGTGACAATGTTAAAGAAATGGGGGTATGGGAAAAAGCAGTTCTTGTTAATTTACATGCAACGAAAGAAATTTAACAAAGTAAACCGTCCACCATAAGCCTTAAAGAATTTGTTTTTTAATCATGAAAAATACTACTAAAAATGTTAAAGGTATTAAAATACTACTAGCTTATCAATTCAGCAATTTAACCTTTATAGTTATCGATGAACACGAATGTTAAAATTAACAAAAGTTGTTTACAATTAAAATATCTGAAAAGCAAAACTTTTGTTAAATAATTTTGATGATTTCAGTTTGAGAATTTTAAAAGTTTTCAAATATGTTTAAACTTTAATGGAATTACCCCCACCTGCCCCCCACCTGGTTTGTTTACTGTGATAATTTAAAATCAGTAAGTGCAATTTATTTTAATTAGATTGCGTTCAAGATCTATAAACACCTTCAGTGTCTTATCTTCTTATAAAATCTACGATATTAAATGCAAAGACCGAATATTGCAATAAGGTTTGTTTTAAGCTATTCAAACATGTCTAGAGATATTAAAATTGAAAAAAAAATCGAATTTTTAAAGATTTAAAAGTTTAACACTTAATTAAAGGATTTAAAGGTCGACACTTAAATGTCGAAAATACATAGAATATTATAATTTTCGACTTCTAATACCATGAGAACAAACCGTTTTACAAAAATATTTCTTTTTGACATAGTTGGAACAAACTTATTATCTTTACATACTTATCTCATCAATTGAGATACAAAAAATATTTTTGTTTGGAAAGACACTTTGTTGTTGACAAAAATGATATCAAGGCTTACTCACATTATTGATAATATAATTCAGTTTAAGAGAAACGAATTGTTTAAAACATACATCTAAAAAAACTTTGAACCTAAATAAATAAATAAATAAATAAATATATATATATATATATATATATATATATATATATATATATATATATATATATATATAAGAGGCATATGTATTTTAAAAGAATACTTGAAAAAAGTGAAAAAATAATGAAAAAAGTTCAAAAAGTTTAAAGAAACTTTTTTCCTTAAAAACTTTTCACTAAAGTATATATATTGAGAAAAATTCGAGAAAATTTAGGTTCAAGCGGTTGAAAATTACATTATGTACAACCTCTAAAGATTATATGAAAAAATATTTAATTATTGTTCAGATAATATGCACGTTACATGAAAAACATACACTCACGTTTAGACAAATTAAGTTTTGTCAGTTTAAATTTGTTTACATTAGACTGATGGTACGTTTTTATTCATACCTTCTCTTAATATTGGAATTCTTTTTTAAGCGGAGTTTAAAAATCTGCCGAACTGATTTCGTTTCAACATATAATCTTCATGAAAAATTCAATTGTTTTCGATTTAACAGTCGTATTGTCTGTCCCTTTTGTATCGAAATGCAAACAAGAAACGGTACACGATTCAAGGCTGTCTTGGGTTAATGGCGCAACAGCGTGGGTTACTACAAATCACACCTGCTCTAAAGTTTAATTCGGACTAATGTTTGACGCCATTTTCTTGTTTAACAGAAAATTTATTCTAGAGTACACTAATAAAAAAAAACTTAATTCAAGACTGTTGATGGACTGTTCAAGACTTTATTGCTATTGTGTTTTAAGTATCTTTATGTAATCTCCCCTTCTTCCCGTATCCATACTCTTCAAGGCCGTAGGCAAGGGGGGTTAGGGGGACCGGTCCCCCTCCGAAATTCTTTGTTTCCGGGAAAGAAAATGGACCATGTTTGTGGCTGTGTAATCTCCCTAACTGTGCATAGACAACAGCGTGTTTAGTGACGTTGAATTAAACAGAAGGTGTAAATTATATTCAGCCAGTAAGGGCAGCTTAATAGCACTATATTGATGCACAATTGGAAGAAATTCGGAAATTATTTTGCAAACTTTCAAGGCGAACATATTTTATAATCCTTGGCCATGTTCATTTACTTTCAAAATTATTCTTTTTGCTGGTTATACTTGTTTTAAGAATTAGAATTGAATACAATGTAGATTTTTCAGTGTTAATTTTACTATTAAATTGATTGTGTAGTTTCTTGTAGGCTTTAAATTTGTTCATTATATCATTTTGATATTTTAAAACCCCATTGTATCATGATAGTGGTTAGCGGTATACATAAAACATGTAGTTTTACTGATGTATCATTCACAAAGAAAAAAACTATTTCCTTGGTCCCCCTCCGAATGTAATTACTGGTTACGGTGCTGATACTCTTTATCTAACCTTTGGTATTGCAATCCAGTCTTACCATAGCGTCTGAAAGCTAAACGATAACTAGGTAATGTCGCAACTTTTTGAAAAGTGGGTAGCTTTTTATTTTTGTTTTGTCATATGCTAGCATGTAGTTTTATCCTATATCCATAGCGACACTGGGTACAGGGAGAAAAACAGGAAACGGGATATAGAACGAAACTAGTAAATTAATGGAGCTATTTGGGATGCGCACACGCTGCAATAATTTTTTGTTATACGATATAAGGATTTGATAAAAAAAAAAATTCTTATTTCGATTATTAATGTTAATTTAAAATATTCGTAATTTGAGTTTTTAAGTTTGTGATAAGTATATTTCAATATTTTTATCATTATTCTATCTTTCATGACACAGAATATAAAATGGACTCTTAAAGGCTGAGGCTAGTACATGTATTTTAAACAGGTACGCAGGCAACCAAATATCTTATGTTATCAATAGAATATGTGCTAAATATAAGTATTGATAGGAATCTTTATATAAATTAAACTTAATCTAAAGTAGTTTTTTGGCAAAGCACCGGGTTTTCACTTCCTTTGCTTGTGTACTACCTGCCCTTCATACCGTTTTGGTTAAATCAGTGGTCGGCAAAGTGCGGCTCCAGAGCCTCATGTGGCTCATTAAGTGCGGATCAGACACAAATATGCATGGAAGGTGCAATAATATTTTCTTCTAAAAAACCTTGGTAAGAAAAAATTACATCTTATTTTGATAAATTATAATTCTTCTATAAATCGAGAACTTGTATAATTTTTTGTTTAAGGTAAACGATAAATAGGTAATTTAAATTTTTTTGTTTGTTGTAAAAATACTTAATGAACATAGAGTTTAATTTTGTTTTCTTAAACGTAAACACAAACAACGTACAAGCTACTGGCTGAAATTGTACGTATGTTTTCGGCGTACTCCGGTGTGATACAAAGGTACCTAAAGCATGCGCGCGCATATTTTTTTTTAATAGGGGGGGGTACAAATTGGCATCACAGACCTGCAACAGTTTTGTCTTATCTACCATTAATAAATATCATTAATAAATATTTATTAAGTATGAAAATTTAGTTTTATTTAGTGTACTATTTATTTACTGGAATAAAAGTTTACTAAACAGGCAAATTTGGCTTCCAATTTTATAAAAATTGTTGTAATGCTCATATTTGGCTCTTTGGCTAATAAGTTTGTCGACCACTGGGTTAAATCATGTCTAACATTGGTATGTTTGGTTTGGTATAATCAATAACTTGCATGCAGACAACTAACGGCTCCATACAAACCTTGCTTCTTCTGACCCTAGATGATCAATGATCGAAAATATAACATGTGGTAACGTTACTCTCCGATTAAATCTAACTGGTCTTGATCCTTATTGTTCTAACTAGAGATGATTGTGTAGATATAAATCAGGATAAAAACTATTCATTCTGTAGCATTGTTATTTAAGTATACATGTTACTATTAAAAATATCCATTGTTTACAAGTAACCCCAAGATGCAACGAAGCCAAATGTTACTACTCGTATATGTAGCCACAGCAGTGGCTAGCTTATTTCTAATTTAGCTATACAAATATTTAAAAATAGAAAAAACTATTAAATTTTTATTAATCCTGATAGATTATTTCGTCGTGTTTACGATTAATCTTATCACGTTCGGCGAAATTTCTTTATTCTTACCTTAGTACAGATTCTTGCATCCGAACTTAAACGTGTAATAAATTATAAAAATACAGACCTACGAACGAGGATTTGTTTATGATGTAAGAGAATTAATAGTATGTCAAAATATTTATCATGAAACCTTTCTGCTTACAATAAGGTTACCCAGCTAAAGAAGTATATATCATATTTTTGGTTTATTAACAAGGCCTTGTTGCTAGTAGATGTTTAAAGTGTTTTAAAAAGAATAAATTTTATTCATGTGTAAAGATTTTAATTGAAATTAAAATCTTATATAAGGTTACAAGCTATTGTTTTAGTTGTATTGCAAGCTAATAACAAAACTGATTTAAGATATATCAATCTCATTTCGGTTTTAGACAATAAAAATTGAAAGTAAACTTAATGATTGTACGTTAAGCTTGCATTCTATTTAGCTTGAATGCTCAAAGCCTTGTTTAGGATTATCCCTGTGCTATCATTAGATAAGAAAACTGTTAAAAGATGTCATTATAAATAAAGCTTTACATTTCTTAAATCTAATAAAAAATATAATTAAATTCAAAAGGCTCCATTTAAATATTTACCCGGTGCAGATTTTTCTCTGTTCTAGTCTTATATTCAATAAATTTACTCCTATTTAATCGTATTTAACCGCATTTAATCATATTTTAATCTCTTATAATCCACATTTAATCGTATATAATCTCATTTTAATCACATTTAACCATTATTTACTACAATATTATTTTTAATCATATTTCTTCTACATATTATAGTTTTATTCTTTTATCATTTCTGAACTGGCATCTTGATATTTGTACTACCTGAATGAACCGCTCCCTCTCACAACGTGATATCTTACTTACTGGAGATATGCACAGCCGGGTCATGACCTCCGAGAACTACCGTTCAATGGAGAACGACGACTAAGTGTAAGTATATAGCATGTGATAATCATTAGATGCATATATCATATAGGACTGGCAAATTGTCTTCGCATCTTAGAATAAATTTCTATGCTGTAATGGAAGTTTTGGTGGCAACGAATTGTTTGTTATTTGTAAATAAAGAAAGACACACACAAAAAAAATTTTTTGCTAAGAAAAAAAAAAGGATGAAGCAATCAAAACTATAACAGACAAGTCGGTTATAACCTGATGATCTCTGCAAGGGATGAAACTTTTCAGCAATGATAAATCGCATTACATTTGTTATTAGAAAGTCTTTTAAAGTTCTAAAATGAAAGTTCTTATAAATCAGATGAATAATTGCAAAGATGTTTGCTTGCCCTGCCAACTGTATGGTAATGGCTGTCCGCCATATTTCAACGTCCAAAATAAGAGTGTCCATAAACTTGTACAGATGGGTTCAGGTTCATTCCATCTGTATTTTCTCCTTGCACACCATATCCAGTTTGTTTCAACATTTCATTAAAAGCATGTTTACAAATTAAAAGCAAAGGCTACGAGTGAGTTGTATTATCAATGAGAGGAGCTCGATGGGTATAGGAGCAAACATAATTCTCCGCTTAAACAACTTTAGTTTTGCTTAATATACTTCGTCTCTAAAAATTAACCAATTTTTAATAGAGTAAAAAGTGGGAACTGGTTTAAAAAAATTTCAGGCACACAGTGTGCAGGACTTAATACAACACAATATGACTGTCATTTTTAATTTTTGCTTCTTTGAAAACAATATTAGGTAGAATTCTCCCCCTAATTAAACTTCTTAAAAGTACCAGAAACATGTCACAAGAGGGATTAAATTTTCAAAAAAGCTAAAATAATATTTAAAACTGCATTTCAAATGCAATAAATGCTTAATGAAATAAGAAACGAATAAAGTAGGTAAATTTTCTCCACAAGTCTAAAATATTTACTTGGGAAAATTTAAATGCTTTACAATTTTTTTTATAATTTCTTTAAAAGTTATGATATTAAACGTAAGGTTATGTAGCTTTTCATGTTTTAAGTCTATCGTTCCAAGAGGGTTTATTTTAAACGATTCATCAATGTCCAAACATTTTAAAACTGCAAAGCGAAAAATCTTAATTTTAAAAAGTTAAAAAGTGGCGTGTGTCTTTAAATAGGCCAAGTGAAGCGAATTCATGGATGAATGTACACACATTAGGGCTGGTACGTTGGCGACCTCAAGCAGCATCAAAATTCAAAACAAAATCACAAGCAAAAGGTTAAACATATACGTGGAAGAAAAGAATTGTGCAAGACTTACAAATAGTAAACATTGGAAATACTGATCGCAAAATTTTGAGAATATAGAGAACTTAAGTCAAAAATTGGGAGGTAGTGGTTGATTGGTTGAAGACCTACGTCAGCTTTTTCACTATACGTGGGTAAATGAGACAAGGACTTATCTGCTTTAAAGCCGGTTCCGAAATGATACTATCATCCATGTCAGCTGTGGTTTACGAACTCTGCTACCGAAGAGCAGAGCCCTACCCCTTCGACCATTGTTTTTCTATAACTGGAAGGTTAGGTTTTCATCGCTACGGTCTACTATTTTGCTGATCGGCGGTTAACGACAGGGACCTACTGCTTAAGCCGATTCCGTTTGGCTAAGAGCATCCATGCCACAGTGGGATTCGAACCCACGAACTCTGAAAAGCAATTTCAAAATGTAATAAAATAGATTGGATTGTTCGGAAAGAGCTACGTCAATGAACTTTTAACGAGCACATTACTGAATAAATACTTCACATCAAAAGATGTTCTTGTGTATCTACCTGCTCCTCTTAAATTCTAGAAATTTAACGAAATTCAATGAAAATTACAAGTAAAAAAAAAAGAATTTTAAAAGACAGATATCAAGTGCTTTATGAGATAAGAGACCGTCAGATGTTTAATTCGGGGCGCTACAGTCTACATTTTAGCAACAAAAGGATTAATGATCGGGATATACTGCTTAGATTCCGAACGGCTGAAGAACACCCATGCCACTGTGGGATTAGAAATCATGAACTCCAATACCGAAGAACATCGCTCTAACTAGTTGGCCACCATCCGGCAAAATTGGAAGGAGATTGAAGCTTCCAAAAAATGGAAGCAGCAGAAGTCATTAAACTAGTCAACCAATATAAAAATGAAATGGGTTTCAAATGTCTATATGAGTTATATTGAAGTTATCACTTAACGTAGGAATGCGTGCATCTCACATAGCAATATCATTAGTCAGATGAGAGAAACTTGTCACAGCAGTCGTGTGTCATAGACAAATTTACTAATTTTACAATGCAATAAACTAGATTCACGTAGCCCTCTTGCCAAAACAATACAATGAGTTTTCATTGAGCACATATCTGAATAATTACTTCCCATGAAAAGAAAGAGTACTCGGCTTAAAGTAGCGATTTTTTTTAACAAAATCGAATGAAAATTGCAAATAAAACAAGAATTGTTAAAAACACGGGACAAGTCAGATATCAAGAGCATTACGAGTTTATAAGATTCTTGAACAACCTTCATATATTTGCTTTCGAGAGTTGTGGCCTACTTTTTTGCAACACGGGAGCTAATGACACTGGGACTTACCGCTTAAAGTCGATTTTTAACAACTTCGAACATCCATGCCCCAGTGGAATTCGAACCCACGACTTCCGGCACGGAAGAACAGCACCCTAACCATCCGGCCATTGCTCGGTTTCTGGGGTTATAAGAAGTACTGATATTATAAGAAATGGTTATATAAGAACTTGAGGCAAAATATAAAACCTGGCATTCAGAGCGACAGACAATATGGGAGACAATTTAATATGAAAAAGAGTACAAGAAAATAGGATGATAGATTTAGTTCATTACACTTCATTAAAACGTTTTTCGAAATAAATCGAGTTGTACAATCATTAGAGAACAGTAATCTGATTACTCTTGCCACCAATGGAATAACTAAATTAGAATCTCACCAAATTATTTAGACAACATTCGGAAATAATGCTGGATAGATCGTTTTGGAGCGCTACGGTCTCCTGTTTTGCACACGAGGGCTAATGAGACTGGAACCTACTACTTAAAACCGATTCCGAACAGCTACGAATATCCATACCAACAGCAGAATTCGAATCGGAGAACCCCGGTGCCGAAACAGCAGCGCTCTACCTTTCGGCCATCCTTCGGATGAAAAATTTGGCATTAACATTCATAATGATAGCAATGAGATGTTTAACAGAATCCTTTTACTTAGCAGATAAAAAAAAATTCAAAACTGAAAGACCATTTAATTGGAATAATTAGTTTAGGGAAATATGAGGCCTAAAAGCGATAGACAAATTGTAAAATTACAGAGCATAGAGCTAATCTTCGATTGAATAGATCTGATTTGGTTTGAAGTGCTAGAGTCTATTGTTTTGCTACCCGAAGGCTAATGAGATCGATACCTACTCCATAAAACCCATTCCAAATAGTTGTGACCACCCATGCCTGCAATGGGATGGGTGTTCACAAACTCTGGTACCGATTAGTTGGTTGTATAGAACTTTATGGCACTGAGATGTCTTGGGTCATATCGTGCCAAACAAATAGCTTAAAATTTACACTACAGCGACCAAGTTAAAACAGAACGAATAAATGGATGTCAGAAGATAAAAGCAAACAAGTAAAAATATGCAAGAATAGTGTTTAAACAAAAGAGTGATCATTCCAATGTACTAAGTATAAATGTAAAAACCGTCTTTTAAAATATTAGGAAGATTCATATGAGGAGCGCCAAATACCATTACCATAGTTCGGCAAAAGTGACACCGGTTAGGTTTGGAGCACTACGGTCTACATTTTGCTACACGAGGGCTAATGAGACCGAGGTCTACTGCTTAAAGCCGATTCCAAATGGCTACGAACATCCCTGTCTTAGTGGGATTCGAACCCAGGAACTCCGGTACCGAAGATCAGCACCTTACCAGCCACAAGTCAGCCTTAATGTGTGCATTTTTTATTTATGAAATTCTTTCGCGCGTGATATTTTCAGGCGTTAATTTTCTGTCTCGACGCTCCCTTAGTTTTTATAAACTAAAGTTGTCGCATTGATTATGCTGCAGTAGAAGTCTAATCAACGAACTCCTGTACCGAAAATCAGCACCCAACCCATTCTGCTCCTCTCTTTGAGCGATCGACAGGGGATTAAGTGGTCAGTGTGCACGGCTACCGGATTCTCGGGGTGCTGGATTCCACAAATCAAATGCACTGTACCTCTCCCAGGAAACATGCCTATAAAAGAGAAAAAATATTTTTATCACTATATTACAAAAGCATTCATGGATCTATTAACATATAGGAATAAATAGTCATGGTATAAACCCATATAAACATATTAAACCATACCCAACACAATATATTTTTAATAAATGCACTAAAAGATTAAATTTAACACTTATTTACTGGTAAAAAATATTCCTTTAACGCATGTGTCAATACAGGCCCTATATTCCTTTACATCAATACAAGGCTGCGAAGCTTTTAACCACCCCCGGGGAAGCACGAGTAGATTAGGGTATGCTACGGACATTACCCCTGATGGGTCCTCGTAATTTTGAAGCAGGGAACAAGAAGAAGACCCCAGGCTTGGTCTGCCACCCGTACAGGTATCGTTTGAGAACTTGGATATTGTGACCACGAATCTATTTTACATGCTCCAATCACCTTTAAGGTATCCGTCTAAGCTGAAAACGTCATTTTTTGCCAAAAATCTTATTTTTTTTATTTCTTTGTTGTAAAATTTCAACTTTTAGACTTCTAAATCTGTTTTTGTTTTGTCTCTACGGCATTTTTAAGAAAAGTTACAGTTTTTTAAACATTAGTGACAGCTGTTAAAACAAAACGGAAGCAGCTACTTCGGAACCGGAAGTTGTGAATTTAAAACCTTTTAAAGAGCATTTTTTGGACAAAACTTTAAATTTTCATGAAGATTAGTTTAAACATTTTTTTTAGTATTTTTAATATTTAGCAATTTGGCAGTTAGAAAGTTTTGAAGCAAAAAAGTGTGGGGAATTTTAAACATGTATTTTAATTTTTAATAAAAGTTGCTTTCATAAATTTCAAATGCGTTTTTCTCAGAACGGCATTTTTAATAAAATGTTGAAACTTAAAATGTGATTTCTCAAAAAGGTCTTAAAATATTTTGTTGAAAATTATTATGCTTTTGATTGTATTCACTAGTGAATGACCTAAAAGCTTTAAATTTGGATAATTTTTAATGATGTTACACTCATAGTTCGATATAAAGGTAATGAAAGTTCGTAAAAATTCGTAATTCGAAAAAATATTCAATGTGTATGATTTTGAAGGATTAAATTTTTTTACCAAATGTAAATTGAGCAAAGATTTTAGGTGATTCACTAGTCCAGTGTATAAGAAATGTGTTGCATCAAAAAATATTGAAATAATTAAATTTATTAAAAAATTAGACCTTTTGAAAAAAACCCGATTTTTTTTTACTAAATTTTCTTCATTTATTAGAAATTTTATAAAAACTTCTCCAGGAATAAATTTTTGAAGTGCAGTTCTCTATGATAATATAAAATATAAATCTAAAAATGTAAAAACATGAATTAGTTTCCACGTTTAAAGAAAGAAGTTCTCCGAACTTAGACGGATACCTTTAACGAACACGGCGGATCTGAAGTTGGTTCCAGTCTCGAACCCGTAACCTTTGAGTTACGAGATCGCTGCCTTTGCCGACAGAGCTACCGCGGCAACCCTGGTGAAAAATATGCAGTATAAACTTCAAACTATGCATCAAAACGTGGTTATCAAGACCAAGACGTAATCATTCTAAAATAACAACTTTTTACACTCCTTTGAATCCTGTAAAGCACCAGCGAAGTAGTGGTCCACAGTCTGCCAATGGTTCGTGAAAAATATTTGAAGGTTTGCAGGCATAACGGACCATAATTTGTAACACAACATAAGCAGGCATACCAACATTCATGCCCCTCTGTCCGGAGCAACATTATTTTAGGATTTAAAATTTAACATGCTACCCATGAAGCACGCGCACATGCAATTTACATATATAATAGTCTAAACAAAATAACCCAAACAAAATAAACATAATTAAATTGTAACAAATGTACTTCGCCACAGCACTGTACTGCCACCTGTACAAAAACAAACACACACGTAAGAGAAGACTTCCCCCCCAAAAAAAGTCAGTTGGCCTTACGGACTTCAGAGGCGCTGCAACACTTTGACCTCCCCTGGTTCTAATTGTGTTAACTATTTTAATTATGTATATTTTGTCTGTTTAACTTTCATTTTTTCCCCTTTAATTGTTTTGTGTGCAAGCTAAGATTTTATGTAATTAAACTATATTTTGCACTGAAAAGATGTTTTCATTGATTCCCCACTCTCACAAATATAGCTTAGCCACAAAATATTAATTCTATCAAATTAAATTAAAATAAACACTAGTAAATTATAAAGCGTATATTAAAATTTAGGCGTAATGTTTAACCCAAATAGCAGTTTACCCAAATGCATACTTGCAGCAATTTTTTTCTTGATAATATCTTGTCATAACAAATTTGACGTGACAAACTTGCAGCAAAAGTCCTGCAAGTTAGACGGAACATAAAGCGACCACTCCTTTGCAACGATATTTTGCGGCAAAACTGTGGCAACCGTGTCATGACAACTTTGAAGCAAGCGAAAATTCTAAAGGCCCCTCCACACTATGGCCCACTGCAAGCCATGACCACCGTCTGGAGGAGGTTTGGCTTATCGTGGTCGATGGCGGCAGACGATAAAATAGCCTTGGCGGACGATGGCTTTGAAGGCGGTTTTTCTCCAAAGATCAAAGGCAGCCAGATGCGATACTAGAGTGCGCAGTAGAACCTATAGACGAATCCGCATGTTTGGCTCATTTAGTGGCCCAGCGTGTGGATGCAACCCGTGAACCATCAGAGATCACCATCAGGAAGTGGTGAACAATTGGCCATAGTGTGGAGGCTACATTAGACTTGCTGCAGACTTGTCATGCTGAACTTGCTTCAAAGCAAGACTGCTGCAAACTAAATTTGCTATCAGGGAAGTAGCTTTTGGAGCTTTAACAATTTATTTTTCAAAAAACTTTTTGTAACGACTTTGACCCTCATTAAAATATTTACATTTTTTTTCTCATCTGCAATTCTAGAGTTTGTCGACTCAAATTTGACCTAATTTCAGTTTAATTTTTCTTCACAGTACTGTAAACTCCTTAACACGAAGCACTACTGTGTGGAAAGAGTAGTATATTCGGCATTATTTTTTCCAAGACTTTGTATTTGGTTGCTGAACTACAATTTTTCAAAATTTTTGTTATTTTCCGGAGCAATCTGAGGGGTTTCCGGAGTTATCAAATTCTCTCATTTCTCCGGAGCAACTCCGGAGTAGTTGGCATGTCTGCATAAGTAACCAAATATTCCAGTACCATTCAAGAAATAAAAACTGACAGAACTTATAATGAAGTAAGATTTTTATTATTTTTAATCTATGATACTATTTATTAGCTAAATAGTACCCAAGATTAGATTCCAAACTACCTCATCTATCTTGCGATTTAGGTCTCAAAGCTATATTTCAGCCATCTTTGTCGAGATCTCATTTTTGGCTTTTTATAAAAAAAACTAGCATATAGCCCGTCATATGACGGGATCAGTAAAATTTTTAATTTTCCAGAATTGTAAAGTACCCTATGATGCAGGTAAAAAAAATGGTTTGTCTTTTGGCTGAGAATTTTCATTGCAACAAAAAATAATCGATGATTCAATTTAAAATCATCACATATGTACCTAATCTATTATTTAATCCAAATATAAAAAAAAAATGTTCACGTAATATCTAAATTCAGTGATAAAACGTATGAAAATAATGTAGACGATATTTAAATAATTTAAAATAAGTTATTAAATGAGATGGAATGACGTCATAATGCTAGAAAAAGTTTTTGTTTACCTATTATGGAATAAATTGATAAATTTAATCGCCTGCTCTTAACCGGAGAAATTAGGGCTTAAAATGAGGGCATTAAACTCTCGAAAAGGGGAGAAGGGTTGAATTTCGAACGTTTGAAAAGCGACAGTATTTTTCGCTGTGATATAAAGCCTATTTATACCAATTTATTTTAGAATCAAAGGCCTAGTTTAGGAGGAGATGCACTTTACTCGCTATGAAATTTGTTAACCCTAACTGATAAAGAATCCAATATGGATGCCTCTATCCATTCCAGGTCCAAACGCTTCATAAATTCGACGACTGACGGACAAATAACTTAATAACTTAGTCTATTATTATATAGGGGATGAGTCCATCACTGAGTGAGACAGCGCTGAAAATTTTAACTCAATTTTCAACAAGCTATTTGTGTGAAAAAACACTCATCTGTCACAGTAATTAATATTCGATATCACTCTCTGTCTACATACGATAAGGAAGAACATACAGCACAGTAAAAACGGGTAATGCATAAATTGCTTAAGTTATGTTTAAAATTTGATTAACTTACTTTTCATGTGAGCAAATTTTTATTAAACCCTCCGTGGTAAACAGTCTTTCCTAAGGTTTAGGCTTTGAGTTTTACCTAACGTGACCAGATGTCCCTTTTTAGAATTAAAAATCCCGGTGTCCCCGAAAGGGACTGTGGGACGCAAAATTATGCCGTTTTTAGAAACCGCGCGAAAAATCTCTGGATGTACTAATTGAAAAGCAATATATTGACTGTAATATAGATACTGAAGTTTTTGACAAATTTTCATTAATTTCTAATTACATTTCATCTTAAAATATAACGGAATAGAATAATTTAAATGTTTCCACGGAAACCTATTGGAAGGAAGTATTCAAACACTTTCGCGCCATCAATCTTCACAAAAACTTTTCTATAGCAATTGAATATATTCTATGTTTGCCTGCTACAAATGCTCCAGTAGAAAGAGCATTTTCTATTATAAACAAATTGTAGACATCTGAGAAAACCTAGTTACAAATTTCAGTTCTAAGGGTGATGTCGATAATTAAGGTGAATATAAAAAAAAACTTGCCAAGAGTTTCATTCTTACTTGAAATCGTCACAAGCTATTTTAAAAGATTTGTTCTTCTAATAAATATAACTAAACATTTTGGGAACCTATATTTTGTGATTCGTAACTTTTAAGCCAACTAACTTTTTCTGAATAAATAACTTTAAAAAAGTGATGTTTTTTTCATTGACTACCTATGATTTGACCTGAATAAACCAATGTCCCGTTTTGAGTAAAAAAATAAAAAATGGTCATGTTAGTTTTACCACGAAACAGTTCACTGAGCGACAGTATAAATAAGAAAAAATCATGAGTCATTCCTCAAAAATGTCCAATGTTTAAAATAGTTTAGAACAAAATTCTGGAAGAAGGTAGTATTATGGTAAACGTTACTAGTGTAAAAAATAAACGAAAAAGGTTAAAGCTAGCGAAAAAAGATTTTGAAAGCTAACCAAAACTAAAACGAAACCCTATATTTGGTGAAGTTAATTGGGTTCCAAAATAATATTAAGAACATGTGTGCAATTTGAATTAATGAAATAAAAGTTTCTGTGTATTATTCTATAAAATAATTACAGCCATTTTTATTTTAAATTCATATAATTGGTGGTTCGCCAAATAAGAATTATATATGCAGTGATCTTTGAAGTTCTAAAGTTTTCTGAGTTCTGTTCTAAAGGCCTTGTTACACTTCAACATATATTGAATAAAACTGGTTATTCCATGTGAAATCAAAGCAAGTTTAGAACTTCTACCTCACCACCTCCAATTTTCATTAAATTTTGTATAGTAAGTGACTTCATGGTAGTGGCGTGCGGTCCATATGTGCAGGGTGTGCACTGCACACCCTAGCAAAATTATGAGACAATATTTTTCTGCACCTATGTCTACCTATCTTTATATCGTATATAATACATATTTATAATATATTCAAATATGTTGATTTACTTGCTTGTATTCTCGCAGTGCGTGCGGCACTAGGTGCTGCACCACGTAGCGCGTTCAACAGCAAACAAACAAGAAATTTTTATGTGTACGCACTGCGCACTAATAGAAAATCACGCTTTATATTTATGGGCTACTGGAGAAGCACAGCATACTATAGCACTGAGGCAAGTGCAGCTATTTTTCTTGCACTTTGCATTCAGTATCATCCGAAGGTACGGATTATTAAGCGTTGTATTACAGCTGGGACTTACGTGCTGAAGCGCTTTTGGTTTTTTAACTGATTAACTGGCCATATGATTTTGCACACGGTTAATGTTTAAATTTATATATTGTAAAATTTTGTTTTCATGGAAATATAAAAAGTATTTCATCAATATAAAGGGAAATGTTTTAATGTGGTAAAGTAATTTCGGTGATGTATTATATTTATAGAAATAATTCGCTGAAAAACAATTTTGTTTTGTTAGACAAAAGAGAAACGAATTTTAACAGAACAGTCCAAATTTTACCATTCATTGTGTTTTACAGACAGTATATAAGTTATATCTGTAACACCATATCCCTGATTTTGTTTTTAAAAATTGTGAAGATGTTTTTCGCAGAATATATGATTTCCAAATGTTAAAAAAAATATAATTTAATCCACTGACCGTACGAGAAACAGTTCGTTCTATTGTGCCAGCGTTCAGTGAAATCCTCTGCACGTGGACTAGACTTTCGGTTTGTCGGCACCTATGAATATCCTGATGAGCCACCGCAGCGGCGGGCGCTATGTGGTGCTACATTCGCTGCAAATATAAGTTTTTCGTGGAAATATAAGCTTTTCGTTATTTTATTAGTAATATGGATAGACGTGTGGATTTTGTGTACAAATGAATAATAAAAGTTGAAGTGTTTAATGTATATTTTTACGGTTTTATTATTGTTGTTGCTCTCTGCACACCCTACATGAACATCTACCGCACGCCACAGCTTCATGGATATAAAGAAAATCCCCAAATCTTATGTTCAAATAATAACTGGTTTGGGAGTTATAAGGCTTTAAAGTTGCCAGATTCGTCTAAAATACACTATCAGCGTACTTTTAAATTACACTTGCTACTCACCTAATTAAGCTAGAGATATGTGCAAGGTGTTATTTTAAACCTTTTTTAATGGGCTTTCATACAATATACAACACATTACTCGAAAATTTTAAAAAAAGTTAAAATTTAAATTTTTTAAACAAGCCAAGTTTTTAAAATTTTGAAAAATCTCAAAAATTGCTCATATTATTGTTAATTAATCCTCAAAGTTCCATGTTGGGATCATAATGGGATCACAAGCTACAAAAGTTTTTTTTGTTTGATATATTTACTATTACAATAACGAAATGAGAACATGCGTTCATTACTTTTAAAGTAACTCATCTGTTTAGGATGGCATTAATGTTTACACAATACCTTATCGACACATACTTTAGTTAATAGTACATTTAGCATTTGTGGAGATTAATGATATTTCTGTATTTTAAAAAGTGCATTACTTTCGATGGATGGTGCTACTTATTTAGTTTGAACTGGTAGAAAGCTTGACGTGTTTTGAGAATTTCTACTTCAGAAAGAATATACATTCTTACTGTTGGAGTTAAAGGATACACAAAACATCTGAAATTGGAATCCATAGTACATCTGGCTTCATACATTGGGACATAGTACATTGGGATCATAATGGGATCACAAGCTGTAAAATGTTTTGTTTGGTATTTTTATTATTACAATAATAAAAATGTGAAATATTTGTTTCTCACTTTCAATCTAAATAACTTTAGAAGTTGTATATGGTGGAAGTAATACTCACAATACTTTATTATATACTCCAGTAAATATTACAGTTAACACACTTTATTTAAATGTAATTTCTAAGAATTTTATAATTAGGAAAAATTATTACTGTTTAGAAAAGTTACTGTGGATGAATCTTGATTTGCTGACTTGGAATTGGTGGAATGACTAACCTAGATATTAAAATATTTTTCTCATCAATTTTACATTTGAAATTTAAATTTCACAAAAAGCCAAGTTTCTTAAAGTTACTCATACTGTTTAGCACTAAAAGTTTCACCTTGGCTTAATAATATGGCCGCTTGTTATAAAGAGGTTCGAATTTTGAATGATGCAATAACATCGGGAAAAAACATTCCAACAGGTTCGAATTTGCAATATGTTGAATCATTCCCAAACATGTGTGAAGCACATGCTCCCCTCCTATGTTGCTTGTCTTGTCTTATTGCACATGTAGCATTTGAGTGTATTTTACATTGTGTGGATATTTGAATTTAGGTTTTAGAACCTTATGTTTTGAGCTTTAATTAATCATTTTGTTTTTCTATCTTTTGAAAAAACTTAATATCTTTGCATTTGAAACACCGAAACATTTTGGAGGATGCCATTAAAGATAATTTTATAACAGAAAATTTAACTGTTCTGTGTTTCATGTAAAATTTTGAGTTTTAATTGTTTTAAAACATAGAATTCTAACGATGGAGAAAAGTGAGATATTTAACATTACATTGTTGGAACCCATTTAAAAAAAAGGGAAATCACACCTACACTAAACAGAGATTAAGAACTGTTTCAGAGTGGATGTGTGAATAATTTCTGAAATGCCAAAAGTTGCTAAAGTATGTGACAGCTGCAGGAAACAGGATATTTCAGCAGGATACTGAAAAAGGAGCAAGAGGATCAATGTTCAGTTTTTGAAGATGCTGACACTATGGCAGATTGCGATCCTGATTTTACTCCACAGTCTGAAATTGTCCAAACACTCAACAAATCCCTGGAAGAATTAGGAAAATCCCTATAGACATAAAAAAAGCCAAAATACACGACATGGTTCGTACACTTTTTTAATGGAAAAAATTAAGCACCATTCATACTTTTTAAGCACCTCTTATCAGAAACATATCAGATAAAATAAAACATGAACAAAAGAGATAGTGTATAAATGAGAAATTATTGTATTTCACAGACACAGAAGTCAAAATTTTGGGGAAAAAAGGAGAAAAATAAAAAAAAAAGAGGTAGTTGAATAACTATCAAAAATTAATGTTCTGATTTACTTAATACAAAAACAAGTGCCTAAATACGAAATACGAAAGTATCTAAATAACTTTTTATCAATATAAACAAGTACTTAAATTTCCTAGTAAAAAAAAAAAAAAAAAAAAAAAAAAAAATTAAAACAGATTCAAATCAGATGTTTTTTCAATTTGCCTAATTAAAAAAATAAATTCACCAATACAGTTGAACTTTATTATATTAAACTTTGAGGAACCATATTGTTTGTTGGACTTAACTTAATAATTTTTACTAATATAAACAATTACTCGAGTCTCCTAATCAAAAAATGTTGAAAACAGTTTCAAATCAGAAGTTCCTCAAATATCCTAATTTAAAAAAAAAAAAAAAAAAAATTAATAATATAAATGCGCATTTTAGATATCAAATTTTTAGGAGACATTTCTATACACAAATATTTAATTTTGTGACTGCAGAATTTCTTAAATAGCAATAAAATCTATACCTTAATAGTTTCGAAAGATACAATAATTATCTTTAAATTTAATTTTAATCAATGTCTAAAAACTCATGATTTAAATAATATATGCACTGTATAAGGCTATTTTTTTTAAGTAGACAATTAAAAAAAATTTTTTTTAAATAGTAATATTTCTGGACGATGATCGAATAGGACGGGATTTTTTTCGGTATCTGAGCCAGGGGGTTCGAATTGTACTTTAGACTAACAGATTTGTAACCATTTAGTTTGGTCTGAGAGCGCTAGAGTTTTCTTTTGTGTTACCCGACGGCTAAAGACGTCGGAATTTCATTCACACTGAACGATTAATCTCGAGCGACCTTATATGATTTTCATAGACGATTTCGAAATATTCAAATAAAAACTGTTGGCAAGAAAAAAAATAAGGACTTTAGGGGAAAATTAAGCACTCTTTAAGCACTTTTTAAGGCCTTAAAAACGCGTTTCGAAATTAAGCAGTTTTTAAGCACTTTTAAGCACCGTACGAACCTTGCCGAAGTATTCTAAAAAAAAAGAATGAAAAAATCAGTTCAGCTATAAAACGTAAAATCGTTGCTAATGTAGAATCTTCTGAGAATGATAAAATACTGGATGAATCAGTTTTAAATAATCTGAAAGCAAAATTTAGTAGTTTAACCAGCAGGAAAACAAAACTTATTATTTTGACTTGTATACATGAATCATGGAGTATTAGAAAGATAATGAATGAATTTAATGCTCCTGAATATATGGTTCGTCATGAAACAAAGCTGTTAAAGGATAAAGGAATTTTAGCAAGTCCTGATTCTAAACCAGGAAAAAATCTTTCAGGAAGAAACTGCAAAAACTGTTCGGTTATTTTACAAGGTTAATTATATTAGCAGAGCTATGTCAGGTAAAAAGTACTATATCAATAAGAGACAGCAATGGAAAAAAATTCAAATTTCAAAAAGATTTATTCTGTGTAATTTAAAGGAGGTATATAAATTTTTTAAAGATAAATACCCTAGCGTAAAATTGGCTTTTCAAAATTTGCCGAAATTCAACTCAGAAACTGTTTTAGCAGGCCAAAAAGGAACCGACACAGTCTGTATGTACAATACATCAAAATGTGAAACTTATGATTGAAAGTACCAAATTAGCTTCATTAACACATGGAAGAATTAAAAACATACAAGGACCGTCTTGCTATGATGAATTGTAATCCAGCATCAGTCAGCTGCCACATAGGAGAGTGTACATCATGTTCTGGGCCTACAGAATTAAAAACCATACTTGATGAAGCATTCGATGAAAATATGATGGAAAAGGTCATTTTCAATCAGTGGATTTCTTTGATAGGTGCTCTTTATTAACAATACAAAAGTCTGCATCATAATTTATTGACTTATTTTGTGAAAATATTAGTTTATCATGACTTTGTGGTGAAACAACAAAGTTCATTTATAAACAATATAAAAGAAAACTTAAGATTCGGAGTTCGTAGTTCTTGATTTTGCTGAAAATTACTCATTTGTTATACAGGATGAGGCCCAGAGCTACCACTGGACTAATGTTCAAGCTATAATTTACCCATTTGTTGTATATTACGAAGGAAAGTTTGGAATTTACTTTACATACATTGTAATTTCAGACTGTTTGGAACACAATACAGTAGCAATTTACTGTTTTCAAAAGAAGTTTATTACTTTTTTGAAGACAGAATTTTAAAAAAGTGCAAAGAAAATATTTTGTTTCTCAGATGGATCATCTGCAGAATATAAAAATAAGAAAAACTTTGCCAATTTATGCTTACATAAGGAAGATTTTGGCATTGAGGCAGAATGGCATTTTTGTGCAACTGCTCATGGTAAAGGACCTTGTGATGGGGTAGGAGGCACACATAAGAGGTTAAAGGCTCGATCCAGCCTACAACGACCATATAAAAATCAAATACTTACACCACGGCAACTTTTTAACTGGGCACAGGGATACATTTTACTTTTTCAACACAAGAACACAATATTACAGATATATCTCTAGATGACCTATTTAAAAATACTGTTGCAATCCCTGGGACTGAAATATTCTTTTATACTCACAGAATCAAAAACAAAAGTCTTTGTGAAGACATTTTCCTTTACACAAGATTTATTGATGCAAACTGTGATAGCATCACAAGAAAAGCTTCTAATTGCTGATACAAATGGCTATATTACTGCTGTTTATAACAGCAACTGGTAATTTGTATTTATGTTAGAAAAACAGAAAAACTGAAGTGAAAGTGACATTTCTTCACCCTCCTGGGCCGTCACCATCTTTTTTATATCCAGAGAAGCCAAATGTACTATGAATTCCAATTTCAGATGTTTTGCGTATCCTTTAACTCCAACAGTACGAATGTATATTCTCTCTGAAGTAGAAATTCTCAAAACACATGAAGCTTCCTACCAGTTCCAATTAAATAAGTAGCACCATCCATAAAAAGTAATAAACTTTAATGATTTTTCTTTATTATAAAAATCTCCACAAATGTTAAAAGTACTATTTACTAGAGTATGTGTCGATAAGGTATTGTGCAAACATTAATGCCATCCTAAGCAGCTGAGTTAGATTAAAAGTAATGAATGCATGTTCTCATTTTCGTTATTGTAATAGTAAATATCAAAAACTTGTAGCTTGTGATCCCATTATTAACCCAGCATGGAACTTTAAGGATTAATTAACAATAACATGAGTAACTTTTGAGATTTTTTCCAAAATTTTAAAAACTCGACTTTTTAAGAAATTTAAATTTTTTTAAATTTCAAAATCTGTGTTGTATATCATATGAAAACCCATTAAAATAAGTTTAAAATAACACCTTTCATATATCTCTAGCTTAATTAGGGGAGTAGCAAGTGTAATTTAAGGTATGCTGATAGTGTATTTTTAAACATATCTAGCAACTACAAAGCCTTTACCAAACCAGTTATTTGAACATAAGATTTGGGGATTTTCTTTATATCCTTAAAATCACTTAATATACTAAATTTAATCAAAATAGGGCAGACAGAAACCTTGCGTTGATTTGGTATGGAATTACCCAAATGCAATAGATTTAGGATTCTTTTTCAAGTTGCGCATGTCCTAGTGTTAAGGCATTGCTCCACCATTTGATCGAAGGATGCAACGGTTATCCGGCCAACATACTGCATCCGGCATATCTAGGCACTATACCGGATGATTGGTAATAGGCGGATATTACAATTATCCGGTAGTACATCTGGCCAAATATTAAACACTGAGAAGTACGATAAATATAACAAAATGGAAAATGTTAAATAATAAACTATAAAACAATGCGTATACGCATTTTGGAACATTAGGTAAAAAAAAAGTTATGAAAAGAAATTAGATTTATACATTTCATTACAAAAAATCCTAAATCATTCTTTTTTTAGTCTCAACTGCATAATTTGTTCTTGCATCTGAGAACAAACACAAAAGACAAAACTTACTTTTTTGAGGGATAGAAGAATATAGACAATTTACTTAAAAAAATGTGGTAATAATTTTTGAAATTTTTCATATACAAAACATAAGAATCATTACAAAGATGGAAGGTAAAGGACTATTAAAAATGCTTTTAATCAGATTTTATTTTTACAATTAAATAATGTCGAATTGAGATATTGAGTACTAAAACACGAAAGAAAGAAGCGATTTAAAATAAATTATAGTACAAATAGTTGACTAATTAAAAAATACAAAAGGTGAGAAGAATACTATAATTTGATTGCAAAAAAAAAAAAAAGTATAAAGCTGATTTATTTAAAATAAATTTAAAAAGAAAAAGTGTAAAACATACCGATATCCGGCCGAAACTCAAGCCAGATACCCGGCTAAATTGACATCCGTTGCATCCCTAATTTGTACATGCCATGTGTTACTGAATATAAATTATGTAAATGTTAAAAAGTAAGTTTACAACTTTTAAAAGCGTTTTAGCGGAAGATGTTTAAAATTAGAAGGCACTTATTGGAAAATATAGCTTAAATTTATGATTAACTCTGCAACTGAAATGACTGGTTGGATTTGGAGTGCTACGGTCTGCTTTTTTCAACACGAGGGCTAATGAGCCGATTCTAAACTGCTACGAACATCCATGCCACCGTGGGATTCGAATCCCCGAACTCCGGTACCGAAAGAGCATAAAATATCGTTCGCAATTGAAAAAGTTAATAAATGTAAACGAATTTGTAAAATTGCATGAAAAATTGTAATGTAAAATTCTTAATATAATATAAAATAATATGAATGCTTATAAATTAAATGCATATGTGAATACTTATAATGTAAAATAAGAATGCAAACTTCCTTATTGTATTAAAATTAAGACTGCATATAATATAAATTAATATTGAAAATTAAGTCAAATTATGTAAAACGTTTGTAAAAATAGTACTATAAAAATTATGGAATATGTATAAAAAAATTAGGAAATGGTGAAATTTATGCTAGAAAATACGTAATAGAAAAACTATTAAAGTTAATTTGGAATTGAAACTATTGCATTAAATATTCAACAAAAATTCAACAATATATAAACAGCAGAAATAATGTTCTAAACAAAGTTCGGTTGTAGATGTAGGCCACCGTGGCATTTGCAACCATAAACCCCTTTTAAGGGTTGGTTGGGAGTCCTGGCGATCAGTCAGTTCGGAATCGGCTTTAAACAGGTGCTGGTCTCATTAGTATATGTGTATAATAAATTAGATCTTAGCAATTCAAATCAAATGTTGCGTACATCAATGGTTTAATATTTGGTTCTCACGTCAATTAAATATGTCTTTTGTCACGTACAATCGATACTTAATTAATGTACATTTCTCGTTTGAGGTAATATTAAGAAAGATAATATAATATCTCTAATTGCAACTTAAATATCTCGATAACTTTCGTAAAAAAAATATAAATAATTTCTTAAAGTATATTTTTATTTGTACTTTAGAATCCATTATTTCTTATGGGATGATCTTCGAGACTTAACGAGCTTTATGTGTATTAAAAATTAACAATCTAAAATATCTATTTATATATCTATTATAACCGGAAGTAAAGGGACAGTAACGAGGGTGGGTTTCCCGTATTCCATTCTAGTCGATAAAGGGTGAAATAAAAAATCATAGAACGCTTTGGCCATTGACACAATAAACCTTTAGCGTATTTTTGGAGACTTTTTAATCGGTGTGTTCCACTCGGAGGGTTAATATTTGTTTTAAAAATATTACCGTTTGTCATTAGCTTTATATTAATTTTTCTTTTCTGGTGTGGCAACATATTTAAAGAAAGAATAATAAGTTTTTCTGGTGAGATTGGAGTATTTTAAGAGAACGGTAAGCATATATATATATATATATATATATATATATATATATGCATGCTTACCGGTTGAAATTGTTTTCGTGTCACAAGAAATACGCACATTCTGAAAACCGAATGCGACCGAAGGTCACGAATCGACCGGCAATCACCCGTTGCCAGACATATTTTGGGAAGGTTCTTTAAGTTCTAACATAAGTTAAACTTTCAGTTTCATAAAAAAAGTCACATGCATGAATTACATATTTACATACAGAGATACAAGTATTATATATGCATGTATAACTTTTCATGTGTACATGAATGCGTCATAAAACGGATTAGTAAAACGGTTCGTAAACTTCATTGTGTCTTGAAAATATTTACAAACACAAAGCGTTTTAATTTACTTTTTAAGTTTATACCAGGATAAAATTTACGTGGAAAACGCTGTTACATATTTAATTTACGCTCCCGTAAATATCCAGACGAAATTAAGGTAATTTTATGAATAACTACGTTAGGTTTATTAGGGTTTGAACCGCAACGGTCTACTGTTTTGCTCACAAGATCTAATGAGAACGGGACTTACGGCTACGGACATCCATGCCAGCAACGCTATTCGAATCCTCGAACTTCGGTATCTAAGAGCAGCGCTGTACTATTCGGTCATCGTTTGGTTTAATTTGGAGCATTACCGCCTACTTTTAAGCAACACGAAGGCTAGGGAGACCGGAGTCTACAGCTTAAAGCCGATTACGAACATCCAGGCCACAACGGGATTCGAACCCACCAAATCCCGTAAAGAACATCAGTGCCGTAATCATCGTCCAATAACTAGAGGAAAATGACAAAAGAACTGTCATATCCTTTCATTTTTCTTTTTCAAAATTATATACCTTGTATGACAAGAAATTTGGAAACATAATGGGTAATTTATAGACTATTGTTTATACAGCACTCAATTCTAACTTTTAACGTCAACTTGTTCAATCCTCATCTTCCTTTTTCGGTATGCCTATACGCACCGAGAGTGATGCTAAAACGTCTGTGAAAATCTTGCGACCAATGCTATTGCGAAGAAATCTTTTAAGTGTTTTCATTGATAAAAACTATCTTTCAATACTTGCTGTGGAAAATACTAGTACATATAATAGCAGATAAATTTTAATGTTTAACTCTTTCGCTACCACCGGGACATATGTCCAACAGGCATTAAGAAATTGTAGAATAAATATGCGTGGGGTTTCTATAAACTTATCTTCCGCTGAGTTTCATTGCAATTGTTATAATACCACTGGAACATATCTGGAACATAGCTGTCTTATATCGATACCTGTGTTTCCGTTTATCATATCAATAACTGTTTAGTATGTAGGCGTGACTGTGTAGTGTAGAATAAATGTTGACATGTAGCTTGTGTGTATTCTCTATGCTCTGCTAATTTATTGAACCTACCTTATACATTAGAAATATATATGACAATATCCACCCAAAAATGCAAATGGGTTACATGTCCCACTGATCTCTTAGTAATTTGTAATTTTTTTTCTCGGAGGAGTCGCGGTAGCTAAGTTGGTAAAGGCAGCGATAACTGAAAGGTTGCGGGTTCGGAGACCGAGTCGGACTATACTCTGTGTAAACTCTATAGGCATTTTCAAGGTCACTGATTTTTCCCCGATGACCACGAGTAACTATGGTAACGACAGTTGGGGAATGACTTTACTCTTTTTTCCCCACTATGTTAAGGGGTGTCATGCATCGTAAGGGCTCTAGGTGCATGATGAAAGTATTTTTATTTATAATACTCTTTGAAGAACACTTAATACTTTACACACAAATATTTATAAGTAATTTGGACTGTTCTTTTGGAAATACCACAGGCATCAGCAGTTGCTTGTTGAGTCTGAGAAAATAATTCCAAAACTGTATCATCATGATTGGATTCAACAATACCTTTCAAGTAGCTGTATACGTTAAATCCAGTATTTTGGACTGCTTTCTAACATCAAAACTAGTCATTACAGGAAATGTTTTACGAAGTAAAAATATATAAATATAAAGCAAAATTTAAATAAAATAATGAATAAAAAGATAAAAAAAATGACAGGGTAATATCAGATAAGAGCAAAATAATTATATACGAGAAGAGAGAAAAGCAAGTCGTCTGAACGGAATCAAATCCTCAACTGAAGTGCTGAAAATAAGTGTGAATGCACCTCCTTCTTGGTCGCTACCATAGTAACCGATGAATGGGGAAACGAGAAAGTGTGACCTTGAAGTGCCAATAGATTTTACAAGCACTATAAGATCCACCGTGTTCGTTAAAGCTGACTGCGGCACGTAAAAATAGGTCCATGGTCCAAGATCTCAATCAGTACCTCTGGGGGTGGCAGGCCTGAGGTCTTCTGCTCGGTTCCTGCTTCTAAATCACGAGGACCCAGTGGGTATAATTGTCGTGGCTGGTTCGTACGAGTGCAAAATTTTAAAACAATAACAAAACTTTATTTAACGAATGAGCTGCCCTACGCGGCAGATGCGTCCTTACTCGACGCTCTCTTTACACAGACTCTCCGTCCCTCAACATACATCGCGCCGCTGCAAGCAGCGCCATCTATTTACAATATTTACATTTACATTACAATATTAGCATTTTAAAACAAAATTTAAATCCAAACACTACAGTAATGATACTGTCATCCGTACCATTCCTTAAACTACAGGTGCTCCTCGTGTGATGCTGAATGAGTAACAGATTCGCAGTCAAGTGTTGCATTAAAAATATGTATCTGTATTGCCAGTTGCGATGGCGAAAAAAAAATTCTCGGGAAACTGTTAACAAAAGAGTTAAAAAAATCTTAATGTATACATTAAAAACATTTCGGGAAGGGTCGAACATCCAGTGACCAAGGGACGTACTCCAGCCGCGAAAAACACCGCATTAAACATTTTGTGATCGTTCGGCTTGATTGCCCACTGAATAAACTGATAGAGTACTAAACCATATGACACTTTTATCGTAGACATAGACATTGTACACATTTCATCTCCCATATGCTACTTTACCTTACATGCCCTGATCACTCATTTGTTGAACGGTTTTTTGAGTGCTGAAGTCTTTTTTGCTACCCAAACATGGTTTGGTTTGGAGCGCTACCGTCTACTTTTTGCAACACAAGGGCTAATGAGACCGGGACCTATAGCTTAAAGCCGATTCCGAACGGCTACAAACATCCCCGCCACAGTGGGATTCGAACCCACAACTCCGGTTTCGAAGGCCAGCATCAAAACATTGGGCCATCGTTCGGCTCTACCCAAGCATGAGACTAAGACCTATTGCTTAAAACAGATTCCAAGCAGCTACGAACTATCATGCCAAAAGTGGGATTCGAACCAAGGTACTCCGGCATCGAAAAACAGCGGAAATCATTCGACTTGAATGTCTACAGAATAAAGTGACACAGCACTAATCCAGCGGTCGGCAAACTATAGATCTTCCATGACAACAACTAGGACTGGACGATATTAGAAATTTAATATCGCGATATACCCACATTTATGTTATTGATATATCGCGATATTACTTTAAAGTAGGAGGGTATATTACTATTTTTGACTAACTTTAGCTTTCTTTCATTCTAAACCTTTTTTTCCTGGTAATTAAAATTTTTAGAATTACAATTTGATACTAAAAATTAGGATTTCTGAAAGGTAAAAACAACTTTTAAGGATTACTTAATTTTAACACTTAAAAGTAAAATTGATATTTATTGTTCAGAAGTAATTAGTACACAAACTAAACAGAATTGTTAATTCAAAGTGGAAGCCATTACGCCTAATTTACATTGCCTATTTATGCCAAATTATATTTCTCACAAATCGAAATTAAACTCCTTTCACTGGTAAACTAATCTTCAGTATCGGATACCGTGGTTTCGAATTTCGCTCTCGGCAAGAATGTTCGTAGCCGTTTGGAATCAGCTTTAAGTAATCAGTGTGAGTGAATAACGTCCGTAGACCAAAACTAGTAAACCGTAGCGATCCAAACCAAAATGGTTTCATTGGTGAAATATCCGGTAGGTGGAGCCGTAACATCATTTAAAACTAACGTGATCAGACGTCTCGTTTTGAACGGGACTGTCCCTTTTTAGAATTACGAGTTCCGGTGTTCCCGAAATGGACTGTGGGACTCAAAATTGTCCCGTTTTCAAAAACAGCGCGAAAAATCTCTGGATGTATTAATTGAAAAGCAATATATTGACTGTAATAAAGATACTGAAGTTTTTGACGAATTTTCATTAATTTCTAATTACATTACATCGTAAAAAACAACGAATTGGAATAATTTAAATGTTTAATTTAAATATTTGAAAACTTCTACCCAACGGAAACCCGTTGGGTAGAAGTATTCGAACACTTTCGCGCCAACAATCTGCAGCATAAAAACTTTTCTATTGTAATTGAATGTATTTTATATTTGCCTACTACAAATGCTCCAGTAGCAAGATTTTTTATTATGAACAAATTGTGGACATCTGAGAAAACCCAGTTACAAATTTCAGTTCTAAAGGCGATGTTGATAATTGAGGTGAATATAAAAAAAAAACTTGCCAAGAATTTCATTCTTACTTGAAATCGTCACCAGCTTTATTAAAACAAATTTGTTCTTCTGATAAATATAAATGTAACTAAACATTTTGGGTACCTATATTTTGTGATTCGTAACTTTTAAGCCGATTAACTTTTTCTGAATAAATAACTTTAAAAAAAGTTTTTCATTGACTGGGTATGATTTGACCTAACCAATAATCAATAAACCAATGTCCCATTTGGAGTCAAAAAATAAATGGTCACGTTATTTATAACTGAATCGGGTATTCCAAAAAGAAGTCATACGCATTAATGAATAGATTAATTTTAACTTTTCTGAGCATTATGCTTGAAATACTTTTAATATTTACTGTACTCTTACACAGAAAAGACCGCAAACGAAACTATTCAGCAACACTTCGCTACTTTACATTTTATTTTGCGCTAACAGATTTGTAACCATTTAGTTTGGTCTGAGGGCGCTATTTACATTATATTCTTATTTACTTTATATTATTATTACTATTATTTAGTTACTTTATATTATTGTTACTATTATTTAGTTTATTTACTTTCATGTTACCCGAAGGCTAAAGACATCGGAATTTACTTAATTGCTACGATTCTGAACGGCTGCTAACAAAGCAGCGGGATTCGAATCCGTGGCAGCGTCCTACCGATTCAGTTGTAGGGCTGATTTTTATCGGGATAGTCGTTAAAAGTTACGATTTTTCATTAGAATTTTTTTTTCATCAATTTCAATACACATGCAAAACTTAACAAAAAAGGTGCGGATTTTTCAACAATAATAATAATAATCCGTGCATATCCAAAATTCCGTAAGTTATTTTCAAGAGTGTCACTTTCTCACACTGCCCATAGCACAAGAAGTAAGTCAATAAGATTAAGTACCATTAGAAATAATTATAGGAGAGATTAAAATCTTAATACTGTTACTGCGATATAAAAAAACAGATTTATAAAACAGTATTACAATCGGTCTACATGCACGTGCGTTCGGGGATTATCTATAAAGAAAGTACGTAGGTTGTTAAGACATTTCTACCGTATAAGATCCCCATATTATGATCGCAGTATAAACTATAATGGTCCATTAAAAATGCGCATTTTCTGGAGCCGATATCCAGAAAACGATTGTTTTTCACCAAAAGCATATAATTATGGCTCAGCTGTACTGTTATAACTAGAACCACACAAGTTCTATATGTTTCATTTATACCGCGTCACATGGCTTTCTGACCTTGAAGCACGTGTTGCGAGAATCGACCGATAACGTTTCTCTCCTGCTCTTTATCAGAAAAAAAAATTTTGGACGCGGCAAAGAAAAAAAAAAAAATGAGAAAAGGGAAGAAATCTTTTATGTAGCCTCCACACTATGGCCAGTTGTTCACCACTTCCTGATGGTGACCTCGAACGATGGTACACGGATCGCATCGTGGCTGCCTTTGATCTTTGCCTTTGATCTTTGGAGAAAAACCGCCTCCGAATCCATCGTCCGCCAAGGCTATTTTATCGTCTGCCGCCATCAGCCACGATAAGCCAAAGCCCCTCCAGACGGTGGTGATGGCTTGCAGTGGACCATAGTGTGGAGGCGCCTTCAGATTATCGTCAAGGTCCCTCCACACTATGGTCCACTGCAAGCCATCACCACCGTCTGGAGTGGTCGATGGTAGCAGACGATAAAATAGCCTTGGCGAACAATAGTTTCCGAGGCGGTTTTTCTCCTGTAGCCTCCACACTATGGCCAATTGTTCACCACTTCCTAATGGTTACACCTTGAACTATAGTTCACGGGTTGCATCCACACGATGGGCCACTAAATGAGCCGAACGTGTGGATTCGTCCATAGGGTTTACTGCACACTTCAGCTGCGCATCTGGCTGCCTTTGATCTTTGGAGAAAAACCGCCTCCAAAGCCATCGTCCGCAATAAACCACGATAAACCATACCCCCTCCAGACAATGATGATGGCTTGCAGTGGCCCATAGTGTGGAGGGCTCTTCCACACTAAAAAAGAAATGGTCCAAAGGAAAAAGGAATAAAAGGCGTGAATAGGCGAAAAAAAAGGAATGCCGTGAAATAAAGAGGAGAGATTTCTAGAAAAAAGGAAAAAGAGGAAAAAAAAAGGAGAGCAGCAGTGTCTGCATGGACTCAAAATTTCGACTGCCTGCGTCCATTTTGTTTAATCCGACACTGTATGTAAGACAACGAAACATGACATGTGAGTGAGGAAATAGTGTCACATGTTGCAGGGAAATGATGAAAATGTAAATTTGATCAAATCCTTAAAGATGGTCAATTTACGGAAGATGTTAAAATACTCTGTGGGATTTGGTTTGGTTTGAAGCGCTACGGTCTACTGTCTTGTTACACGAGAGCCAAAGAGACCGAGATATACTGCCTAACGCCTATTCCGAACGCCACATTGAAATTCGTATCCACGAACTGTAATACCGAAGACCAGCGCCCTAACGATTCGGACTTCGTTCGGCACAATGTACATGTAATGTAATGACTATATGGTTGACGTTAAATTAGAAAATATTAATAAGTTGGTTACAAAAATGACTGAAGATATATCAATATTGTCAGTTCAGTTCCGATCCGAAGTCCTTGATTAAATGGACTGCAGAAAATAAAATGAATATGAAGTCTCAACAACTTTGAATACTACAGCATGTTCAGTACGGGGATAGGATGGACAGCAGAGGTTTTAATATTGACAATTCTTATTTCGCGGTATATATAAATGATGTCCAAAATTTTGCGAATCGATAGCAAACCGTATGGTTAAGTATAAAAAAACAAACACAAACGAACAAACTTAATTTTCAAAGATATAACTTAAACGCTAGATATTTATTAATACTCGAAATAGATTTCTAGACTTTTATGAAAAGAAGTTGTTGTTAATACCGGGGATAACATTTTCATTGCAACAAAAAATAATCGATGATTAAATTTAAAAATTATCACATATGTACCTAATCTATTATTTAAGGCAAATATAGAGTTCGAGTTTGATTTGGAGCACTACGGTCTACTGTTTTGCACACGAAGGCTAATGAGACCGGGACCTACTGCTTAAAAGGTAAATATAGAAGAAAATTATTTACGTAATATCTAAGTTCAGTGATGAAACGTATGAAAATAATACGATTTTTAATACGATATCTAAATGATTTAAAATGATTAAATGAGAGGAATGACGTCATAATGCTAGAAAAATTATTTTTACCTATTTATTGTATGATAAATTCAACAATCTGCTTTTAACCGGGGAAAATAGGGATTGAAATAATGGTATTAAACACTCGAAAATATTTATACCAATTTATTTTAGAATCGGATGGATAATTTAGGAGAAAAAAATTTCCTCGCTTTGAATTTTGCTAACCCTAATTCACCAAGAATCCAATATGGATGCCTCTATCCATTCCAGGTCAAACCGCTTTGTAATTTATCGTTTACCAAATACCCATATATTAATAGGATTTAATATATATCTCCTTATTATAGAGTTGTAAATATAAGTGTGTTCTGTATAAAATAGTACAAACACACATATCAATGTGTGTTGGTTATCTAGAAAACAAAAATTCAATTTCTTAATCTGAACACATAAATTTGAATTTTAACATTGCTTAAAAAAAATCACAGAACATATTGTTCTTCGGTAGAAAAAAGATTTGTGCCGCGGCAGAGAAGAAAAGAGGGTGAGGAAAGGTATAACTTTCTGATTATCTTCCAAACTCATTTATATATTTTCCCTCTGAAGCGAAAGATTTTTTTTTTTAAACTTACTTTTTAATTTACAAAACAGAAAATCTTTTTATAATTTTAGGAACAAGCTTATACAAATACTTGGAAAATACGGATCAGCATCACCCCTGAACAAGCACCACAAGGATGAAAGTACGATTTATCCTCAAGTGGGTCCTAGTCATTTAGAAAAAAGGACCAAGCAGGAATCATTGGCTAACCGACGTAAGTAACTTTTTTCCGGTTTTCAGTAACGTTCCAGTTCGAAGTCCTTAAAAACTAATTTGAAAAATAATTTTATCGGAAAGTGCTACCTTTTCATAAAAAAAATGATTTTTAAAAATATTCATTAAAAAACTATGAATACTCACCTTAAGAAGACTCCAATTTCGGTAACTTCAAATTTAGGGCAGTGCCACAATAACCAAATAATGGATGTTCCAGATTTTTGCTCTTGTAAAAAACTCCAATATAAGATTCAACATAGAAGACAAAAAGATTAAGAGTGTCAAATATAAGTTATATATATTGCTCAAGTATACAATCAAATACAACACTAACGTAAATTAAAAAATCCTCGTTCCTAATGCCACATGGACAAACTAAGCAGGATTTGAGACATACTCTACTCGTATTAAGGGCAAATGGATGAGCCTTTTGTAATAATGAACACCGTTAGGGTGAAAGAAGGACTTTGCTCAAATGGGTTCTCGTAATGTAGAAGCAGGGAGCAGACAACCTATAGGCTTGGCCTGTCACCCTAATGTAGCCTCCCCACTATGGCCAATTGTTCACCACTTCCTGATGGTGACTTCGAAAGATGGTTCACGGGTTGCATCCACACGCTGGGCCACTATATGAAACACGTGGATTAATTCATAGGGCCTACTGCACACTTTAGTGGAGCATCTAGCTGCCTTTGATCTTTGGAGAAAAACCGGCCTCGGAAGCCATCGTTCGCCAAGGCTATTTTATCGTCTGCCGCCATTGACCACGGATAAGTCAAACCCCCTCCAGACGGTGGTCATGGCTTGCAGTGGACCATAGTGTGGAGGGGCCTTAAGAAGTATATGAGAACTTGAGGGACATTGGAACACATTTTACGTGTCTCAGTCAGCTTTATTGAACACAGCGAATCTCAGACCGGCTCGAGGTCCGAAACTGCAACCTTATTGGTAAGAAATGTTACCTTTGCCGACTGAGCTGCCGCGACTCTCTAAAACACAACATTTATCTTCACCTTGCTGATGATAAACTTGAGCATCTTGAAACATGTGTACAGAAAAGTTAAAAAAGATTGCACACAGTTAGGGATAGATAAGAAGCTAACATGCCTGAAAATTATAAAAACGTTAAGTATTTTAGCAATTTTGGTTTAAAGACAGTGGCCTGTTTTGGTTTGGAGAGCAACAATCTACTTACTGTTTTGTTCACCAAAGACATTCACATTTGAAGACTGCTCTTCCGTATAGGAATATAATTTGAAAGTGCCAGAAACATAGTTACAGCCAGTTTTGAGACAATTGGTAATAATTTTAACATTAGTATTGTTTTTCACTGAGAAATTACAATTTCCCCATTTGTACTATATCTTTGTATAAACATTTGTCTGGCTGATAAATCTAATCATTTCATTCTTATAAGCACTGATTTAGCTTTAATACAACACAAAAATAAACACCGGAATTCAGAAAATACACAAATCATTTGTCTGTTTCAAATGTTGGTTTGTAAATTTATATTCAACACTCAAAACATTTAAAAAAAGAAGCTGTGGGTATTAAATGGAATAACTTCCTATTTCGTATAGCATGTTTCAAGTAGACAAAACTTACAGAACTTAGAAATATTCTTGTTTAAAAAAGTTTCAATGCAGTACTCGCGAAAAAGCGCAGCAAACTGCTACAGGAAATAACGACATTTCAACTATAGATCTGCTTTTTTTTGGCCGGGAAGATCAGTTGCTTCGCATAAATGTCAGTAAGACAGCCCTAACATTTAATATGGGTGCACTAAATATGAGTACACATACTTTTTGAATAAGACGGCTTTGCAACTGTCTTGTAGTAACACAAGTAGGCAAATATAAAACATGACAAAATCCGCAGTGTAAAAAATGTTAAATTCAACCGGCAATACTGGTATTGGATATTCTGACATTTCAGCTATAGGTTTGCATCTTCTTGCCGGGAAGGTCAGTTGCTTCGCATAAATGTCAAAAAGACAGCCCTAACATTTAATATAGGTGCACTGAAAATGAGTACACATTTTTTGAATAATCTGGCGTTGCAACTGCCTTCTAATAATAAAGGTAGATATAAATATGACATAACAAATACTGCAGTGTAATAAATGTTGAACACAACTGGAAATACAGCTATTGGAAATTCTCACATTTCAGCTAGAGGTTTGCTTCTTGCCGGGAAGATCAGTTGCTCAGTACAACTGTCAATACCACAGATCTAACATTTAACGTATGTGCATTATACATGAGTACACACTCTTTTTGAATAATCTGGGGCTGCTTCTAGTAAAAAAAAAACATGACAAATAATGCAGTGTAAAATATTTAATTCATCCAGCAAAATTACTATAGGAAATTATGACATATCAACTATAGGTTTGTCTTTTCTTGTGGGGAAGATCAGTTGCTTCGCAGAAATGTCAGAAAGACAGCCCTAACATTTAATGTGGGTGCACTAATTATGAGTACACATACCTTTTTGAATAATCTGGCGTTGCAACTGTCTTCTAGTAAAACGACAGATATGAAATATTACAAATACTGCAGAGTAAAATATTAAATTAAACCGGCAAAATTACTATAGGAAATTATGATATTCAAACTATAGATTTATTTTATTTTGCCAGGAAGATCAGTTGCTCAGCACAAATGTCAATATGACTGGCCCTAACATTTAATATGTGTGCACTAAATGTGAGTACAAGTAGTTTTTGAATAATCTGGCGTTGCAACTGTCTTCTAGTAAAACGACAGATATGAAATATTACAAATACTGCAGAGTAAAATATTAAATTAAACCGGCAAAATTACTATAGGAAATAATGATATTTCAAACTATAGATTTACTTTATTTTGCCGGGAAGATCAGTTGCTCAGCACAAATGTCAATATGACTGCCCTAACATTTAATATGTGTGCACTAAATATGAGTACACGTAGTTTTTGAATAATCTGGCTTTGCAACTGTCTTCTAGTAATACAGGTAGACATAAATATGAAACATGACAAATACTGCTGTGTAATAAATATTGAATAAAACTGGCAAAACTGCTATTGTAAATTCTGACATTTCAACTAAAGGTTTGCTTTATTTTGCCAGGAAAATCAGTTGCTCAGCACAAATGTCAATGACTTGCCCTAACATTTAATATGTGTGCACTAAATGTGAGTACACGTAGTTTTTGAATAATCTGGCTTTGCAACTGTCTTCTAGTAATACAGAAACATGACATAAAAATATAATGCAGTGAAATAAATATTAAATAAAACCGGCAAAATTACTATAGGAAATAATGATATTTCAAACTATAGATTTACTTTATTTTGCCGGGAAGATCAGTTGCTCAGCACAAATGTCAATATGACTGCCCTAACATTTAATATGTGTGCACTAAATATGAGTACACGTAGTTTTTGAATAATCTGGCTTTGCAACTGTCTTCTAGTAATACAGGTAGACATAAGTATAAAATATGACAAATACTGCAGTGAAATAAATATTAAATAAATCCGGCAAAATTACTATAGGAAATAATGATATTTCAAACTATAGATTTACTTTATTTTGCCGGGAAGATCAGTTGCTCAGCACAAATGTCAATATGACTGCCCTAACATTTAATATGTGTGCACTAAATATGAGTACACGTAGTTTTTGAATAATCTGGCTTTGCAACTGTCTTCTAGTAATACAGATTGATATAAGCATAAAATATGACAAATACTGCAGTGTAAAAAAAATTAAACCGTCAAAATTACTATAGGAAATAATGATATTTCAAACTATAGATTTATTTTATTTTGCCGGGAAGATCAGTTGCTCAGCACAAATGTCAATATGACTGCCCTAACATTTAATATGTGTGCACTAAATATGAGTACACGTAGTTTTTGAATAATCTGGCTTTGCAACTGTCTTCTAGTAATACAGATTGACATAAGCATAAAATATGACATACTGCAGTGAAATAAATATTAAATAAATCCGGCAAAATTACTATAGGAAATAATGATATTTCAAACTATAGATTTACTTTATTTGGCCGGGAAGATCAGTTGCTCAGCAAAAATGTCAATACGACTGCCCTAACGTTTAATATGGGTGCACTAAATATGAGTACACGTAGTTTTTGAATAATCTGGCTTTGCAACTGTCTTCCAGTAATACAGGTAGACATAAGTATAAAATATGACAAAGGCTGCAGTGTAATAAATATTAAATTATAACATTCCAAACTATAAATTTACTTTATTTTGCCGGGATAATTAATTGCTCAGCAGAAATGTCAATACGACTGCCTTAACATTTAATGCGGACGAACGCTAAACATTAATGCACATCTTTTAGAATAATCTAATACTATATAACAATAAGAAAAAACTCTGAGTTGCATGTAAACAATTTAGGAAATATGTATAATCATTATAAAACAGTTTTGCACTTTTTGCTTTATAAAAGAAAAAATGTAAAGAATTATTAAAATGATAAAGTAGTTTCGTTCTTATGCAGATTTTTAAAAAGGTACAGAAATTTATATATAGCATATTGCAATACACTGTTTTCATTTTGCCATGCATATAAAAGTATAAATATAAAAAGTAAATTAGAGATTTTTTAAAATTAAATTTCCTTAAAACGTAAACTAAAATTTCAATAGTGAATGAAACTTAATTGAATTCTATTGCTAGTTTTATAGGCATCTTTGCATGAATAGGCGATATCATATCACGAAATTAATGTTTTAACAAACTTGGTCATTAATTTTTCTTACATTGCAATATAGTGAAAATGTGTGGCGTTTTAAAATAAATTATGACCTCAACATACGAGACTAAGAGAATAATAAACAGAATTTGCGGCAGATGTTTTGCATTTGTATTTTTCTTGAATAGTGGGGAACGATAATATGCTTAGCTTTTCACATTTTCGATTATATTGCACAGAACCTTTATAAAAACAATGTCTAAGTTCTAATACGTTTTGTTTACTGGATACACATGCTATACGAAACATGAAGCTATTCCATTTAATGCCCACCACATCTTTTTCTAAATCTTTAAGAGTTAAATTTATATTTACGAATCAACGTTTCAAGCATCGCATTCCTCGGGTACACGGTTCTGTCCCCGACGATGTGAAACATTCTAAAAGTGTATTTAAGTTATAAATTAAAGCTTTTTATCATTAATATTTTATAAGCCATTTTCTGATTTTTAATGCAATTTAAATAATTTTAAAATACATATTTATCATTTTTTTAATTTGTTTTCAAATCATATATATATATATATATATATATATATATATATATATATATATATATATATATATATATATATATATATATATATATATATATATATATATATATGTGTGTGTGTGTGTGTGTGTGTATGTATGTATGTATGTATATTTATAATACTCACACCTAGGAAGTTATATGGAATTGTTCATTGATAAACAACGTTAAAAAAAGGACCAAAAGTCCCTTAAAACTGACAGAAACTTTAAACTTTATGGCACTTTCAAATTACCTCCGTATCCAGAAATTCATTATTCGACAAATGCGAATGTATTTGGTTCGTTTCGAGAGCTATCGTCTAATTTTTTTCAACATGAGGCTAATTACACCAGGACTAATTAAAGTCAAATTCAAATAGCCACCAGTAGCGTGGTTCGAATCTGACTCCTAAATTTATCATGGGATTGTAATAAGAATACATTTTTACCAATATGGGGGAACTTGTCTTGATTCAGCATTCGCCCATTGATTATTTTAGAACGAGAACAGCATATAGGCTATCAGTATTACTCGTCACGAGGGCACGATACAAACCCATTTCAACCATTCTTTGGAATAGAGCCCAAGCCTACTGGGTTTGGTTTGGAGCACTAAGACCTACTGCTTTGCTACACGGCTAATGAGTAGGAACCTACTGCTTAAACAAGATTTCGAACGGCTACGATCATTCATGGCATTAGTGGGATTCGATCCCGCGAATTCCGGTACCGAAGAGCAGCGCTCTACCATTAGGCCAAGCCCACTGGACGAAAATTCGACATAAACACAATACAGGCGGCATAAGTTCCAGACGACTACCCTCAGTTCTCCCAGAAAAGGTGATTATAAGGCTGAACATGAATGTGTATTTACAACTCTCAGCAACAAAGAAGTTCTGATTTATTTCGAATTTTAAATTTCCACAACTAAGACAATGAATAAAAGAAGTATTCTCTCACCTTAAATTTCTAAAAGAAATGCACTGGAACAAAATGAAGACCATTTTCCTAAAAAAAAAAAGTTTTTAAATTAAGTTTTACACCAGTAAAAGTTTTTTTTTATTGTTTTAGAATCTTTATATTTCAAGGAGCTTTAGAAAACATTCCTTTTTTTATGCCTCTATGAGTTGAAGAGTCGACCTTCGATTAGATTTGATTAGATATACCTTCGAAAATATTAACATTTTATGTTAAGATTAGTGCGGTATTGAAGAGCAGCACCCTATCATAGGGACCCCCATCGTCCGGCTCAAGGAAAGGTTAGGAACTTCTACTTTAGATCATAGAATAGCGAGTTAGAAACAAAAAAAAACCATTAAAAATATGGTTAACAATATTTTTAATAGTACATAAGAAGGCATACACTACCTTTCGATATTTTAAATCAGCTTTAGAAAAGCCTATATTCAATAGTGTTAAAAATAAATTTTGTTTAGAATACGATTTTTCCTAAGTCTTTAATAAGTTCTAAATAATTAAAAAAAATTATGTTCCTTCTTTAGTTCTTTTGAAGGAAAAAAATAAAGAAAGCATTAAATTTTATGCAATTTCATTTTGTAGGTCTTTAATACCCTTAAATAACCAAATACCAAATTATGAAAAGTAAGCGTGCTGCTGTATGTTGAATTTAACTCAAACATTTCCTTCAGTTTTTGAACTGCTATCAATTAATTGTATGATTAACATCAATTGATAAGTAGCTAAAATGTAGTGACCGTTTTTATACTATGTTCAAAGATGTAACCAGAAATAAAGACAAAAATAAACTTTGTAAATAGTGAGTAAAATGTTTATCAATGTGAAGGGAAAAAACGTAGAAAAAAGGCTGAATAAGAAAATGCTAAATAAAAGGAAAAAGCATTTGTATCCGATAAATACGCACAAGTCTTCGCATATATTCATCAACATCAGGCCTAGGCAACCAAAAAGGTTTGAAGGGCAGCATTAGGTTTGGTTTGATTTGGAACGATACGATCTATTGATTTGCTACACGAGGGCTAATGAGACAGGTGCCTATTTCTTAAAGCCTATTCCGAACATCCATACTATCAGCACGATACCCTAATAAAGTTGAATTCTCGAACAGCAGCTCTATCATTCGACAATCGTTCGATTAAGGGCCGTATTAGAAGAGAATCTTCTGCAAGGAGGTCAAACATAAAGTGTATATGCGATACGAAAATTGAAATCAATACATTAAAGTTCTTACTATACATAAAATAATAAACATTAGACATTTATAAACATAGTGATAATCAGTAAATCAATTAAACTTTCAAAATTGACCATCCATGTTAAATACTACTTAAAAAAAAGTTATTCTAGTATTACTTAGATTTGCTAGTATCTATGCAATTAACTATTAACTGAACTTTTTTCGTCATTTCAACTTGCATTATTAGCATTTAATAATTTAAAAGAATAATATACCTTATATATCAGTTTTCAGAATAGTCAACTTTCGACAAGAGTAGAATTTTTTTTACTATAATGCAAAAACGAACCAAGAACATACATTCGTTAAAAATGTTCGTACTGAATTGCATATTGGCAAATTATTTTCAATTTTTCCCCCACAATGTGTTTAGCATTGATACAGAAACAAAACTAGGTACAAATTCTCACTAAAATTAGCAGTTTATACAGAACAACTATATCAAATTACAGCAATCATATTAGCTGTTAATCGTTATTGAGCCTCTAACTTGACAAAATACTTTTGCATTTAAAGCTCAACTAGTTTTACCAAAAACACATAATAGACACTGCAAAGTTTTCTGCTAAATGTAAAGCAAATAAAACATAACGCCACTTTAAATATACAAGATATCAAACTAAGATCTAAGTTAAAAAATACAGATATACGACAGAAGTTTTATCGAATTAAAATAATCATTTATCTGCTATTTTCCAGGCATATGTCATTTTGCATTTTTCAGGACCACCAAACAATAAAATATTTAATAAAATTCAATTATTTCGAAGATTCTTAGTCCATGAAAACTAGCTCAAGTAAATATAAGTGCTTGCAGACAACAAAACAAGCTTCCTGTTCTCAAAATTAGATAATACCAGGCTTACGTGCAGGTTGTTTGTTGCATTCTTATAGAATTTTAAAATACATAACATTATGTTTATAAAAATTTATATATTAACGTTAAACCGAAATAAACAGGGTTATCTACAATTTTACAAAGCAATAAAAACGAAAATACTAATGATTAAAATATATTACAAATACATATAAAGCAGAACAATAGCCTGTGACTTAAAACGGTTTTTTGATACTAAAGCAGCAATAGAATACTATTCTTTAAACGAATATTTTTTCTAGCAAAGTGATATGTTAGTATAATATGCGAACTACTATATACTACTGTACTATACACAAATACCCATTAAGTAATGCATGCTTACCTTTGAAAGTTCGAATATTGTAAAATTCAATTATTGTCAGTAAACATCACATGCCAGCACATTCCGCGCGTCGTAAACTCGCGACACCTGGAAACCTCATTAACTATTCAAACAAAAGAGGGTGACGTCGACAGTTACAACCAATCGCATCCATGCATTCGCGTTACCATTAAAATTATGAACATCATATTCAAGAAAGTGCGCAGTTATTTTTAGAAAAAAATGAGAATACCGTTGCTATATCAAATGCAAATATATGTTTATCTGCACTACTAAAACTTTATTTCTGCAATATTTAAATTAAATTTTACAGACGGGCATATGCGTTTATATATTAATTTTTTGTAACACACACACATCTGTCTTTATTTATATACAATAAAATGAAAACTCGGACATTTCCCTCGGAGGGGGGGGGATTTTGCATAAAACTTTAAAAGAAGAAACTGTTTTATTAACATGATATACATAACTACACTAACATGGATAATTAATATGCGAAATAAAATTCATAGTTACATTTAGCATTTAATTAGATGGAATAGATTAAGGGCCGATCCCACCAAAGTCGTTTAACGCTAAGCGCGATTAATCTCTGTTTAAACGGAGAATTGCGTTCCCTCATTGGTTGGCGCCAGGGTTAATCGTGGCTAATCGTAGTTAGCCGTTAAACGACTTTGGTGGGATCGGCCCTTAGAATCTGTACATATTAATTATGCTATTACTTAGAAAACTCTGTCAGATTGGATTCCGAGGTTAAATTCTTACATAAAATAAATTGTCTGCAGTGAATGGTAGAAAGTAATGTAAATTTATCATTTAAAATACTAAGTAAATGTTGGACCAACTGGTTCTGAGTAGGCGGAGACATGCGAAGCAACCGTTGCGGTTACGGGAGGGGTATCCCATATTAAGGAACATCTGCTTGTTGTTTTTTCCTCTTGGATAGACAATCATGAGTCAGGATACTATGCGTTCAATAAAGATTGTTTTTGTTTGATACCATACGGTTTGCATTGTATTCCTTTTTCAGCACCGATGCTTTCGCCATCCTTTACGTATATAATACTCTCCCTCATTTCTGAATTTCATGTCTCTCAGATGATTTCTCGTGGAGTTATGGCAAAAAACCCACCTGTTGCTTAATTTTTGCACACCAGTGTAATTTGTCACCCGGAGTCCAGAACTAATTGTCAGCCCTAGAGCGTCTTTGTTCCTTTCCAATAGTGTGCACGTTATGTAAATTTACTTTGTTTTCAGTATTCTTTATAGATTACTTAGCTATTGCTATTGCATAGCAATACATAAAAATGTTCGTAATCTAATAACGATGAAGTAAGCAGAAATAATAGTGATATTTCATTACGTATTAAAACTGATGCGTGGCTTTTATATAGTGTAAATTGGAATAGAATCCCCTTTAGAAAGCTCAAGTAAATGAGAAATGAAAACGGTATTTAATTATAGTGCTTAGCATTCCAGAGAATATTTTTTAATACAGAATTTTAGGTATATAATACTATAAATAAGAGCTTGATTTAAACACTATAAAATTCTTGCTATTACTCTTAAAAATAAACATAGAAAATTTGTCAATGTCCATGCAACTACTGCTCAAGAACATTTCTTATCAACACACACACACACACACACACACACACACACACACACACATATATATATATATATATATATATATATATATATATATATATAATTAGACTTCTCGATGGGTGGTTGCAGTCATAGCCATAAAAATGATACCGTTTCAGCTAAAGACCTTTATTAAGATAACGTTGGTGGACGGGTTCCCACTTCATCATAGGGACAGCAAAAAACTGAAGGGTCAGCTAGCATGAAGTTCTATGTACAAGACCAGTAACAAAAATTCTCAGGGGTTTTCAAAACTTAAATCAAGGGTAAAAGTTCCCGCGTCATTTTGCATTCCCCTTTTTAACCCCTAACCTAAATTGTCCGCTAGGGCCATGTAGGTTTATAATTGGTCAGGCCCCTTCTCTGAGGGCGTAACCTGTAGCCCCAGTGGTCAATTTAGGTTAGGGGTTAAAAAGGGGAATGAAAAATGACACCGAAATTTTTAGCCCTTGATTTAAAGTTTTATAAATAAGACCTAGAATTTTCTTAAACTACACAATAAAACACACACAAATAAATAAAATATATATATATATATATATTATGTATCTATAATATATTTATTATATTTACTATTATTTATAAATAATATATATATTATTTATATATATAAATATAAATATTATATATATAATATATATATTAGTAATATATATAATATATAATAATATTATATTTATAATATATATATATATAATATATATATATAAATATATATAATATATAGTATATATATTTTAATTTTATATATAATTTAATTATATAAAATATAATTATATTGGTTTTTATTAGCAATATTTCATTTTTATTTATAATAAAAAATTCTTTAGTTTTATTTAATTGGTAATAAAATTTTTATATTATTAACAAAATATTAAAATAAATATTATATAATATTTATATATTTATATTTTTATATAAATTTATATATGAGTATTTAAACTTAAAAATTAATTAAAAATATAATATTTTTAAAAATGATTATTTTTTAAATTTAATTTTAAAAATAAAACAAAACACAAATTATATATTTTAAATATATATATATATATATAAATATATATATTTTATATTATATATTATATTAATAAAAATTTTAAATCTATTTAAAAAATAAAAAAAAACAATTATTAAAAAATTTAATTTTTAAATATAATATTTTATAAAAATTATTTTTAATATATTATTAATAATTTTTATTATTTAATTTTTTTTAAATTTATACCACTTTTATCAAAAAAATATTATGATCATTTGAATAAATGTATTTTAAATAAAGTACTCATTGGCATATCACAAGTCCTTTAAAATTAAGATTTTATAAAGCTACTAAAAGAAACTAAGGTTAAACATTAGATATTGCGAAAGAAAGTGCTAATTGCAAACTGAGTGCATTTTAAATGTTAATTTTTAAATATATGATGTCTATAAGCTAAACTAAAATCTGAATTTCTTATTTTAACTCGCTTTTCTGTTTATACTATTACCACTTTACATTCAAGAGCCAAAACATTATGATCACCTGTCAATAACCAGTTGGCCCACCATTGGCGAGCAACACAGCTTTAACCCGCCTTGGCATGGATGCCACAAGTCCTTGGTAGATGGCCGGAGACAGATTGTACCAGATGTTTAAGCAACAGTTACGCAAATCCGAGATATTACTAATTGGTGGTTTTTCAACTCTGAGCTACCGTTCCATGACATCCCAAATGTCTTCTATCGGATTGAGATCCGGTGAGTTAGGCGGCCAAGACATTAATTGGAATTCAGAATCATGTTTCTGGAACCCCTCCAACACAATTTTAGCCTTGTGACATGGGGAAATGTCCTGTTGGAACATTCCAATTCCATCTGGAAAAACAGAGGCCATGTAAGGATGCAACTGGTCCGCATTGATGTTCATATACCCTGTAGCATTCCTGGTCTGCTCTACCACTAACACGGATCCCAGAGAAGCCCAAAAGAACGTCCCTCGAAGCATAATACCGCCACCACCGTCCTGTATATGACCTACTGTACACTGAGGGATCAATTGTTCGCCTGGAAGACGGTGTATCCTGACACGGCCATCGACGTGATGAATGACAAACCGTGATTCATATGACCAGGAAACTCTCTCCCACTGATCCATGGACCAGTCGCGATGTTCTCGGGCCCAGCGTAGGCGCAGTTGGCAATGACGCTTGGTCAACAAAGGCCGTTTGCTGCGTAGCCTCATATCCAAGAGTGGCCGCTGAACAGTGTGCTCTGATACTGTTCTACTTGGCCCTGGATTGTATTGGGTTGTCAGCTGAGCCACTGTCTAGCTCTGGTTTTGCTTCACCTTGCGAGACAGTCTCCGACAACCTTTTTTTTTGATATCATGTGGACGTCCCACACCATGTCGTCTACTGCTGGTTTCCCCATCATTCATTCACTTTGCATAAGTACTTACAACTGTAGATCGCGAACAACCCACGAGTCGTGCAGTTTCGGAAATACTTGTTCTGAGCCTTCGAGGCATTACAATCTGCCCTCTAGCAAAATCGCTTAGATCCGCAGCCTTTCCGATCACACATAGAAGTAAGTGAAAGAATAATTCTTCAGACTCTCCAGCAGCAGTTAAATACCACCTGATCACGTGCCTTCTACGTCATCCAGGCGAGTTCATTGCAAAATGTAGGGGTGGTCATAATGTTTCGATTCTTGACTGTATATTGCCAAATATATTACTAATGAATCTGCCACATACTCACAAAATGTTACTGACATTCAAAAAGTTAATAATAATAAAAAATTATTTTCATATTTCATTTATGTCTGCATTTTTAATTTTATTTACTGGACAGGGAAGGACAAATATCTAGAAATGTCCCTACTTGGACCTCCGAAGACATAGTCGTTCCTTTAGAAGAGCCAGAATTACAGACCACTTTATTTTATTCATAATAACCACAAGCGCATTGCAGAGTTTAGTTACTATTTTTCTGAAGTTAGAATTCCAATTTCTTTTTATCTTCTAAAATTTAAAACTGTATGATCTCTACAATGTCTTCACATTCGCCCTTTTCGGTTCTGACAAGTTGTTTTACTATGCGTATATTTTATAAAAGCTTGATTTAAATATACTTAAAATGTTAGTCAATAAACTACTTTTAAATGTTAAACCTACCAACATTCCAGTTTTAATGCTGATTTTTTCTATATTTTTTCCTTAATTCTGTACTTAAATAGCTGTAGGAATTTTGAGTATTTCAAAAATTAAAAATATGTCAATAAATAAACGCTATTATTCATACTATTATCAACTAATTTTATTAATTCTTTAGTGTTTTACAGATAAATGACTATAGAAACGAACTGTTTAAAAAAATAAAAAATGTATAATCTCTTTATTTTTAAAAAGGACAATTGTGTTTTCCTGCATGAAGATCATTATCGTGGCTGGTTCGTACGAGTGTAAAATTTTAAAACAAATTAATAACAAAACTTTATTTAACGAATGAGCTGCCCTACGCGCAGATGCGTTCTTACTAGACGCTCTTTCTACACAGACTCTCTCCTTCAACGTACACCGCGCTGCTGCATGGCATATTGATGCAAGTTTCTTCCAGGTAACTTTTCTAGAACATTTTTCTTTCGCTTTCTTTTAAGAGGAAGATGCTTGTTTGTCTAATCTAGGTATGGACAAACTCCGGCCCGTGGATAGAATTTTAAGTTAGCCGTTCGAGGCAAATTAAAAGAAATATATATTTATACATTATATATCCATCTCCTGTTCTACTTTGCTTAAATATTATATCCCAAATTTATTATCTCACGCCCAGAAGATCAGCGGTATATTTGCTTCTTATATGTGAACAAGTGTTTTCAACTTTGAACCTTAGAAAGAATAATTTCAGAAGTAGGCTGACAGATGAGCATTTAGCATCGTTCCTTAAAATTGGTACATCTCACTTCGAACCTCAGTGTAAGGAACTTTTTCAAATGAAATCGCAATTTCATTCATCTCATTACCATATTTAAACCGTTAGGTACTTGTATATTGTTCTTAAATTTTTAGAAAAATTTATTTTGGCCAGCTAAATTTGTTTTTTCGATTTTTGTCCCGCGGCCGAAAAAGTTTCTCCATTCCTGGTCTAATCCATCCACACTTTTTCAATATCTTGAATAATTTGAAATGTAAGCTGGAACCTAGTAATTTTTTTTCTCTGCAGTGTTGGATGTATATAAAATGTAGGCACACAATATCGCAATTCCGAATATATTGAAACCACCTCTGAACTTTTACTTTTCATATTTTTGTTTTATTATTTACATAAAAACACATTCTACGTGCAACACGAGGAAGTCAAAATTACTGACATGTCAAATATACAACTCACAATAAGGTTGTGGTGCGATGTATTCCGTTTTCATTTTTCAAGACTAAACATTGCAGTGCTCTCGCACAATCTAAATGACTCTGAAACTAAAAATTTGCAATATCAATTTATTACTACGAAAATGAGTGGCCTGTATTAGTTTGCGGAAGCGATCTATTATTAAGAAAACTTTCAGATTTCAGTTGATAAATCCATTTTGATCATGCCTAAATCCATTTTGAATAGTTTAAATGTTACGTCTGTTCGGACGTAAGAGAAACTTTAACTTTGAATTTTGAAGTATCCATTTTGATCATCCTTGAAGACATTGAGGAGGACTAGTTTAACTAGTTTTGCCGTGATGTCTGTACATACGTACATATCTGAAAAACTTTGAAAACGACTAGACTTAGAATGTTGACATTTTGCATTTAGGACTGTTGTAACATCTAGTAACAACAGTCCTAAACAGGAGATAGTTTTAATAATGATAAGCAATATGTTATAAAATCCCTAAATACAAAATTTCAATATTTTACGGCAAATCCTTTTCGAGTTATGGACACAAAACGAAAAATTTCAATATAACCTATATTACTGTACGTTATAAGGAAATTCCTGTTATGTAGAGTTCAGATTTCAATTTAAAAAATGTAGAAACACAGCAAGACTTTAGAGTAGTCCTACTAAATACAAAATTTCAATATTTTACTTCTCACCGTTTATGAATCAGGCCCACACAACTAAAAATTTCAATATACGTACTATGCACGTATTTAATCCTTTGCCTTAAAACAACGTATGGGAAACGTGATCGTATTGCTGAGCCTAAAATGAGAACCTCGTATCACATACGTGATGATTCTGTCTGGCCAAAAGTGAACAGCTCGTGTCAGATACGTAATGATTCTTTCTGGCCATAAGTAAAACGCTCGTATCAGTAATAAAACAATACCCCTTACAAAATTTTGACTAATATTATACATTATTCACTTATAGGTTATTCATGCAATAAATTCTACATAGAAAATATTTAAACGACTGAAAATTTTTATTTTTGTTACATAACCAAAAACATAGAAATAATATTATGTGAAATAAAAGCATTAATAATTTTTTTAATAAAAATGAAATAAAATATAATTATCAAATTGTGTGGTATTATTAAATAGTAAATGCAGTACTATTAACGTCTACTGGTTTGCTCACAATTTAGCCAGTGATGAAACTGCTTCTGGTCACGACGCATGAGAAAAGCTTTCATCGAAAGTGGCACACACAATCGTCGCTCGATTCATAAGACAAGGGGTTAATGAGATACGTATATACGTACCTGTATCTAAATCCCCTTGACGTAGAATGTTGGAATTTTGCGTTTAGGACTGTTGTAGCACCTAGTTACAAACAGTTCTAAACGGGAGCACAGCACGATGTTATGATAGTCCTAAATACAAATTTTCAACATTTTACGGACCACACAACGAAAATTTCCAATATAACGTATATTTTGCCGGTATATATTGAAATTTTTGTTATATAGAGTTAAGATTAGAGTTAAAACAAGAGGAGGCTTTTGGATTTCTTTTTCAGCTTCATGTTAGACTATGGGTAAAATTAATCTACTTTTGCCGGTTTGTATTTAAAGACTTTAAACAAAATTTTACCACGGGATAGAGTGGAAAATTCTCCAGGGTAACGTGTGACTACAGTTTCAGAAAGAGTGAGAAAATATATGTAATTTTAAATTGTTTGAGAAATCTTTTGAAATTATCTTCTTTAACGCAAATAATGACATTTTCCCCACATAAATTTAAAAAAAAAGTTTAACGTATTATTCAGGAGAATTTTCTGCTTACCGCGCGGTACATTTTATGCAAATAAATCTTTACTGCCGTTCAGCATTTTTGGGCCAGGCTGCTATTTATTAGACAGACCAGACGTTAATCATCTAGTTAAAAAATGTAAAATTAATCTTCCCCCACGAGTAAATAGAAACTGAAATTAATGAGTTGAAAAGGTAAGAAAGTGGAAGAAAGAAATCTCAAATACTCAAATAACAAATAAAGTTTTTTATTATTCTTTAGCTCTAAAATACCTTTGTATCAGATTTGCGATGAGAACCTGTAATAGTAAAAAAATAAATTAAATTTACAAGATAAAAATTAAAATTAAATATTAACTGTAACATTTATTGTTAAGAGAAAATAAATTATGAATCGGACAGGAATGAAAAGTTAAAGAAACTGTTACATTTTTTGAAGATCTAAGAATTTCTATATAGCAAGTATTTTAGTTTTCTTGAAGAATAAATGATTAAAATATCTTATATAAGTGCTATAGTCTATGTAGAAGAATTAAAAACTTAATTTTGATGTGAAACTAAACCTGATCTAACATAATGATCGCAGTTAATGTCATTCTCGTATTACTATTGCAAGAAATTGTTTGTTTCCAAGTTTTAGGTAGTTAATTTTATTAAGCTATCTTTACCATTTATTTGTTATTGTCATTTACGCAAAGAAGAGATGCAGTTAATTAGCGACTACAGTAATACAAGTAACACATTCACTTATAGCACATAGCTTAGAAGTACTGTAGTCATCTCAAAATATTTTTCTTCGGGTTCTAAAAGCTGTTTCTTCTTTGACTAGTTAAGGGATAGAGTACCTTTCCAGACTTAAAATCTCCATGATGACAGCCAGTAACAAACCAAGAACTTTTTTCCCTGGGAGAATGCAAAGACTTAATCCAAAGTACAGTGAACTTTCAATTTCATTAAAAAAATTACTTTACACACACAATATACATACATATATAAGTCTTATACATACATTCATAGTTTTGGGTGTATACATAAGTACGTCATAAAATGGATCAGCTACGCTGTACATAATTTCATTCTATCTTAAATATAATTACAACCACATTGAATCATTAAATAAACGCTCCAAGTTTTTACCAGATTCAAACTTACTTGGTAAATACTGGAGCCTATTTAATTTATGCTCCATATTTACCAGGTGAATTTAAACTAATTTTATGAATAACCAAGAAAATAAAAAGAAATATTGAAAAAGAAATTATGAAATACAATTTAATTTTTATTTCACAAAATTATATATGTTGTATGAAAATTCAAAATCAGAATGGCATGGTCAATTTATGAACAACCGTTTTATAGGATTTTTTGCCAAAAATCATAATTTTTTTTATTTCTCTTTTGTGATTTTTTTATTCTCTACTGTTCTTTTAGGCTTCTAAATCTGTTTTCGATGTTATTTGTCTCTACGGCATTTTAAAGAAAAGTTACAGCTGTTTAAACATCAGTGACAACTATCAAAACAAAACGGAAGTAGCGACTTCGCAACCGGAAATTTTTGGAAGAATTTTAATTTTCATGAAGATTAGTTTAAACATTTTTCTAGTATTTTTAATAATTAGCAACTTGGCAATTAGAAAGTTTTGAAGCAAGAAAGTGTGGGGAATTTTAAACATGCATTTTAATTTTTTAATAGTTAAAGTTGCTTTCATAAACTTCAAATACGTTTATCTCAGAACGGTATTTTTAATAAAATGTTAAAACTTAAAATATGATTTCTCAAAAAGTTCTTAAAATATTTTGTTGAAAATTATTTATGAATGCTTTTGACAGTATTTACTAGTGAATGATCTAAAAGCTTTAAATTTGGATAATTTTTAATGATTTTATAGCTTGGAAGGCCAGCATGTCCAAACCTTCATCTGCACTTATAGTCACGTCTATATGCACCAGGCCCGTAACTAGGGCGTGGCATAGGTGGCATTTGCCACAGGCATATTAGTCATAGGGGTGCCCCACCGTGAGGAAAATGCGGTCTGAAAGTGGACGATTCTCCTCGAGTAGAAATAAAGAAAAGTTGAAAAGTAATTTTTATTTTATTATAAAATCCAATGTGTTTAAAAATTATTTTTTTATGAATTTTCTTATTTTTAAAAATGTTTCTAGAGGCTAAATTTGTTATACGTTTTTACAAAACGTTTACCAAACAATCCTAATATGTGTCTTTATAAATCCGGGATTTCGTTTTAAATTTTAAATTTATTAATGGTATTAAAACTAATTTAAATTTTAAAATTCACTAATTTTTTATAAAAATTCAACATCTAAATAAACCATATTCCCCGCAAATAAACTATGCAGTTTATCAGGAAAATAATACCCACAGAATGTTAAAAAATATTAAAGTATTAATGCTAAGAAATAGAAGAAAAATTAAAAATTAATATACAAAGAAAATTTTAAGAATTAAGAAAATATTTTGTGAGCTTATTCTGAATATACGATATAGAAAAAGAATGCTTATATTTTATCATTGTATTTGGTGGTAGGGGCACAGACCAGTTTTCTACCACGGGAGCTAAAGGACTTAGTTATGGCTCTGATATACATCGAAAGTAATAATAAATTTGTCAACTTCTTCTAACCAATTTTATTGCGAAAAAAGTTTTTGCGAAACACGGTAGCTCAGTTAGTAAAGGCAGTGATCTCGTAACTGGTAGGCAAAAGAATCGAGGCTCTAACCGGCCTAAGATCCGACTGGAGTACGTAAAATATGTTCGGGATCGCAATACAGTCCAAGTTTTCCAACGATGCCTCTGGTTGTGGCAGGACAAGCCTGGGGAGAGAGTTTACTGCTCGATCCCAGCGGGTGTAATGCAGAAAATAAGCTTTTATTATATATTCAATCAAAAGTAGGCTGTTTTAATGAAGACTTCATAAGTTCGATAGGAACTATGTCTCCAGAGACAACCTCAGGGGTATACCTCCTTTAAGTATACACTTGTCACGAGCCCGGGGTTCACCTGAGTGATCTTTTTCTAGTGTCTTCTCTGGTAGACCAGAACTTGTCTCTGTATCGCTTGTTCCTTACCAGAGTTGATCAAATTAATCCTCGAGCCATGACGGACCTCGCGTAGGTCAGCTTCAGCTTTATAGCTGTCGTGGCGATTGGTTTTCAGTGAAAGCTGCTGTATGGACACACAACACCTGGGTCAGCTGAGGTAATCCCTTAACATTTTTGTCCAGACACCAAAAATAATGATGTGAAGGGTCTTTTCCAAGTTGCTCGTACGCCAAACGGACAGCGCATTTTTATAAGCCAGTCCTTTGATTTTTGTCTTTTTTAGTTAGAAGCTTTTCTAATAGTTGTCCAGTAAAGTTTAGATCACTAAAGTGCAAAATGTTTCAAGGTAAAGTTTTATTTACTTTTCGGTTACGAGGGAAAAAGCAGTAAATTTTGTTTACACGTATTCAATGTATCATTCAAGCACTATTTCTTTTAATTTTGTGATAGAATAAAAAAAAATATTGAGTGACAGCAAACGGTAGCTAATAGAGTATAATACTGATATTGGATCACAAAGTGAATTAGAAGTTTTTCTCTGAATGTTCCAGTTGTGAAAGTGTTTTCTATCGGACATCTCTAACGACGAAAAATAATTGAGGAAAAGGAATATTCGAATAATATAACTCAGGTACAAAAGTCTGTAAGCATTTCTTTTTAAGAAAAAATAAAAAAGACATCTATTTTTTTAAGGTGTTCTTTCCAGTTTAGGCAATTCTTTGAAAAAAAAGCTAATTTAAGTGAAAATACCATTTTATCCTGTAATTAAAAATTAGAATAAATTAATAAAATATAATACTTGTAGCAATTCTGACTGTTAATTTCAATTTATGAAATCGATTTGATTAAAAATTGTTCGAAAAAATATGCTTTTTTCTTCGACGCAATCCGAAAAAAAGATATGTTACAGGATTAAAAGAAAATTCTTTCCTAATTATATTTTCAGAAACAAAATTATGCTATTATAGTAACGCGGGTTTATCTTTATCGAAACGATCCCGATTGTTTTGAAAGAAAGGAATTCATTCTACTAGCTATCTGAACATATGATACCCTTGTAGCGAATTTTATAAATGAAGTAACAATTTTCTGATAAGTGATGTTGTCAGTGGTAAAATTAAATGCAATACAGATGTAACATCACTACAATGTAATTAAAAAAATCTTAAAAACAACGGTGAAAATATTTTCTGCTGTTCTTCCGCCTTTTTTGCGGCGATATTGCTAATACTACAGTAGGTAAATCTTTAGCTAAAAATTTGTATTAATAAAGAAATTATCCTGCCTAAAAAAGTAAAAATAAACAAAATCCTTTAACAAGGATATATTAAACATAGTTTAATTCAGAAGTGATACAGACAACATAGTAAAATATGTGTTTTCTTTACTAAAATAAAACATGAACATTCTTTTATACGTTTACGCCTCCAGTGATTCAGCCTCGTGAATTTTGCGATGAATTAATTTTTAAGTTCTTTTCGCGATAAGCTTATGTAAAAAATATGGGCAACAACAATATACCTCAATCAAAAAAAAAGTCAAATAAGAAAAACAACCGAGTTTTATGAATGAAAGTATTAAGTGATATTTCTCGTTTTCTGTCAGTTATCGTATTGGTTCACTCCCTATTTGTCGTCAAACTATCCATTTTTCTTAGCCCTTTGGCTGTCCCATTTTGTTATGATGTACATTACATTTAAAGCTTTAAATTTCTTACTTTTAAGGTATCCGTCTACGTTCGGAGAACGTTTTTCTTTACACGTAGAAACAAGTTCCTGTTTTTACATTTTTAGGTTTATTTTTTATATTATCATAGAGAATTGCACTTAAAAAATTTATTCCTGGAGAAGTTTTTATAAAATTTCTAATAAATGAAGAAAATTTAGTAAAAAAATTGGGTTTTTCAAAAGGTCTAATGTTTAATTAAATTATTTCAATAATTTTTGATGCAACACATTTTTTATACACTGGACTAGTGAATCACCTAAAATCTTTGCTTAATTTATATTTGGTAAAACATTTTGGTCCTTCAAAATCATACACATTGAATTTTCAACGAATTCTTATTACCTTTATATCTAACTATGAGTGTAACATCATTAAAAATTATCCAAATTTAAAGCTTTTAGGTCATTCACTAGTAAATACTATCAAAAGCATTCATAATAATTTTCAACAAAATATTTTAAGAACTTTTTGACAAATTACATTTCAAGTTTCAACATTTTATTAAAAATACCGTTCTGAGGAAAACGCATTTGAAGTTTATGAAAGCAACTTTAACTATTAAAAAATTAAAATACATGTTTAAAATTCCCCACACTTTATTGCTTCAAAACTTTCTAATTGCCAAGTTGCTAATTATTAAAAATACTATAAAAGATGTTTAAACTAATCTTCATGAAAATTTAAGAAGTTTTGTCCAAAAAATACTCTTTAAAAGGTTTTAAGTTCACAACTTTCGGTTTCGAAATCGTTACTTCCGTTTTGTTTTGACAGCTGTCATTGATGTTTGAACAGCTGTAACTTTCCTTTAAAATGCCGTAGAGACAAAAAAAAAGATTTAGAAGTATAAAAGTTGAAATTTTACAATGGAGAAATAGAAATAAATATGTGATTTTTGGCAAAAAATGACGTTTACAACTTATACGGATACCTTAACTGAGAAGTATAACTAAATTTGAGACGTTATAGCAAATTATTGTCCGCTTAAAATATAGTTGTGTATCACATGTGATATACAAACGTATAAAGCATTAGATGTGTACATCGTATGATGTAATGTACAGGCAAATGATTAAGCGACGCACACTCATTATCAATTTTAACTGTGCAGTCCAACAGAGCAATTTGGGCTAAATAAAAAAAAATCAATGATGAACTGAATTGAGAGTGCGGGAAGAACTTTTTCCATCATTTTGTTCCTAAATCTTGTCAGTTTCGTTGGATGTGATTGAATGGGAGATAAAATCAAAACAGTAATTCCATAATCCGACCAAAAACATTAATTCCTTAAATCACCGAAAATTTGATACATAAACATCCTCACTAGAAGCACTTGATTTTTTTTGAATCACTAAACTTTTTTGCATTCTTTCCTAAAGTGGATATGAGTTCGTTAACTTTTTCCACAACACACTCATGTATCGCATCAGATTCGATAACTTTCAGTTCTTCAAAATAATTCATGAGATGAATGTTTTTTGAATATGAATATGAAATTATCTTTCATAAAATAATTTAAACTTTTAGGAAAGATAATAAATGGTGATTTTTACAATAGTGATCTTTATAACCATACATGATGAGGGTTTTAATACATAATCTAAGTGTTTTGATCCAAGAATGCTTTTTAATATAATATTTCCAACTACATTATTAAAATACTTTTCAGATATTTTTTATTTTACCAGATCAAAATAACATTCATACATAACTTCCAATTAAAAGAAGTATAAATACCTTCTTATTTTTTTTTTATTTAAGCATTACTTCTATCTCTATATATATAAAACGTAATATTTCAACAACAAATGTGTATGTTTTCATAAATATAAATATGTTTGACGTGTTGTCAATGTCTACAAACAGAATAGCTGTGGTTAGTAGTAATAGAGTACTTATACATTTGAATTACATTAAAATAAATTTTAAAATATGAAAAATTATTTTACATATCTTTTGATTTTGATTCATCATATTTCAACTCCCATTAAATCCGAATTATTTCCAAAAACGAAAACACTGATATGCTGTAGATTTTCGCGAAGTGGTCGGACCGTTCTTTGGTAAGAGAGATATTTTAAACAAATGTGTGCATATATATTATCGAGATTGATAAAATTATCATAAAGGTCAGAGTAGAAATAAATATTGAGGACTAGAAAATTTTAAAATACGAGCAAAGCACAATCCGGAAATAGAAAGCACTTGTTAACAAAAATGTCAATATTGAATATCATGAACTGTGACGTCACAAACAATCACGAAGCGTTTTCAAGTCAAGTGGGTTTCTCTTAACTTTAAAATTAATATTAAAAATGATGGATTCATTGTTTAACATTTTTGAGAACATTTTTGGTATTAACGAGTCTTGAATTATCAGAAAAATATTAAGTTGTTCCAATCCTTCACATGTGCAAATTCTCATTAGCTTTTAATACGCAGAGGTTTTTTTTTCCTATACGGTATGAATAAGATGTATTTTGCACATCCTCCAATGTAAATAGCCGATAAGTGTCAATAAAAGCATTTTTAAATTATCGATCTGACGAAAACAACTGATCAAACTAAGTAAACTGTGTTTTTATGCAGTTAAATTCGCGGTTATCATTGCAAAAGATGGTCTATCGGCTCAAACCGTAGAATTAAAGAAATACCAGGAATAACTCCATATTTTATATCGTTCAGTTATGACTTCACACGAGAATACAGCACAGTTTAACCCTTTCGTGGGCTGTGGGGAGATTACTTCCCACCTACAAGATCTTTCAAAATACACCTGTGAGAAGCGCAGCACCCATTATAATATATTGTTCTTGTTATTGAAACGACGGGAAGACTGATTCCCGCTTCAGTTTTGCTCTGTCATCAATTGTAAGATCGATTCAACAAAATTAGCAGCTCTGCTTTGAAAGTTTGGAAACGTGGAGTGAGAAATAAATGACCCACGAAAGGGTTAACTGATAGTGTGGATGTCCGATTTAGAGTGTATCTCCTTTAAAACTGATGACTTTTTCAATGGAATGGTTAGCACATAATTAACATATTTTTTATTTATTTCTACCAATCTATCGAAAGGCAGGAATCTCTACTAGTTTAAAGCGGACGTTTCTCTTATATATAGCAGGTTCCAGTAATATCCTACAAATTGAACTGAGATCATGATCATTGATTGTTTTAAATGTGTATTACCTCGTATGATCTCACATCTACTTCTGGTTCTCTGTCATATTGGACGTAACAACACCGCTGAAAAAAAATCTCGTTTTTAAAAAAGATTAAAACTAAAAAAGAGAATGTAATTTATATTTAGCTAAATTAGGGTTTAAATCTAGTCACCATTTTTCACCAAACAATTTTATTGGCTAAACAAAAAAATATCAATACCTTTCAAATAGAGTTAGGTGATGGATAAATTTCCTATAAGTCATATAGCCAGATAGTAATAATATTCATATTTCATCCGATTTTAGCTAATAATTTAAGGGAACATTTTGGAACTAGATTGTTATTGTTTAACCCTTTCGGAGGTTGTGGTAAATATATTTACCATCAAATTGATTAATTTATTAAATCTCAATGGTAAATTATTCTACCACTTTTCATTTCTGCTGTCCTCTATTAATAGCACTAGAAAAATGAATAATAGTAATATTGGGGATCGGTGGCACTCATGTTCAAAAGTTCCGAACAGTGCAAAACAAAATACTACGGTCAATCTGCATGGCACCCTTCTACCATACCAATGAATGAGTACATAGTGATACCAAAATGAATCGAATTAGAGCTGCTATCAGGAGTCTTGTTTGGACTTCTTTGGAGACTTGTACAAAGTAAGAAATGAAGAAATATCAAATTTGCTAAACCAAGATCCTAGAGAATATTTTTCGATTGATGGCCGAATAGTAGAACACTGTTCTTCGGTACCAGAGTTCGTGGGTTGGAATCCCTCTGATGTCATGGACTTTCATAGCCGTTCGGAATCGGCTTTAAGCAATAGACCCCAGTCTCATTAGGTCTCGCGTAGCAAAATAACAGACCGTAGAGCTCCAAACCTAACCAATACCCAAAGAATAATTTCAAAAGATTGATAGTTACAACAGTCGCGCATCCCTTTGTTAAACCCACTCCAGTATAGTCACATATATAATATGTGTAGGGCCGGTTCTGAGTTATTAGCCACCAGTGTGCAAGGTAATATTTGGCTGCTCTCTATTTCTGCATGCAAAATAGTATTGGCTGTGCCCTTCGTATAAATAACAGATATTCTATCGACCGCCCTAGAAATTTGGTCGCCTGCATGGATACACACCTACTAGATCTGGCCATACGTATATATATATATATATATATATATATATATATATATATATATATATATATATATATATATATATATGTGTATATATGTATATATATATATATATGTATATATATGTATATGTATATATATATACATATATATACATATATGTATATATATGTATATATATGTGTTTATATATATATATATATATATATATATATATATATATATATAGATAGATAGATAGATAGATAGATAGATAGATAGATAGATAGATAGATAGATAGATAGATAGATAAATAGATAGATAGATAGATATAGATATAGATATAGATATATAAAAATATAAATATATATTTATATATATATATATATATATATATATAGATAGATAGATAGATAGATATAGATATAGATATAGATATATATATATACATATATACATGTATATGTATATATATATATATATATATATATATATATACATATATATATATATATATATATATATATATATATATATATATAGATAGATAGATAGATAGATAGATATATATATATATATATATATATATATATATACACATATACATATATTTATATACATATATATATGTGTGTATCCGGGGTTCTTTAAACTAATAGTTAACATATTAGGCAGTGAGAATGTTATTTACCGTAAAAGAGAAAGCGGCTTTGGCTCCCGGCACTTTTCCGCAGAGCACCTTGCAGAAGAAACCGCACCGTGATAAAGTGTTAAGTGATGCACACAGGTTAAAGGGACTCGGGAGAGCCGTCGATTCGTGGAAGAAGTTTGTCCACAGTTTTGTTCGAGCGAACTTGAATTCCACGTCAGAATTGTCCTACAGATGACACATCATGCACTTTAAAGCCTGCATTGCCTGAAAGCGACACTCTTGCGTCATCTCACATTAAGGCATCGATGGAAAGAAAGAGGATTAATTAATTTCTAATTAGGAGAAGTTTTTAATACATCAATTGTTTCCACGATGCAAGTATTTTTTATATTTTTGATTTTTTGACTGAAAAAAAGCATAAGAGTAATTTTTTATAACCCCTAAGCCTTATTATACTTGAAGGTAAAACCAACTACAGATCACCATAATATAACACAGTTAAACCTCTCAACTAATACTATATAACTATATATATGTATATATATATATATATATATATATATATATATATTATGGGTGTGTACATATATATGTAAATATATACATAAATATATATACATGCATACATATATATAAAATTTTAAATACTTTAATCTTAATTAAAATAACTAATTCCTCAATTTAAAAACCACCAAGACCGCTATTTCATTGTTTTTCTAGTAGCCTCTTGACGTTAAACTCTTTGTAATGGATAAAATCTCCTTTCTCTTGGAGATACGAACCCGCCAACCTACTTTCGCTGAACTAAGATTTCTAAAATTTTCACAACAACATTCTTAAGGTCGCACCTAGAATTACTTCCTCACGCTGGTGACGCCTCTAAGGTTATAAGAGGCAGCATGAATAATTTCCGTGAGAGAGTGTTTGAGGTGACCAAATAAAGCTGCTGCTAATTTTCCTTTGAAAATCTTAACTTTCCCTGTACCACGACAACATCACTTCGGTCCCGAAAGTCCACGGCTGAAGCATAGCGTGTACATCACAATGCTTCATATATATATGTAAGGAAAATTCTCAGGGGTTTTCAAAACTTAAATCAATTGTTAAAAATTCCAGCGTCAGTTTGCATTCCCCTTTTTAACTACTTCTCGGTGGATGGTTGCAGTCATGGCCATAAAAATGACACCGTTTTAGCTAAAGACCTTTATTAAGATAACGTTGGTGGACGGGTTCCCACTTCCTCATAGGGACAAGACAAACTAAAGGGTCAGCTAGCATGAAGTTCTATGTACAAGACCCGTAACTCCTGGGTCAACATCTGTGGGCAAATATCTGTCCAACGACATCGTGCATCTCCTTTTTGTTTGAAAATTTCCTAAATTGTCTGCTAGGGCGATGTACAGTTATAATTGGCCAGGCCCCTTCTATGAGGGCATAAATTGTAGCCCCAGTGGTCAATTTAGGTTAGGGGTTAAAAAGGGGAATGCAAAATGACGCTGGAATTTTTAACCCTTCATTTAAGTTTTGAAAACTCCTGAGAATTTTCCTTACACACACACACACACACACACACACACACACACACACACACACACACATATATATATATATATATATATATATATATATATATATATATATATATATATATATATATATATATATATATATATATATATATATATATATATATATGTTGCAACTACCAGTGTTCTCTATATGAAACATAGGAATGTTACCTATTTACCTGGTGCAGTTTTCGGCCACTAAGGAGGCGAGTCAAATCATACATAGGTAGCGGTATAACATCTTGATTTATAAGCATAAGAAGACATCTTGTTGGATAAAAAAGTACATAAATTTGCTGTGGTGTACAGTGGAATCCTTATTTTTCGTTAACTGATGCTAATAATCTCTATACGCCCACAAACACATAGGTATGTGTGTATGTGTGTAATTTACAAATTATTGCAGATCATATTTAAAAAAAAATCTTATTTAATTTTCCGGGGTTTGCCCAGCAATGTTTTAAAAATATATCAGAATACAATAAAAGTGCAGGAAGGTGTAGTCAGAGGTCAGAGTTTTCCTTAATCCTTTTACTCAGTACTCTAAAAAGAAGTTAGTACTCAAGCTACATCCGTCGCAGAAAAGAGTAGGCTATAGCTATAACATTTCTTTTATAATTTCATAGTGGATTCAAATCAACATTATTTAGCCTTTCTGGAGTTCCACAAATGTTTATGTGTGAATGTTCTTGATGAATTCCAACTCTCAAAAAATGAGAAACATCATTTTTAATTGCTATATAATACGAAAACACAAAAATTGAAACACAAATACTTTAAGCAAAATCATTTAAGACAGATCAGATACAATAGCACCATCTGTTATATGATATTTGCAATACATGCAGCCATATGTAAAAATTCGAAGTCTGCCGAGAGCGAGAAAGCATAGAACGCAAGAGAAAATCTAAGTCCCATTTTCGGTTGGGCAGTCAAATAAAAGCTTTATATTACAGATGAGTCATTTTCGTGTTGCAAAATTTTATGACACTGAATAGTGTCAACGTTTCTGGAGTTTGAGACTGCAAACTTGGTCGGTTAGATTTTTTTTCTCTTACCCCTTTTTTTCCTTTTCTCTTCAAGTTTTCATCATTTTGGGTAATTTTTTATTCAATCAAGCCCCCACTCGTGTTTTGTGTAGCCAAAAGTTGATTGTAGCATGGAGACCATAGAGACTGTACCACGGAAGTAGCTGCGTTTTGGGTAGATTCTTTATGTTTTTACAATGGTTAACATAACTTTTAATGGGCCAACTAACTAAAGATAATTCATAATAATGAAATATTTTCAAGATTATTTGAAAATCTGATATTAGTGATTTAAGAGAGACTTAAAAGCATACTCACAATAACTTTCTGGAAAGTATTGGACAGAATAGCTATGAGTGTATTGAGTAGGGCGATAACCATGATGAGATGGTAAGTCCCGAACAGTACAATACCCACAGTTTCAGTAAAATCATGGCTGTTGATTACTGGATTCGACTTGTCATTCACCAAATTTTCCACCACAACGTCTGTAGACTCCACTGGAGACATGCAAAACATAGCCCAGAAAAATGTTGAAAAAGAATGGGGAAACCTGATAATGGAGAAAAATGTAGCTTAGTTGCAAGCTAGAATTACATTTCTAATAGTAATAAAGTTAAGCCAGTCTATCTAAAATTTCAGGAAGATGGAAAAAATTTCGAGATAGACAAGTTTTCAAGATATGTAGGGTTAAAAATTTTATGCGATATTTTAATTCCGAATAGCAAATTTTTCAAGTCATAATTCCACATTTAGTACATAGAATAGTGTAATGAAATATTAATAATCATAATGCGGCTGCATATCCCAGTGAAAAAATCTGCTATTTCGTTTTGTGTCGAATACTTTTCCCTGGATCTATAATTCTTATTTTGGAAATGGCTGAAAAATCATCCTGACCAACACTGTCCTGCAATTACAGAAAGTGTTTCAGAATATTAGTTGTCTTCTCCGCATTTTTCGGTGATATTTAGTATCTGCATCCTTTGCTTCACCACCATCGTTATCAGAACCAACCCACATTTCTTTGATTATTTTTCCGTCTGTTAAAAATCCAGAAGAAGCAAGAGAATTATCAACATCTATAAACTCTCCAAAAGAACGTCTATTTCAAACATTTCCCTTACTGCCATCCTATCTTTGTCCTGCAGTTCAATATTAATATCGTCAGTTTTTAACTAAACCTCTTCCGACTCTTGTATCTCCTCACATATCCAGCTTGCAGATAATAATCATTACTTGTTTTAAAGTGTGAATAATGATCTTACCTCAAATTTGCAAATAATGGAGTTCGAATTTCAAGATATAGAAGTTTTGCAGGAAATGGAATCGAAATAACGAAATGCAGGAAATAAAGTTAGTCGAATTTTTAGCAGACAGCAAAAAAAATCTCATCATAAGCAAACAGAGTAAAAGTAAGAAATTCTAATTAAAAATTCAAATAAGTGAAAAAAGTTCCAGATATACAGTAGAACCTCGGTATAACGACCTCCTGTGGGACCAACATCATATGGTCGCTGTAACGAATTGAAAAAATAATTAAAAAAAAATTGAGCTAAGAAATGATGCAACAGTACATACCTAACGAACTCTTCTATTTATTGGTATTTCCATTACTGAATTTTTGAAAAAAAAATCTTTGACGATTGTTTCAAGTTCATTTGGGAATTTTTCATTATCACTGATTCTATATCCGTTAGATTTTGAAGGAAATCTTCAGAATTAAATTATCCTTCAAAATATTGACGAAAGGCATTGATTGCATTGAAAGCTTCTTTTTCATTCACTTTTTCAAAAGCTTGGACGATTTCTTCTCCGTCGTCGGAATCGCAGATTTCTTTTTTTCCAGTAATACGGTCAATAAAATCGTCCTCATTCAAATTTTCTCCGCAGCACTGTAAAGTTTTGTCTACCGCAACAAACTCATCAAAAGATAATTGAAGATTTAGCTCTTTCCTTTTCTTCATGCCCCCTCCCCTCCTTTAAGCAAACACAAAGAGAGAAGTACAGATTTCTTGAAGTTGCACCGCAGTACAATAATTTTGAAATAGCCCACTTGCTCATGAGTTCTGCGGACTAAAATTGGCGGTCGCTCTAACGAAAAATAATACGCTAGGGGTAGCTGTAATAATTCAAAATTAACATCATTTCTATGGTAAAATAATTGGGGATTTTTAAGATGGTCATTCTAACGAAGGGATAGCTGTATCGTGGGATCGTTAAAAAGAGGTTCTACTGTACAGTTTTTGAGAAATACGTGTTTAGAGATAAACAAGTTTAATTGTAAGGCAGCGAAGACTTTTCTAGATTATTTTGAGGAATAAACCCAAATAATCTAACACTAAACGTTTAGCTATTTTTACTGTCATATAATTACGAAATACTACTATACCATTTAGGATATAAAAAAAATAAGTAAGTAGTTACTTACGTACTAAAAGATGGAAGTTGAGATCTTGTTGATCCACCTTTAGCGGTTTGAGTCATGCCAGTGTAATATGCATATGAACGAGCCATTGGTATGGAAAAGCTGGTTATGACGAGGAAACAAAAAATAAGGAAGTAAGCAATTTGTGTTAGCATCTTTCCCATTGATACCTGTTGAAAAATATAATAATAGCTTCTGCTTTAAAAAGATATTTCAATATTGTAGATAGCTTTTGGAAAATAATAGTAGATATCAAATAACACAATGTAGCTATTTTAAAAAGTTGCAGTTTATATTTAACTTCTTCCATTTCAAAAGAAAAAAACTTTCTGTGGAAATAATATAAAAGTAGATATAATCTATCTGTCTGTTTTACACACACACACACATACACACACATATATATATATATATACATATAAATGAGCATTTTTGAATTTGAAAGTATGCATATATATATATATATATATATATATATAAATAGAATTTTAATTTGAAAGTATATGTATGTGTATTATATATGTATATATATATATATATATATATATATATATATATATATTATATAATATATTCACATATAAATGAGCATTTTCGAATTTGAAAGTATGCATATGTATATATATATATATATATATATATATATATATATATATATATATATATATATATATATATATATATATATATATATATATATATATATATATATATATATATTCACATATAAATGAGCATTTTCGAATTTGAAAGTATGCATATGTATTATATATATATATATATATATATATATATATATATATATATAAATTTTGTCCAGCTATTCTTTGAAACCGTTAAGATATACAGTCGGTATTAAATCTATATATTGTCTAAATAATAACAGAACATATTTTTTTAATATATAATACGAAATATTATATATTTCATTAAATTACACACAGATATATATATGTACAGATCATATATGTGTATGTATTATATAATATATATATATAATATATGAATAATACATGATACTTAATCGGTGATTTACTGTAATCAAATATGGTCTAAATAATACAGATATTTTGCAAAGAACATTGCTTTTCAAATCAAGATTTCAGCAATTCAAATTTTATTTTTCAGAAATTCTTGTCATCTAGTTGAGGGAATATTTACAGGAATGAGACTGAATAAAGTACAATTAAATGTTCTAAATTTAGATAACCATACATGAATAATATGAACGTCAAAAATTTGTACAATCAAAAGAATTGTGTGATAATTCAAAGGACTCATATTTATTAATTTAATTGAAATTAAAATTCATAGGCTGTTCCAAATTGTACTGCATTTATTTTTCTCCTTATATTTTAAATAAAAAGACACTATAAAATGATAACTTCTAGTGTAAAAATCCAAAAGATATTGATATTTCACCTGAAAAGCTCCCAAACGAGAACTCTGTAAACAGTAATAAGCCAGTTTTCCAAAACTTAGAACAGTAACTATTGCAAACAATCCTTCGTGCAAAAGAGCTGCATCGTATTTATGCCAGAATTTTCGTTCCTCAGCCTTTTTCTTGTTCATTAGGTCAGCATTTACATCCACAAGTGACTTGAGCCATAATATAAATATTACCACATAGAGAAATTCCACAACCATGTCGTACCTGTGCATTAAATATGAGTAACATGTAAGAGATTAAACAAATTTATTTTAAGCTCAAAAAGTTTTCAAAAAGAGGTTTCAACTCCATACACTGACAGAAACCTGGGATTAATATTTTTTGACCTCCTTTTGCACGGAAAATAGCCTGTATTGAGTGTATCAATGTTATAATCCATCCTCTTCACAACGTGGCTCCTACTTAACAGGCCTGAACAATAAGCTTCTTTTCAAATTGAGAAAAATCTTTTGTTTTACCCATTTTTCGTTTATCGTTAAATCCCCAGAATTACCGGAAAAAAGTTTTTCTGACTATCCTGGGCTAAGCCCACTGGATTAGAACTTCTCTTCAATTGGATATGAATAAAATATATCACGGAAGAAGCGAAGATAAACTAGAAGCTCTTAAAATTATCTCCAAATTTAGTATTTACCAAATTAGAATTAAAGGATTCACGAATTCCTTTGTTAACATAGAAGCCTACATAGTTATAGTATATAGAAGTATTATATCGTGATATGCAGCAGTATATCTTACTCATACTAGCATTCTGATGACGTTTCACCAGTCATAAACAGATTTTGAAAATGCATGCTGCCAAAGAGCATTTGTTGAAACTGTCAGAAATTTCTAATTCATAGGTTCTTTCGAGTAGCTCGTACATATACGCAAGGTTGGAATTCAAATTCCCTCAGTTATACAGTCAAACTCGTTTATAACGAGCAAAAAGGGACCGTAACATTTACTCGTTAAATCCAAGTGTTTGTAATAAACGGGTCCTTAAGGCAGACTTGCAACCAGAAGCGGGGAGGGCTTGGGAGGACAAATGATTGAGTTTACTTAAAATTTTAATTAATACTTACTTTAATTACATTAATTAATTTAATTAAATACTTTTCTTTATTTATTAACAATTAACCCCCTCAAAGAGCGAAAAGATTCTAGTTGCAGTCTTAAAGGAAAGAAACAATAAACGGAAAGAAAAATAAAGGAAAAGATTCTTACCAAAACATTTATTTTTTTCATTAATCTACATATTTAAAATTGTAGTTTGTTAGCTTACTTTGAACTCGTTCCCTGTCTCTCTCCTACGCTATTGTTCTACGGAGAAGAATCATCGGCTGAAAAACACCATCACTGATATCCCTCCATATTACCACATAGAGAAATTCCACAACCATGTCGTACCTGTGCATTAAATATGAGTAACATGTAAGAGATTAAACAAATTTATTTTAAGCTCAAAAAATTTTCAAAAAGAGGTTTCAACTCTATACACTGACAATTGAATTAGAAACCTGGGATTAATATTTTTTGACCTCCTTTTGCACAGAAAATAGCCTGTATTCGTGAGTGTATCAATGTTATAATCCATCCTCTTCACAACGTGGCTCCTACTTAACAGGCCTGAACAATAAGCTTCTTTTCAAATTGAGAAAAATTTTTTTGTTTTTACCAATTTTTCGTTTATTTCTAAATCCTCAGAAATACCGGAAAAAGTTTTTCTGGCTATCCTGGGCTAAGCCCTCTGGATTAGAGCTTCTGTCTTAATTGGATATGGATAAAATATGATACATGGAAGAAGCAAAGATAAATTAGAAGCTCTTAAAATTATCTCCAAGTTTAGTATTTACCAAATTAGAATTAAAGGATTCACGAGTTCCTCTGTTAACATAGAAGTTTACATAGTTATAGTATACAGAGGTATTATATCGTGAAATGCAGCAGTATATCTTACTCATATTAGCATTCTGATAACGTTTCACCCCGTCATAAACAGATGTTGAAAACGCACGCTTCCAAGAGAATTTGTAGAAACTGTCAGAAATTTCTAATTCATAGGTTCTTTGGAGTAGTTCGTGGATGTACGTAAGGTTGGAATTCGAATTCCCTCAGTTATACAGTCAAACTCGTTTATAACGAGCACAAAGAGACCGTAAAATTTACTCGTTAAATCCCAGTCCTCATAATAAACAGGTCCTTAAGGCAGGCTTGCAACCAGAAGCGGGGAGGCCTTGGGAGGACAAATGATTGAGTTTACTTAAAATTTTAATTAATACTTATTTTCATTACATTAATTAATTTATTTTAATACTTTTCTTTATTTATTAACAATTAACCCCCCCCCAACCAGCGAAAAGATTCTAGTTGCACTACAATCTTAAAGGAAAGAAACAATAAACGGAAAGAAAAATAAAGGAAAACATTCTTACCAAAACATATATTTTTTTCATTAATCTACATATTTAAAATTGTAGTTTGTTAGCTTACTATGAACTCGTTCCCTGTCTCTTTCCTATGCTATTGTTCTTCTAAGAAAACTCATCTCCAGGAAAACACCATTACTGACATCCCTCCCTACTGACATTGGAATGCTGGAGGAGTTTTTTCTACAAAAGTATTAAAGCGCGGGCGTAAAGCGTCACAAACGCCTTACGCCCACCAGGATAAAAGGCCCTTTGCGAGACATCAAGCAAGTTAACTTAAACAGTCATTCCTTCATCAATATGTTTATTTTAGTTCCTTCTCCTTTGCATTACCTATTATTTCATCGACTGAAAGTCAAATTTGTTATCATGACGACATTATTTGTGCCTATTTCAGGTCACGTGACACTCACTCCACTTCGTGATACCCAATTTTATTAATACAATGAGCGTAAAAGTAACTGACAAGCAAAAGAAAACTAACTTCTTTCTTTTGCTGCATTATTCATTCTTAAGAACGAACATTTAAAGAAACATCTAAACTAATATTATATCTCACCAGTGCCATGGTACAGACAGAAATCTTTTGCAACCTTCGACCCAAAGTTGTCTAATTGTTGCAAAAATGTATCCAAAAACAAATAATACCACTAGGGCTTCGAAACCTGTAAAATATTTAGAGGATTAAATTTTTATCTGATAATGAGCGTTTACAAGTACACTCAAGAGCCAAAACATTATGACGACCCCTACATTTTGCAATGAACTCGACTGGATGAATTGGAAGGCACGTGATCAGGTGGAAGTGATATTTAACTGCTGCTGGAGAGTCTGAGGAGACATTCTTTCTCTTACTTCTGTATATGATGGGAAAGGCTGCAATTTTGATAGAGGGCAGATTGTAATGGTCGAAGGCTCGGAACAAGTATTTCCAAAACTGCACGACTCGTGAGTTGTTTTAGATCTACAGTTGTTAGTGCTTATGGAAAATGAATGAATGACTGTGAAACCAGCAGTAGACGACATGGTGTTGGACTTCCACACCCTATCAAAGAAAAAGATCGCCGGAGACTGCCTCGCATGGTGAAGTAAAACAGGAGCCAGACAGTTGCTCAGCTGACAACCCAATACATTGGAGGGCCAAGTAGAATAGTATCAGAGCACACTGTTCAGCGGTCATTGTTGGATATGGGGCTACGCAGAAAACGTCCCACTCGCGTGCCTTTGCTGACGAAGCGTCATCGCCAACTGCGCTCACGCTGGGCCCGTGTTCCTAGTCAGATGAATCGCGGTTTGTCATTCATCAGGCCGATGGTCGTGTCAAGATGCGCCGTCTTCCAGGCGAACAGTTGCTCAATCAATGTACAGCACTTGTGTAAGGGACCTGTGGTTGCGGTAGAGCAGACCATGAATGCTACAGGCTATCGGAACATCATTGCGGACCAGTTGCACCCTTACATGGCCTCTGTTTTTCCAGCTGGAAATGGAATTTTCCAACAGGATAACGCCACGTGTCATAAAATAATAAAGGATAAAATCGTGTTTCAGGAACATGATGCTGAATTCTAGTTAATGTCCTAACTCACCGGATCTCAATCCAATAGAACACATTCGGCATGTCATGCGACGGCAGCTCAGTGTTCGAAGACCACCAGTTCACAGTACCTCGGATTTGCGTTACCGTTTTTTTAAACATACAACTGGTACAATTTGCCTCCGGCCATCTACCAAGGACTTGTGGCATCCATGGCAAGGCGGGTTGAAGCTGTGTTGCGCACCAAAGGTGGGCCAACTCGCTATTGACAGGTGGTCATAATGTTTAGGCTCTTGAGTGTAAATTAGCTTTCTTTATCAATTTCCATTTGTATGAAGTTTGTAATAATAATATTTAATCAACAGAAAATCAGAAAAACCTTTTTAAAAATCTTTTAAAAATTTTTTTAATGTTTCCGGCTGCCATTCGGAGGCGAATTTTTGAAATTACTGAATTTTTTGTATAACGCTTTAATAGCTTAGTGATTTTACAGCGAAACCATCTGTTAAATTTTTTCTCTCTTTTTTTAAAGATAAATAAATAATTTTTTACTTTAAAAAAGACCTTTAAACTATCAATAGATGGTAGCATACACTTATTTTAATTTTCGCTTTGAAATATGCGTGTTTAAATTTGTTTTACACAGAAAATTAAGTAATTCGATTTTTCTTTGTTATGATCCTAAATAAAATACCTACCCAAAACAACACTTCCTTGGCCATTTATCGCCTACTTCACTTTGATGATAATTGCTTAGTATTTTCCCTATGTAATTGAGATTTTAAGAAAGTATTATTCGCATGTTGTACAAGAAGGTAGTTTCACAGTTAAACCAGCCCCCTAAATCAGTGGTCGGCAAAGTGCTCCTTAAGTGCTGCCCTGGCACAAATATCCACGGAAGGCTCAATGATACCTACCCAAAACAATTTTCCCGGTTAAGAGCAGGCGATTAAATTAATAAATTTATCACATAAAAAATAAGTAAAAATAACATTTTTTTTCTAGCATTATGACCTCATTCCTTTAACTATCTCACTTAATCATTTCTTATTTTAAATTATTTAAATATCGTTTGCATTATTTTTATACGTTTTATCACTGAATTTAAACATTATGTAAGTAATTTTCTTTTATATTTGGCTTAAATAATAGATTAGGTGCGTACGTGGTAAATTTAAATTTAATCATCGATTATTTTTTGTTGCAATGAAAATTTTATCACCGGTATTAAATAACAAATTCTTTTCATAAAAATCTAGGAGTCTATTTCACGGATTAACAAATATCGAGCGTTTAAGTTATATATCTTTGAAAATTAAGAAGTTCGTTCGTTTGTATGTTTGTTTTTTATACATAACCACACGATTTGCGATCGATTTGCTAAATTTTAAACATCATTCGTATATACAGCCAAATAATCAGTATTAAAATCTTTGCTGTCACGTAATATGACAAGATAAATTAAAGTTGACAAGTAACATGTGGTCATTAAAGATAAACAGATTATTGAGCGTGTATCAGATAATTCTCAGCCAAAAAACAAAGTATTTTTCTACCTGCCTCATAGGATACTTTACAATTCTGGAAAATCAAAAATTTTACTGATCCCATCATATGACGAGCTATATGCTAGTTATTATTTCTAGCATAATCCCTTTGTAAATTGGGAAGGATATCACATCTTTGGTAAATTTAATCTTATCTTTAATTTTCTGTACTTTCAGATAACTAAAGTTTCGTTTTATAGCTCATGGAAGAGATTATTTTTGATTGCAGTAATGAATGTTTGATGCACAAAGCTAAAAGTTCAAAGCCTTATTTGATAATGTTCATAAGTTGTGATCTTTGGTCCTGATATGAAAAAAAAATTTTAACTTTTTACCATTCCAATGTGCTTCGACATCATTTTTCCTCAGCATTACCACGTCTAGTGTGACTGGGACATTGTTTTTATGTAGCCTCCACACTATGGCCAATTGTTCACCACTTCCTGATGGTTACCTTGAACGGTGGTTCACGGGTTGTATCCACACGATGGGCCACTAAATGAGCCGAACGCGTGGATTCGTCCATAGGGTCTACTGCGTACTTAAGTTGCGCATCTGGCTGCCTTTGATTTTTGGAGAAAAACCGCCTCCGAAGCCATCATTCACCAATGCTATTTTATCATCTGCCGCCATCGACCACGATAAACCATACCCCCTCCAGACGGTGGTGATGACTTGCAGTGGACCATAGTGAGGAGGTGCCTTTAAAATTATGAATTACTGTTGACATATGTTTCACCCAATTGCTTGGTCGGCAATAAATTGATATAACTCAAATAATAATTTGGATCAAACTACTAGGACTGAGGACAATTAATTTGGAGCTCAGAGTGTTAAGGTGCCGCGGTAGCTCAGTGACAAAGCCAACGATCTCTTTATTAAGAGGTTGCGGGTTCGGAACCCGACAACCTAACTCTAGCCGGCCTAAGAACCGCCGTGTTCGCTGAAGGTGACTGGGGCACGTAAAATATGTTCGTGGTCACAGTGTCCTCCAAGTTCTCAATTAATACCTCTGGGGGTGGTAGGCCAAGTCTGTGGGTCTTCTGCTTAGTCCCTGCTTCAAAATTTCGAGAACGTACTTGAGCGAAGTCATTTTTTCACCTTAATGGTGCTCATTAAAACGAAAGGTGCACCCCTTGGCCTTAATATGTGAGCCTGAAGGGTCAATCGTGCTTGGTTTGTCCAAGTGACTTGATAAACAACAGCATCAACAGTGTTAAGGTATCTGAACAGGCCCGTAACACTAAAAAAATAATAGTAATAATAATTGCTGAATTATTTTTACTTAATTTCATAACATGTTAATAAAATTTTTTAAATAACTAAACTCTTTTTTTAATTTTTACAAAAATGCCAATTTTTGATGTTTTATTATGAAAAATTCTAAACAACGTCGTAAAGATTGCAATGATCCTCTTTTTTCCGAAAGAATTGATAGCTGGTTCATAAAAAGAGTAAAAAACCTCTTTAACCCTTTCGTGGGCCGTGGGAAGATTACTTCCCACTTACATATTCTTACAAAATACACCTGTGGAAATCGCAAAACCCATTATGATATATTGATCTTGCTATTATAACGATGGGAAGACTGATTCCCGCTTAAGTTTTGCGCTGTCGTTTATTGTTTGATCAATCGAATATAATTAGCACTTCTGTTTTGAGTTTTTGAAAACGTTTTGTAAGAAATAAACGGCCCACGAAAGGGTTAAGAAGCATTGCGTTACATTACCCCTACTTTGATGTGGGAAATCGATTTCCGCTCTGATACATCAAGTCTGGACCAGTAGTTGTTTACAGTGTGATCAAAATTTTTTCCGATAAACCTTTCTTATAGCTGCCGAAATTATGTTTTGTTATTCTTATGTTAAGAGGTTGAAATGGTGCTATTTCTCATCACCGAATATTCCATGAAAACCAATTACCCTGATCTTGATCAATGACAGCTAAATTTGAAACATAGCTGTGGTGTGTATCAGAGAACGTCGTTGAATTTTATTTGACTTTGAGATTTCGAGATACTAAGGAAACAGCTAACCAAACCCTCTTAATTACGTCGCATATTCATATTCATTGTTGAATAAATTTATAGTAAATAAATTTGACGTTCTCTCATAGCAAACTTTAATATCTCCCGATACATGGTACTAAAATACCTGTTGGCAGAAATTTCTGCCGAATAAAACTTAAATTTGGCAATTGTAAGAGGTGTGACGAGGAGATAAAAAAAATAGAGGAATTTGTCGCAACGCCACGAACTACTGTAATGCCCTTCCCAATAATATTCATGTTTACAACAGCCAATAGACAAACAATAATAAAGCCAGAATTGTCATAAGTTTATCATGTGAAATCGCCTTATTAAATTAATTTTTATTTTACTAGAATCATTGGTTTTAAGAAGTAAGTGGCGTTATTTTCATATAGTAGGCTGCACTGAAGTTTAAAAGCAAACATATGAGAAAAACTCTATAAATGCTGCAAGTTAGTGGGGGGGGGGACAAATGCCAGCACTTCACTAAAACTTTGCAACCCACGGGGGAATTCACGATATTTATAACTAAAATAAATATCTCATTTGTTATAATAAATATATTTTCTATCGATTTACTGATTATTACTATAATTATTTGCTTACGTTCATAAATTAAATAACTTATGAATAATTATAATAAAACTTTAATAATATTTTATTGTTTTCCATTTTTACATCATATATATATATATATATATATATATATATATATATATATATATATATATATATATATATATATATATATATATATATATATATATGTATGTATATATATATACATATACATAGATGTATATACATAGATGTATCTATTGTGTGTGTATATACACACAAGCATACATACATACAGTTCGGCCTGGTGATATATTATGCATTTTTAATGTTGCCCGCGGAGTCTACTGTTTTGTCCTGGACTGTTTTAAATGCTTGATGTAAAATATTTAACACAATAAGTAATTTGTAAAGTAAACAAACATTTGAAGTAACTTTATAGATTTGGAAATTCGATCATTTATAGAATCGGGAGTGATTACTGAATCAAGAATGTTGTTTATAAAATCAAATATACTACATTTTTAGGTTACACACATGGACTCAGTGTCACACCCGTTTCGACAGGCAAATTTAAATTACATTTGGTAGGAGGAAAATCCGTCAACGGGTTTATGAGTGTTTTAATGAAACCATCCCTAAAAGACTATTATTTTAAATATAATTTCTTAGAACTTTCCATTAAAATCTTTCCATCTCTAATTATAAACATTTCTTTCATCCTGAAATTAAATGAGATAATGGTAAGGTATTGAATTTTCATTGAGCTACATCCAACTTACCAGTTTTAGGTGGTCCCCTGGTAAAATTTCCCGTGTCCAAATAATTGAGCAAGAACACAAAAAGAAGAAACACGAGATAAGAAGCCAAATTTAGAAGATAACGATTTATAGGAGCTTGGAACTTCCTAATCAGACCTAGTTTTGGTAAATATAAGAGTGCAATGCAGATAATGGGCAAGAAAATCGCTCGAACTATCACGTGGAAGCACTTCTGGTAAAAGTGAAGTCTTGGCCATTTGATGAAATCTCCCAGCCAGTAAGAGGATAAAACTTGCTGGACCATAGGAAACGCTACAAACTGCCAAATGAGAAGAATTAATGTAACCAATTTGGAACTTAAACTCATTTATAAGATTTTATTAATAAACTCATTTTCAAAATTTGAATTCGGTTTGAACTAGTTAACTGAAAGTATTTATTCAATTTCAACTGATACAAATTACTCTCAAACAAACAAGACTAAACATATTAAATGCTGTCTTAGTTTAATTGAATATCAGAATGTCGCGTGCAACATTGATGTACATGATGTTCTGATGCATCAAATGTTCCTAAGCGGTTAATTTGTCCCTAGCTTCAGAATTGTCCACATTTTACTCTCAACACATATTTTTATCTAACTTACTTTGTGTTATTAGTTTATTTTGAAATGTCTGTAAAGGTTTAGATACACTATCAATTTTGCAACAACAATAACACCCCCTTATATTCTTGCTCATGGATGGGCAAACTACGGCCCGCCAGAAGGTTTTATCCGGCTCGAGGATAGAATTTTAAGTTGCGAGTAAGAGGCTAATTAAAAGAAATATATATTTATACATTATCTATCCATCTCCTTTTTGCTTAAATATTATATCCCAAATTTATTATCCCAGAAGATCAGAGGTATATTTACTTCTTATATGTGAACAAGTGTTTTCAACTTTGAACCTTATAAAGAATAATTTCAGAAGTAAACTGACAGATGAGCCTCTAGCATCGTTCCTTAAAATCAGAACATCTCACTTCGAACCTCAGTATATGGAACTTTTAAGAATGAAATCGCAATTTCATTCATCTCATTAACGTATTTAAACCTTTAGGTACTTGTATATTGTTTTTAAAATTTTAGAAAAATTTATCTTGGTCCGCCAAACTTATTTTCTTTCGATTTTTGGCCCGCGGCAGAAAACGTTTGTCCATCCCTGTTCCTGCTTATCGGATGTGAACCCATGATCTCTTCAACATATGATCCTCTGAGGTGCTGACCACCCAGTTACAGAAATTCATAAAATCTCCAAACTTAACATTTTCGGAAACAGTCGAACACAGATAATCATTTGTAGGTGTTATCGGCTTGACATTGAAGCAAGGGCCGAGAAGCGGAAGTTTTTAGAGAAGGATTATGGTGGATCGCCATGAGGAGAGGGGGTGAAGGGTATTTTGGCCTCGTACAAAGGGAAAAGTAAGAGAAGAACAGATCTCAGAGGGACTCCAACGAATAAACATCTCCCAGTATTTACGAAGGATTATAAGTAACGTGACCAGACTTCCCGTTTTGAACGGGACTTTCCCTTTTTACAATTACGAGTCCCGGTGTCCCCGAAATGGACTGTGGGAAGCAAAATTGTCCCGTTTTCAGAAACCGCGCGAAAATTTGAGTAGCAGACGGCCGGCCACCACCCTGCCCGCCTCCGCGATGTGACGCCCGCACCAACCGGACGCGAACTAGCGGTGAGACTAGCGTCTGGGTCACACAACATCATAAATGCACCGGCTGTACAGCGCCTGCGCAGTTGTTCTGGGAGCTTTAACACTAGATTGCCCGAGATTTCTTGTATACCTATATTGCCCCAAAACAGTCAAAATGACTGCATTGTGAAAAAATAACAAATATGTAAAGAAATTTGTTTAAAATTAATTTTTAATATTATATAATAAAGGGGGGCGGAAGTAACTACAATTATTCATAAACCCATTTATATGTTATAGAAAAAGTCACCAAATTCTAAGAAATTGTATCATTATATTTCATAATTGTTTTTCTAATTGAAATTAAAAAACAGTCAAAATGACTGCCTTGGGCAATCTAGTGTTAAAGATGGGAGATTTGGTGAGCGCGGGAGATAAGAAAATTAGGTTTACGGTATGAAAAGGTCTTTACCAGAAGTGTATTTACAGTAGTTTTGTGTTGTTAAGATGGAAGGTGTTTTTTCTGTTAATGAGCAAAAAAGGTACTTTTCAGGCCCCAAAATTTCTGAAAATAATGCTTCGGGCTTATGACACCTCCCCCCTTTGCTATTTGACTGTATGTGGATTATGAAAAAAAGTGTTGCAATACATACTATGTTCAAATATTTATGCTACAACAAACATGTCCCTTTTTGAGTCAAAAAATAAATGGTCACGTTAATTATGAGCCACTTCGGAAAGAACTGAGCTTATTTCCTTTCCCAGTAATAAATGGAATCAAACCTATTTTTAGACCGATTTATTGTGAACTTTATTTTCGAGGTCCGGTTCTGAGGATCATCTAGTAATGTCAATATTTTCATTTTTTTTTCCTTTTATAAAATAAATGTCTGTGTTATTTATTGACGTTGGTGTCAGCATTGACTTGTTTCATTATCTCAACTAAATGAAGGAACACACCGTACGTGCTCTTGTTAAGTAGACAGGCAGGCTACGACGCTTTTATAAAAATGTCAAGAGATATTTTGCATACTTGTAATTATGAGCCTCAAAACCTATGTCTCGATTGTGCTTTACTTAAGACACAAACGAACAGAAATCGAAAGTGAAAGTGGGAACTTTCACTTTCACTTTCGGGCAAAAGCAGGAAACGGTTGTCAGCATACATGAAATAAATACCTACAAAAGATATATCCACAAGCAACACTCACGAATATAAAAATAGAGATGAATGTAATTAGATATTAAGAAACAAATAAGTATTGTTTCTGAATCTAAGATTTCCTGTTCCATAACTGATCATTGCTTTTTTTTTAACGTAAATTATACATTTTTTTAAGTTTTTATATAATACTAGATATAAATTTTCTCTATCAATATTATAATCGCTTTTTTTAACTTCCTGCTCTTTGCTGTTAGGAAAATTGTTGCAATTGGACAAAGGTGTGTAGCATTCACATAATCTGGGATTAAGAAAATTAATCTCCGTCATCCGTTAACCAAATCTTTATTGCGTGCTTATCAAATAAACAATTTCTATTTAATCACTTAAACAAACGTTTAATCATATTTTATCGACAGAAAACTAGGACATTTTACTGATTGAAAAATATGGTTTTAGAAATGTTAGGGTCTATCCATAAATGGTGTCACACTTTTTTGAATATTTTAGAATCCTTTCAACCACTTTGTTACAAAGGGTCACACTTCAACATCCCACCCTTGATACATTTCACCCAATAGTAAATAAAAATATACTTGTAATTAAGAAACAAAGCACTACGTTATAGATCAACTATGTGTTTTAATTACATTTGTAAATATAATAATGATAATCATTAGTGAACTTATTTTGAATGAAATAAGAGTAAATATTTACAACAAAACATAATATACAATAGCAGTAAAATATTAATATAAAAGAATAATTAAAAACAGTAGTGTTTTGGAATTTTAAATGGAATTTAATATATTTTGTTTTAAATATTTACAGTATGAACAAAAAATGCTCTAAAACAGTTTGAGTTTAAAAGAAATGCCTCTCTATTAGTGCTACTTAAACGGAATTGTGATCTCATCTCATATTAATTTTGGTAATTTAAAAAAAAAACTTCAAAATTCAATCTGCTGATTTAAAAAATTTTTTTTAACCAAAATATGTGGTATCATATTTTTTACCACCTCTCCCCCTCTTATCAGAAACTATCATAATTTCGCGAACTTTCTTCCCTCCTCCAAACATGGCATCATTTGTAGACAGCCCCTTAGTATAGTTCGTGGAACACTCGAAGCTCCACCTCGTAGACCTCAAAATGTACTGCACAGCCTACGTATAGGAAACTGTTATGTCGAAAAAAATTAAAGTGTGCCTGTTATTTGCTAACATAATAAGATCATAGCGTTTCCGGTATTGGGAATACAGTCTGAATCTGAAATCATAGTCACGGAATGTGTCATTAATGAGTTTCAATTCTAGATGCCAGATATTCGTATGCCACAGTTATAGTGAATATCTTTTTTTCTGCTGTTGTTGTAAGAACTTTTATTTTAATGATGCATGAAAGATAACAAAGTAAAATCTGAAAAAAAATCCGTCTCTTACAGCATACATCTCCTTTTTGTTTGAAATATCCTAAACTGACCGCTAAAGGTCTATGAAATTTAAATTGGTTATATCGCTTGCCTCAGGACTTTAACAATGAACAATTTAGGGGTTGAAAGAAGTAAAAGCAGGGAAACAAGAAGTTTCACCCCTGATCGCAAATCTGAAAACCCCTGAAGATTTTCTGGAACCATAATGAGGGTTTGTGACTACAAATTTACTTGGGTATATGGTATCTTATGTACCAGTTTACTGGATGCTCGTAACATTATATTTCGTAAGGGACCGTCTTCGGAGGTTTTATGCAAACTATCTATATTTGTTTGCAAAATTTATTTTTTCTTTCTCACACACACTATACAAATATTTGTGTATACATACATACATATATATTGTAACGAATTATCGTTACATTAAATTTCCAGATACAGACTTATCTACGACCGTGAGAAAAAACGGCATAAAGTGGAAATAGCAAAAGTGCCTTTTGTGAGCACTTGAACTGAGCTCATCTTTACCTAGTGAAAGGACGTTGTTTCGCTCAGAATAGGATCTTGAATAGAGGATTGTTAACACCTAGAACCACCTCAATCATTCTGTCTGAGCACTTGAACTGAGCTCATCTTTACCTAGTGAAAGGACGTTGTTTCGCTCAGAATAGGATCTTGAATAGAGGATTGTTAACACCTAGAACCACCTCAATCATTCTGTCTGAGGAATTCATTAGGATGCTGGTGAATTGTTTCCAGTGTTAGTTTCAATGTCATCCCGTAGAAAGAGTCTCATACGACAGAAATACTCTACATTGTAAGGGAAGCTGCAATACTTCCCTACCTTGTTCTTCAAAGGTTGTCAGGTTGTCCGGAGACATCGATTAATGATCGACGAGATTGCTCCCGATTACTGCAAACTCCCCTTGGAACCAGGCTTGCACCTGTACGGCTAGAGTTCTACAAGCGGTTTCCTCACCACGTCATCAACCAGATGTTTGATCAGCTGAAATGGAAATTTGTGGTCAGACGACGATATAAAAAGACCAGAGTTCATGGCCCAGGGAATTTTTGACCGATCGAGTCTCCTGCGAACTCATCGGCTGAGAACGTCAAGGCTAGCGACTGAGAGTGTCCTCCCCCCTTTTTCTCTCCAACTGATTAGGAAGCTGATTCCTGTAACGATCATCATTTCATTTGTAGATATTCATCGTTTTCCTCTAACTTCAACATTGTGTTTCTAATAAAGATCTTTAGTCTGTACGTAGGCCTCCGCTATCCTTTTTCAAGCTCAATTAGAGCCCAAAACGCTACAATATATATGTTTGTGTAAGTGTCACCTAGCTGCAAAGCAAGATGCATTTTATTTCCTTATATGAATTATGATACTGTAGAAAAAGAGAGAACGAAAATCTCACTTCTTTTTGCTTGTAGTCGAGAGCCACTTGGAGTCTAGGGAACTCGATTCTTTCATGACTGCCTTTGTAATTCCATGGCAACTTCAAGAGTGTTTCAATTTCTGTCGTGTTACGACAGTGAGAAATGAGTTTCACGGTGAAATCTCGCACTTGCTGGGCCAGTTCCATGTATTCAATCTGAGGTCGATGACAACAAATAAAAGTAAAAATTATTTAATAACGTCAACGATTGTTTATTAATAAAAATGAATGTTGCACCAATCTAGACACTAGTATTGATATTCACTACGGATAATGAATAAATTTTAACTACCTACATTAATTAACATCTTTCGAAACATCATTTCAACTGCTCCTGACCTTTACTACCTTTAATTATTATACACACCTATATATATATATATATATATATATATATATATATATATATATATATATATATATATATATATATATATATATATATATATATATAATGATACTCTATTCTTTAAGAGCTGTCTTGGAGGTATACAAAATATTTACATTTTCTTCAGATTGAATTTATCTTTCTCTTATGTATATATATATATATATATATATATATATATATATATATATATATATATATATATATGTAAGGGGCAAATAAACTCAATCTGTAGACAAATGTAGATATATTGTATAAAACCTCCGAACACAGGTCTTAAAAGAATAAAGTAACACGAACATCCTTTAAACTGATACATAAAAGATAAAGTAATATCTACGAAAAACTCTTTTTGTTCGGAATTTCCTAAACTACCAGCTAGAGCTCTGTAAAGTTTTAACTGGTTAAACTCTTTGTCAAAGGGCGTGAACCCCAGCGACCAGTTTATAGAAAGTGTTAAAAGGAGGAAAAGCAGGGAAGCACGAAGTTTCGCCCTTGATAGTAGATTTGAAAACCCTTGAGAATTATGTGGAACCGTAATGAAGGCTTTTAGCCATAAATTTACTTTAGTATACTTTATGTACCAGTATACCAGATGGCCGCGATACTATATTCCTTAAGGGACCATCTCCGAGGGTTTTATACAAATTATCTACATTTGTCTGCAGATTTATTTTATTTTTTCTTTGGTGGTAACTGACATTAACCTACCTATCTTGATGGTACAATGGTTTGGTTTGGAATGTTACTCTGTACTACTTAGCAGCACGAGGGATAATGACAACTGGACCTTCAGCTTGAAGCCGATTCCGACCAACTACGAACATCCATGCCACAGTGGGATTCGAACCCAGGAACTCCGGTACCGAAGGCCAGAACTCTAACCATTCGGTCATCATTCGGCAATGATATAAGGGGATTCTTCTTCTCAACAAGATGTAGGATTTAAAAAAAAAATTTCTTAATTTCTGTTCTGGTTTCTTTTGGTAGCTCACAGTAGGATTTAAAAACATAGTTTCTCAGAAGCTCCATAAGTTTGGCGACCATTGTCCCAATTAAAGATATATCTTATTGTATTTGTAATATAATTTTCATTGATTAATTTCTTTGAAAATAATTTAGTCTTAAATTCAAATCTTTTTCCAGTCTTAAGTTCAAATTTTTGCTTGCCATTATAACAGAAAATTTATTGAGACACCCAAAATACCAAGGAAACTTCTGAAGACTTATAAAACTAGATTTGGAGAATGTGAAGCCCTGACAAGATAATCGGAAGAATAAATAGCAAAGAACAACGCTTAACAGGCTTTATTTCTAGAATAAGATGTAGGATGAAGTGGAGTACGTACGTCATATGAGATACTAAAGTTAAACCAGAACAAATTTCAAAAGAAATCATTTATTAATGTTCGAATAAATATTAATAATATTATTATTATTACTTTGTACTATTAATCTTAAACTACCTTCTTTTAAACAGTAAATTTTTCTGATATCTTAAAAATTATTTTCAGTTTGATAGAAAGACTATTTCAAGTCCGACTCGTGTACTTACACTATTAAAAGGGATTAGTACTTAATTCATTTTTAAAAGAATTACTGCGAATTGATTATTTAACGGGCAAGTACAGAAAATGCAAATCCAAGCAATAATTTTTACCCTTAATATTTCAAATCCAGAAACACAGCTAGGTTTAGTGTGGTATATTAATATGAGTAAGCATCAAGTTTCTACCAGGTGGCAATTAGTGTAACGAAATAAGAGAAAATAAGCCCAATAGAGCGATTTCACGCAGTAGGGCACATCTCAACTTATGCCAATTCTGGCTTTAGTTTCAAACGGAAGGGCAGTTTATTGTTTGTCTATTGGCTGTTGTAAACATGAAAATGAATGGGAAGGGCATTATAGTAGTTCGTGACGTTGCGACAAATTGCTCTATTAAAGCACCTACCTCGAAAACGTGCATTCACTTCACTTTATCCATGTATGCATACGAAATAAGTATTTCAAATTTCACATACAGGATTAACTTGCAAATTCCTTGTAAAATAGTAATTAATAACCCTCATTACTCCTTAAAACAATGGAGGAAAATGATGTCATTACTGACCCTTATTTCTTTATCAGTAAGGGCACATTCTCCAAGTTCTCGATCCAAAACAAAGGCGTAATATATGGGATCGTTGGTTACTTGGGTAATGTATGATGGACTAGAGATGGCTTTGTACTTGTTTAGTCGGAACTCAGCCGCCATAGATCCTGCTTCTCGTATTATTTCCTTACACTTAGGGCAAAGACCTATGAAAAAATACACATTCAATTTATGTGAAGAAAACTGAATACCAAATACGACTTGTTGTAATGTACTTACAACACTAACACCAGTGTTCGTCTACAAAGGGGAAACACAGTAAAAATATAATACCTTATATTTGGATTAAGACATTTATTCTGTACACTATTTACAAATTGATACCCTACTTGATCATCATATAACATAACCAGCAATTATTCATGTTTTAAATTCATATTTGCACAATAATTATTACAATTATCTTTAGTTATGCGTTATTCCTTAATCAAAATGTTGAATTACTAACTGAGGCCTAAATAACCGTCATGAATATGTTAAATCTGTTTTACCTCCAGTAATAGTACAGGGGAGCAGGCAGGGTCTTTCCTCATGCGGTGTGTCTGTCCGGGCGTTCGGACGCACGGGATGTCGGTTCTGGTGTGCAGGGCTTGGGATTTCGATGTCCGGCTACTCTTGAATCCCAACTTCGACCCCCTTTTTCTTAACTCTCTTCTTTCCCAACTCATCACCTCGGTTTTAACATCCCTTTTTCTTCTTTGCCAATCTCTTGTTGGTGAAATTTTCCCACATCTGCACCCTCTTCAGGAATGCAGGTGGGCTCATTAAAATAGCCCCTTTTTTAAAAGCTGAAATTTTAGCTCCTGCACCCATAACTCACGGTTACATATCTGTGCGAGCTTGACCGTTACGCTTGTGCCATTCCGTGATCTATACCTCCTCCGCAGGGGTCCCTAAACTCGAAGTCCTAAATTTTTCTTGGAAATTTCTCTCACAGCTGTGCATGCACGTGCTAACCATCGTGGGAAAGTACCTCGGTACACGACTACATTTAATTTCTCCTTGAAAATGCGAGCATTATATTTTCTTTTATATCATGATAAAAGCCAATTTTTAAAAATTTTCATTTTCTTTACAGTTTTTATTGTTTTAATTTTAAAATGTCGGATATCATAAAAATTTCAGGTTTACTGAATAAAATAGCCATTTTACTTAAATTAAACAGAGAAAGTCGATTTTTAATATACATATTTCAAAAGTTATCTTGAGTGGAAGTAAATTTTATCTTTTTTCATTTGGTGTATATTCTCTGAGTTATTTGAAAAACTATTCCA
>CM063498.1:169053441-169068441 GCA_032207245.1 Pardosa pseudoannulata | reverse complement strand
ACACGATTGTGTTGTTTCGCTTCTAGATGCAGCATCAATTGTAATTAGTATAGATACTAAAATATTCGTATAGATAATATGAGTAATATATACTCTTTTCTGAAGTCTCTCAGTGCCGACCGTCAAAGTGCTTATATATATGTATACATATATATGTAATGTAAAAATTTAATACTTTAATCTTAAACTAAAATTACTAACTCCTCTATTAAAAAAACCACCAAATCCGCAAATTCATCATCTTTTTAGTGGCCTTTCGGCGTTAAACTCTTGTTTCCTTCCTGTTGGGGAGCTTAATTCGCCAACCTATTTTGATGGTTAAGAGCACTCCTAATTTGCTGAGTTAACAAATTCCTTTCTCAGACGGGTAGAATCCCCAAGGTTTTATAAGGCTGTGCGACCATCCTTTGTTGGATTTTCTGCTCTGTATGTTGCTTAATAAAGATGCTACATAACTTCTGAAAAATCTTGTTCTTTTTCGGTAACGACTACATCCCCTCGACTCTGTTGCATCCTCGAAGCATAGTAGGCCACGCTATGTTACACACACACACACACACACACACACACACACACACACACATATATATATATATATATATATATATATATATATATATATATATATATATATATATATGTGTGTGTGTGTGTAGGGGGAGTGTGAATTAATAGTAGGAATTGAATAACAGCAATATGAAATAAATGCTCATGAGACATATGCATAGGTTTGGTTTGGTTTGGTTTGGTTTGGAGAGCTACGGTCTACTGTTTTACACACGAGGGCTAATGAGATCGGGACCTACTGCTTAAAGCCGATTCCGAACGGCTACGAACACCCATGCCATAGTGGGATTCGAACCCACGAACTCCGGTACCGACGATCAGCGCCCTAACCAATCGGCCAGCGTTCGGCCATATGCATAGGAAGGACAATTGAAATTGGTTTGAAGCGCTAGGGTCTAATGTTTTGCTATACGAGGGCTAATGAATGACTGGGACCTACTGCTTAGCGCCGATTCAGAACGGCCCCCAACATCCATGCCATCAGCGGGACTCGAACCCTCATTTTGGAACTGAAAAGCAGTGTCATACTAAAAGTTCATCAAACAGGAATAATATTGCTAGCATTAATATCTATGATTATTATAAAAGTTTAATCCTAGTTGGTTGAAATAACGAATGTTGTTTGAATGGCAAAGGTCGTTATACATTTAATATTTGTGATTTTGTTGATTTTAGATTAAAATAAAAGAATTTTTTATTTTTTGAACGGTAGCAAAATTTTTCCGTCTTATTTGTATATAACTGGTAACATTTCCTAAATGATTGGATCTCCAATGTCATTAATCAAATTCAAATATCCTAGAACTTTTTTTTTTTTTTTTTTTTTTTTTTTTTTTTTTTTTTTTTAACATGACTTCATTATTACATTATAATACCATGCCATGATACCACATTAATAGTACACAATCAAACTATGATCTGAAACATGAATGCTGTTCCAAAATAAAGATACCATAGCGAATAGCATCAATATGAGTGTAAACTAATAGATTGGTGTAATTAATTTACATTTAACCCAAACATATGCCACAATTAAAAATTTGATTTCTTACAATTTATTCAAAGACTAATACGAAGGGAAGTAAAAACACTTGTGGGTAATTTATATTTATTCACAAATCAATGACATGTACAATTTTTAGGTAATAGTTTAATTTTATTTTTGATATTGTGTGAAAAATTAATCTCTCAAACTGATAAAAAAAATGCCAGCACAATTGAATAGAGTATGTGCTGCCATCTTTTGGAGAGTGGCATAGTAATATACGATAAAGTAATCTAAGGTGTGAATTTTTAATATATGCAGCAATTTTATCATAGGTTCGAAGTATTACTTTAAAATATTGCTTGCTACTATAATAAATGATGTGTATTAATAAAGTAACTAATGAACATAGAACATGTTCACACACATACCCGCACATATAACTAACATAATTATAAAACCTAATCAATGCAATTGTAAGTCTGCCTTAAAATAGTTTCCGGTCTATTCTATCCTTTTATGGCAAAACTTGACTACCATCCTTTGTTCTTTCTATCAAATTAGCGATTCCGAACGCATCAAAATTATATCTTGCTGACCCCACCCGTCTTATATAATGCTTTATATAGTTAGTTTCGCTTTCTTCATGTCATTAACCATCACGTGATTAACCATAAATAACCCTGATTGCTTGGCTCACACGCCTATGAATTCCCCTGTACTTGTTTTTTACACAGAAGCCTTCGGGAGATTATTTTACGATATACATTTTTCTTTTCCAAAATTCTTTGTTTTCTCATTCGGCTACGTTTTTACTTACGATTGCACCCAAACCAATGTGGATTCTCTTTCCTTTTTTATGGGCTAAAGTCCATTAAATTTATGTGTGAGTGAGTGAGTGAGTGAGTGAGTGTGTGTGTGTGTTTGTGTAACGAAGCGAAAAGTCATAAAAAAAAGGAGAAAAATTGGAAGGTATATTTAACTTTGTGTAACTTATCCAGGATATAGACCAGGGGTGCCCACCCAAATCGGTTGGTGGGCCAAAAATCAATTTACTGAACTGGGGTGCGCCGCACATATAAAAATAAAATGTGTCTTCTTTACTTGACAAATGTGAACTAATACTTTTGTAAGCAACAAAAACGTATAATTTGAGTTGCAACACTACTATACTGTTTTATACATCAAATTAAACATTTTGGAGGTTAGAATTTCAAACGCATCGTTAGCTTGCGTTTTCTAAATAAACAATACCTTAATTATTCCTTTATAATTAATGATAATTTCACAATAGCCATAAATATAATTTATAACTTTCTTTCCATACAACTTCCACTGACTGGTCGGACAGAGCATGTATAAGTAATGGCCGATTGACAGAATATTCTAGAACACTCAAATTTCAACGTAACCTGTCCAACCCTACTCAAAAACCAGGTTTACGTTGGTTACTATCAAGTCTTAATAACGTACATAATATGTGATATTTATTATTGCAAACATTAACAACTAAAATTCTATGTTTCAACTGTATATAGTCAAAATGACTAAAACTATATAGACAGTTGAAAACTTCAATTGGGCAGCAAAAGTTTTTAAATGGGCCGCATGCTACCCATGGGCCGCGGGTTGGGTATGCCTGATATAGACGAATTCCATAAGGCACGATCAAATTCGGACAGCCGTTTCCAATGCATTTTTATTTTCCGGAATATAAAAGTTAGCCCTTTTAATTGTCAACGCTCTAAGCACGTCGGTCCAAACATCATCCATGCACAAATAAGAAGGATAGAGAGCTTTCCCATGACCTCACAGTCCTAATATACATTTTGAAAAAGTGATGATCTGTATTTATGCTTCTAAAATTATCCACATGCATGAGCTTGAAGGCGAAGTTTAGGTTACCGTGAGTTTATCTGCGCTTTATTCTGAATAAATTTCTACACCGAAATAAGATTAAAAATGAACGTTAGATTTTAATAACCTATCGTTCTAAATTATATCATTATTTATATACATACATACATTTATATAAGTATATGTATTTATGTATATATATATATATATATATATATATATACATATATCTATATACATAAGTATATGTATGTAACAACTATTTCCTCTAGTCACAATAATTATGTAGCTCCTATTGTTTTTACTTGCCTGGGCAACTGGGCAAGGAGAAGCCTAATCAGCTAGCAGTAATAACGAACATTGCAGTCTGGCCACATTGAAGAGACCGGCACAAGTCTAATTAAAACTTTATTGCAGAGTTGCTAAAACGGACATCTTTACTAGTCAACGAAAGACAAAAGAAAAAAACACAAAAATCATTCTGTTCGAACAGAGGTGCACCCAAGAGCGAAGACAGAAAGAAGTTTCCCATGGGACAAGCAACTTACTCAGCGGGTTAAGTGTTAAGATCAGGGGAAAACGCGGAGCCATTTGCCGGCGACAGCTGGAAAACGTGTTGAATAGACAGAAAATTTACATATGTAGGATAGAAATCTTTGGGAATTGTATTGAAAGAATTTTAAGTCGAATACACTCCTTTGTTTAAGACATTTAGAGGATAGGAAAAAGATTTTAAGGAATTAGAATGGGAGAGAGGAGGTTTATAAGGAAATGTTAAAGTTCAATGATTTTGATATATTACATGTATATATACATATATAGATACATCTTACTTTACGGCCAAGTTCCGTTCCAAGGACTACGTCATTAAGCGAGGAGCTGAAGCCGGATATATAGGAGAATAATAAAAATTATTAAAATATAAGTTATATATTAACTTAAGATTATGTACTTTTAAGGGTGAAGGTACTGGATAGGACAATTAAAAAGGAAATCATTCAATGTGATTTATTTTATCATCTTTCATTCTTAATAAGCTACATAAACTGTACAACAGTTTAAAATCCACTCATCCATCGTTCAATTCCTTCAGTATCTATATCCATAGCCTCAAATTCTAGCATAACCACATTAATTTTGGAAAACACTTCAACATTTAAATTCACATTGGCAAGGCACTCAATTCTTCCATCTTCCATCTAAGTCCGTTTGTTAAGATTGTTAAACGATTCAATATTATTCACTTTTTCTATATGCTTCACATACACTTCTCTGATTTATAAATGTTTTTATTTAAAGGTATCTGGAATCTGCTCTATTTCGTAAACTCTCCAAATCGCAGGTCGAAAAGGGTTTGATCGTAAGCAAGAGTGGTAGTTAAATGAATAGGTAGTGAAATGAGGAGTATCTGCATACGAGCGTCTGCGAGTGTGCTTGTAAAAAGGTTTTAAAAAATTTTGTTTCTAACTACCAAATAAATTAGAAAATATCGAGAAACGAAAATTAAAATTTTGAAAATATAATATTACTACCCTATCAGAATAAAATGATAATAATAACAATCATCGGTTTGTGCAAGATAAACAAAACAAACAACTAGCCCAAAGGGAAGCAAGAGCATGCTTCCAAAAATGTAAAATCACCAATATCGGAAATTTATCGCCAAATTGGGAGGGATAGTAGCCTGGTCTCAACGAAACTTGAATGGAATATATTTCTTCATCTTAGCATAAGAAATTAGTCCTACACAATCTCTAATCACAGATTATGAGGTAAATCTTCAGGGATCCCCCCCCCCTCCATAATCCAAAGAACATTCGAACATTCAGCACTTCGAGCACAGGAACATTCAACCCCCAAAAGTAACGTTTTCCTTTCTAATGCGGGACGCTAGCTAATTTTCTATAAGGCGATTTCACGCAGTAGGGCAAATTCTCAAACTATGACAATTCTGGCTTTAGTTTCAAACGGAAGGGTAGTTTATTGTTTGTCTATTGGCTGTTGTAAACATGAAAATGAATGGGAAAGGCATTATAGTAGGTCGTGAAGTTGCGAAAAATTGCCTTATAGACACCTGGAACCTGGTATTTTACTGTCTGTGATTGGCTGATAAGTACATTGGCAGTGATTTCTAAAATTAGCGAAATATCTTGGCGAGGCTTTCCACGACTGGCTTCTTATCCATTGATTTATATTTGCTTCTTATAGATTAATTTAGATTGGCTTCTTATCTATTTCTCATTATTTATTCCTTTATTTAGAAGAAAAGTACAAAGAATGGAAGTTGAAAGTTCTAATTGTAAATATTGCAGCTCTCTGTTTTACTAGAAAAAGTATTTAACAAAGCATGTAAAAGTTTCTCATTTTGGTAAACTATAATTAATATAATTTGTAACTTAACTTTAATTAAATATCAGTAAACCTTTAATTAAATATATACTCGCCCCCCTCCCCTTGAAAAAAATTCTATATACGATCATGTCTCTGATTGTTGAAATAATATACAGATTCAAGGAAAGCGTCGCCAATATATTTCGCCATTTTTAGAAATCGCTGCCAATGTTCTTACCAGCCAATCGCAGTCCTAGTGGAATATCAGGTTTTAGGCGCCTTTAATTTTCTACACTCACTCATACAACACGGTTAACCCTGAAAATAGAGTTGAGAGCAGTGGAAAAAAACCCGGTTAAAACCCAGGAAAAAAATCGGGTTTTTTGGGAAGGGAATTTTGAAAATTTCCAAAACATGGGAATTTAGCAGTAGCCAATTCCTATGACACAATGAAAACCACCCTTTTTTTCTGTCTTTGTTGTAGACCTCAAAAGTTGATATTATCACAAAATTTAACTAATATATGCCATGAAAAAAAATTGAATAATTGGGATTAACTAACTATATCTGGTAAGGTATCATATTTAGCATGAAGGTATGAATATATTTTTTCTTAGAGAAATATCCAATATTTTTATTATCACATAAATAATAGGCAATAATCTGTAGTGTCATAAAACCCATAGATCATTATTTTTCTTGGATAACATCTCTATATATATATAATGTGTGTGTGTAGGAATTGAACACAAAATGCAACACTGTCGCTTGATTACACCTTTAAATGATATATGCATTACAAAAAAATAATAAACTGTTATTTTAACTTTAAAGATGTTTAGCATAAAGCAATTTACATAATAAATAATGATAAAAAATAATGTAGATAATTATTATATTATCAATTAAAATTGAAGCAACCAGTTATGCGTTTGATAAGACTAACAGGGTAATTAATTACATAAGTATTACTATAAAATCATTTAAATGTTCATTGCTATTATTTTTTGAATATATATATATATATATATATATATATATATATATCATATATAAAATATATATATCTCTATATATTCATAAATATATATATTATATATATATATATATATATATATATATATATATATATATATATATATATATATATATATATATATATATTGCCAAAAGTAAAAAAAAATAATCTCTTAGAAATAATATGGTAGTTTTTAAATAAGCACTGTTGAAAAAATAAACATTGTTAAAATGATTTTTTCCCAAAGTTCCCGGTTTTTTCCCCAAAATTCCCGGGTTTATTCCCACCTCTTCAAAATTCCAGATTTTTTTCATCCCTGAAAATAACTTACATTTAGGAATCTCTCAATTGCATCAACGTTGCCTCTCTCTATTAAGTCAAAGAAATCGGATTCATCTTCTTTCAGCTGTGCTAAGGGTACGCTTCCTCTTCTGTGCTCCAGATTCTCTAGGTCTGTTGTGTGTTCATGATGTTGTGTGTCCCCGCTAGCATTCGTCATCATCCAAGCCCAAATTCCTCTCCGTCTGGACTTTCTCGGTATCAAAGTCTCGACTGACATTTTAGACAATATCTAATTTTAATAATAGATATTTAGTAGCCAAATTAAATGAGATAGAAATTTTTTTCGGTACAGATGCATTATAGACGCCGTGCTTTTTCGTCAAATTTGGCGAATCTTTGGCGGTTTTATGGGGCGATGAGTGAGTTGGTGTCTTTGCCCTGTTAAAAAGTATCAGGATATTCTTGGTGTCGTCTAGATCATTTTTTTTTTCCATCAGTTTCTGGAATTTAGTAATTTAGTTATGACGGGTGTAGTTATTTCAGTTCTTCGTTTTTTAAAATTGTTAAAAAGTATCAGGTACCGCCATGTTTTTTGGGGATGATCTTTTAGAAAACGCGTACCCAGGCCATGTTTCTTTACTTGACGGTTTTTCAAAATAAGCGTTTTTCTGTTGGTCGCCAAAGAAAAACATGGTGGACGGGGCCGGCGTCTATAATGCATCTGTTCCTTTTTTTCTAAGATTAAAATATGTACCTTATCTTTATCAATAAGCACATTTTCCAAAATTGTGGAAACCTCTTTGGAGAAAGTTAATTTCGAGGTTTTAGAATTTATATATATACATATAAAATACATTTCAATTATTGACATAAAATTATATATCTTTAGAAAGATAATTTAATTGAGAATACCATGCAATAAAGTAGGTGTCTTTGCCCTGTTAAAAAGTATCAGGATATTCTTGGTGTCGTCTAGGTCAGGTTGTATTTTTTTTTGTCCTTATTTTCAGGGATTTAGAAATTTAGTTATGGCGGGTGTAGTTATTTCGGTTCTTAGTTTTTTAAAATTGTTAAAAAGTATCAGGTACCGCCATGTTTTTTGGGGATGATCTTTTAGAAAACGCGTACCCAGGCCATGTTTCTTTACTTGGCGATTTTTCAAAATAAGCGTTTTTCTGTTGGTCGCCAAAAAAAAAACATAGTGGACGGGGACGGCGTCTATAATGCATCTGTTCCTTTTTTTCTAAGATTAAAATATGTACCTTATTTTTACCCATCAATAGGAACATTGTCCAAAATTGTGGAAACCTCTTTGGAGAAAGTTAATTTCGAGGTTTTAGAATTTATACATATATATATAAAATATATTTCAAGTATTGACATAAAATTATATATCTTTAGAAAGATAATTTAATTAAGAATACCATGCAATAAAGTTATAATATCTACTTATCTACATTTTGTCAAAAATGGACATGGACTTTCTCGGATTAAAAGCATCAACTGACATTTTAGCCAATATCTAATTTTAATAATAGATATTTAGTAGACAAATTAAAGGAGATAGAAATTTTTTCCTAAGGTTAAAATATGTACCTTATCTTTATCTATCAATAGGCACATTGTTCAAATTTGTGGAAACCTCTTTGGAGAAAGTTAATTTTGAGGTTTTAGAATTTATATATATACACATAAAATATATTTCAAGTATTGTCATAAAATTATATATCTTTAGAAAGATAATTTAATTAAGAATACCATGCCATAAAGTTATATTATCTACTTATCTACATTTTGTCAAAAATTACAGCCAAATGACAAAGGAGTAGAAATGCAACTTGCTTAGTTTGTTCATATGAAGTATCATACAAGTTTGTACATATATACATGTATGTGTGTAACACGCCGAACTTTATTTACATTCAAATCTTTTAAATACCAGGTTCCTTGAAAATAAAGTGGTGATTTTTTGTGAAATTATTGGGTATGTAGAATCTAATATTTAAAGATAATTAAACCAATTTAATTATATTTTAATACGAAACAGATTCTTGCCTTTGAATATTAAATGCAGTACAAAAAGACTTTTTGGTACTATTAAAGAATAGGGTGCCCCTTGGCAAATTTGGTGAAATTATTGGCGATGTTTATGAAAACACAAACGTATTTCATCCGGATAACATTGTATCCCTTGCTATTTGGGATACTTTAATTGATGTAAATTGCACCATTGTAATAAATTTATTTACATTTTCTTAATTAACCAAAACCACTGAGAAAGCGGGAATATACATTTAGGGGTAATGAATCTCTAAATAGTTTACAAATCCAACTCCAAATTATTAGAAATTAGCCAAAGTGAACCTTTAATGGTTTATTATATCTAATATTTTTAAGCATTACGCACATTTAATGTACAAAAATGGGTTCCATAAGGAGATATGGATACAAATATAATATAAAATAAAATATAGATACAGATTGTTTGGACAACGCGAGATTAGGAAATAATATTAGGCTACCATGCTCAGAGCTTTATCGCCAAGTTGGCTGGGGCACCTTATTTTTCAGTCAAGCCGTAGTAATTAATGGTAAATACTAAAAATAGTTATCTGCTGAATAAAACTGCATATAACTAAAGATTACTACACACATACGAAAAAAAAAGAGCTTTTTACATTAATTTGGTAATATTTAGAAAGTTGTAGCCAGATTGACAATGTCACCTTTTTCTGCATTCAAAACTTTAAGTTGATTTAAAATTGAGAAAAGATATGAAAACATCGAAAACTATAAACTTAAGATTAGACTTTACCTTTTGAGGTCTTATTTTTTTTCCCTTGATAATAGGTAACATGAATTATTAAATTAAAATATGAAATGCTTCATCTTAAAATGGCATAAAGAACCTAGAAAAACTGTAATTGTTTATGACCAATCTGTTGCCATTCAGAAAAAATCAGTTGTTTTATTAGCAGTTTTTCAGTTGGCTTTACGTATTTCAAAGTCACGTTGCTTTAGGCTGCTACCATAACATTAGTCGACATATGTCACTGGTGACTTCAGCGTCATAATGGCATCAGAAATGGCCAGAGACGGGAATTTGGTACCAAATTTTATCCCTCTGACATCATTATGACGCAGATATCACCAGTGATATATGTTGACTGTAATAGGGCAGTAGCCTTAATAGAAGTTTTATTTTTGCTAACACGTATTAAATCTATAATCTACAATAGAACAATTTGTAGCAACGTCACGAACTACTATAATAAGGCGATTTCAAGCAGTAGGGCAAATTCTCAAATTATGACAATTCTGGCTTTAGTTTCAAACGGAAGGGCAGTTTATTGTTTGTCTATTGGCTGTTGTAAACAGGAAAATAAATGGGAAGGGCATTATTTTTATTCAATAAAGGGCATTATTTTTCATTAAAATTCATTATTTTTTGGTCAATAAAGGGCATTATTTTTATTTTCAAATTTCATGTTTCCTTTCTGAACCGCCGAACGATAGCCGGATGAGTAGTCTGCTGCTCTCCGGTACCGGAGTTCGTAGGTTTGAATCCCACTACTGGCATGGATGTTCGCAGCAGTTAGGAACTGGCTACAGCCTGTAGGTCCCGGTCTCATTAACCCTCGTGTAAAAAAAACAGTTGAAGGTAGCGGTTCAAACCAAAACTAAACCAAACTTTTCTGAGCCATGTCGTATTCATCCTGGATGGCATTTTTCAGTTGTGGGGAGTTTAAAACACCCGTTACATACATATATATATATATATATATATATATATATATATATATATATATATATGTGTGTATATATATATATATATATATATATATATATATATATATATATATATATATGGGGGGGGTGTATGTATGTATGTATATCTTATTGTACACTATTAAAAACTATGGTAATTTAGAAAATTTAGAAATTGTTTCTAATTATGTGCCAGATGCATTAAAAATAGCTAGAAATGGCCTTTTCTTCTAAATATCTATACTCTTAGACTTCCTAGGCATTTTTAGGGATTAAAATGGGCTAGTAGTCAAAATGGGGAGCTAGAATCCTGGAGTGCCAGAATCGAGCCTGGCAAAAGCTCTAAATATCTTCCTGTGTACCCAGGGAATAAATCTGTAGATCTGGATGATCTCTCACTGGGAAATTAATAGATAGGAGAGAGAGGTACGAAATCAGGAACAAACTACTCCCTCCACTCTTGACAATGATTAATGTTGAGGAGATTTTCATCGTGGCATCACAAATATATTATTTCCGTCAAAGGTAGTGGTCCGTCGCGAGGTATCAAACAGAGTTTGCAACGAATGGTTTATCAACATTGCAAAAGGAAAAAATTCTCTTGTACTCAAGAAACATATATTGTACTTGTCCCCTTCTTTCGAATCGAGGACTGAACGATTGCCGATAGGGTAGTATACTCCTCTTCAGTTCCACAGTTCAAAGATTTAAAACTCACATCATGAATGTTGATAGTCATTTACTTCAGCTATAAGCAGAAGATCCCTGTTTCTTTCATTCTCGTGTAACAAAAAAATAGTAGACCGTAGCTTTCCAAATCAGATATCTCAATTCTAGAGTTAGCATTGCTGCCTTTGGTGCACGATCTGCAACATCTGCAGAATGACTATGACGTAAGTGGCGGTCACCCCAGCCACAGTCGGCAAGAAACGTCGAGACACGGTAAAAAACTTCCAGGCGGTCAGCTGCACATCGCTCGCGTACACGGTCAGCACGCAGACGTCACGCTGCACCTGCACAACCCGTGTCACAAGAGGGTCATCTTCCCCGAGCGACACCGCCAAGTAGGAGAACTTCCTGGCCTCCTCGGACACCAGGGAGGCCTCCAGGGCCACCGATCCGAAAGCCAAGAAGTCGAAGAAGATCTGCTGCGTGACAGAAATGGGTGCCCAACGGTCCAATCTCGGCCACTGGCTGCTCACGAACAGGTAGATATAGCTGCAGGTTCGGAGAAAGGTGATAGACAACAGAACCAACACCTGCAGAGAGAACAGCTGGTCAGTTTCGCGTACCAGGGAGGCGGTAGAAGCGAAATGATGGTTCAGTCTCTGGATCCGGCGGGCCAGAAGATTGCAGGAAGAGGTGAAACCTGTCGGAGAAAAGAGATTTATTATATGGAGATAGTAATCCTAAAATATATAGCATAGTATCGACTATAATGCAATGGATATATATATGCTAATGAAAATAAAAGCTTGAGATGACAACTAAAATAGAGACAACATAAGTTAATTAAAACAAACTTAAAAATCCTTTTTTAAATAATCTAACCGACAAAAGTTAAAAAAATATATAACAATAAACGTAAAGATCTAGTATACTGAATGTATTTCAAGTCTAAAACAAGTTGATACTATGACTCAGCCAATGCGACAAGAGGAATGATCATAACGTATTACATTACCTAAGAGCCTACCTATCTACACCATAGAAAACGGCAAGAGGCACCAAATGAATGAGCTAAACAAAGACCAGTATTTAAGCGAACTAATTTGGTCATGTTTGTGCTAACTATTTGCAAAAATCAAATTACGTATGTCCCGGAAGAATGATGCTTAAAAAAGTAGTACTGTAAGGGATAAAAATTTACCGTGGGGTTTAGCGAGGAGGAAACCACTTTTCGTTGCAGCGCGTAACACACTGGATTCCGTTGGAAGCGGCGAAGACTGACCCTTCTTTCTTATCCCCTTGGGGTAATGGCTGACGAAGAAATATCCTGGTGCCTTTCTTCGCAATGATCTGTTAAGTCTGGCCATTCTGTCGTTCACAGACCGGAACATGGACTTGAGTTGGCTGCAAAAAGCGCAGTAGTAGAGAGCGCTACTGGCAGTGGTGATCCAGCAGCTGGTGGAGAGAAACAGAACACGGAACCAGTGGAAGTAGTTCAACGCAAAGTATGCTACTGGCTCTTCGACCCTAGTGTCCGAGAGGCTGTTTATGCTGTAGACCAGCGTCAACACCAAAGAAACGACGGTGATCCCGAACAGCGCCCGCAGTGCCCTTGCACGGCATCGTTCTGCGGTCGTGACCCTGTACCACCGCTGCTCAGCGAGTAGGCTTCTCTGCAGTTGCACCAGTCGGGCATGCCGTCCAATCAGGGAGTCTATCACTAGGGTAGTCACGGCGATGTCTATGAAGCCAAACAGCGAGTAAGGGAAAATCCAGCAAGTGGTCATCTTGTAGATGTACAGGACGAGGTCCACATTGCACAGGACAACAATGATGATACGCCACGCGTACCACAAGACAAAGATTACCGGTTTCTGTCCTGGACAGTGTACGGGCAGGCCGCTTACCATTAAGAAATACCGAAAAAATTTCGTGAACAACCCCTTGGTCGCCATCACCTTTCAGAGTTGGGAGTTACGGGAGACATGAGTAAAACCAATAATTTATTCCCTCTTTTTGGTTCATGATATTCAATAGAGGCAAGGGTAACGAGAGAGAGAGGGCTGTTATAAAGTATAAAGGGCCGACTGGAAAGTTTCTAGATCTTTAGCCGAGAAGGAGAGGAACTGTCAAAAAAGGCATGGCACTTAGAATCAGAACTCTAAAGAAAATAGTCCCCATTTGTAAGTTATTTGGTTTCAAAACGAGTTGCTATCGGACACTGACCTTAGAAGTTAAGTCGTTGCTTCCCACATGAAAATTCATAGTTTCGAAACTTCGACTGCTGTAATGGACGAAGTATTGGATCTTAGTCGTGTGACCCAGGATTCAAACCAATCAACTACGATTAATAGTCTATACTCTATAAATTAATCAATTGCTTTATCTTCGAAAAAAAGATTATTGTCTTAAATTTACCTCAGAATGACCATCTCCATGATCTGAAAATAAACCAATAGTTTACAAAGGTACTACGTAAGATTTCTCGTAAGATTTAGGTATCCAAGGATGGCAAGAGATTGGAGAGGAGATAACCGGGAGTAGTAATTCGTGATATTGGCCTCCGCTTACGTCGATTTTGCTGGTGAATGATATAGAATGAAAATAAGGGCTGTTTAGTTGGCAAAAGATGTTGTATATTTCCTAATTGTTTTATATTCAACAGTGATTTAGTGTCCCACGAAATTCTATACTTATCAGGTCTGCGAAATAGAAAATATTACAAGAGCAAAGAGGCAATTTTCATTAGACAACTCGGCCCATCTTTCTGCAAAGGTTGATCAAAATAATCAAGGAAAATAATCCTGGAGCTGGAAAATATCATCAAGTTGTAGTACACTAACTTCACAGGAAAGAACAAAAAATTCTCGATATTGAACAAAATAACCATCCAGGGATGATAAGAGTTCACACTCTGAAAATAAATCAACTCATTGCAAAAGAGACAAATTTCAGAAGACTATTGAACGAGACTTTCTGATTTCTGTCTCAAACTGATCACGAAGAGCGTTTGAGAGTCAATGAATAGTTCAGTTTCTGCACAGTGACGAATAGCTCGTAGTCCCGATATCAAGTGCTACGCAACACACTGCGATATTACTTCGCCTCGCTTAGAGCACACAGCCCCGCTACAGAGTTCGGCACCGCCCGAAAGCGTTTATCGACTGAGAAGAGGGAGTGTACCCGGCGTCCAGCCGAATGGTCAATATTTGGATAGCTCATCTCCTCCTTTGTTCTGTCAACGAGGATCTTTTAATGACTTGTTTTTCTTTTTTCATGACGCACGTCCCAAATTTCTGCCACTTTCCACAGAAGTTATATTTTCCGCAATAACCGTGACGGTTGTTAGGACATATATATAATATATATATATAATATATATTATATAATATATATATATATATATATATATATATATATATATATATATATATATATATATATATATATATATATATTGTAACGTACTGGGGATATGGTCGGCGAAGCCGTCAATGAAACAAGCTAGGAAACTATGTAATCT
>CM063498.1:168975941-169050941 GCA_032207245.1 Pardosa pseudoannulata | reverse complement strand
ATTCTGTGTGTAAGTTTTTTCAAAGAATCACTTATTAAAGATTAAAGATTGACTTAGCTTGGAACGCTACGTTGTACGGTTTTGAAACACAGGGGCCCATGTTATCGGGACCTATGGCCAATTACGAACAACTACAATCATCCATGTCTGCAGTTGGGTTCGAACTAGTGGATTTCAGTACTGAAAAACAGCGTCTTACTATTTGGTCACCGTTCGGCCTTTATTGAAAGAAAAAGAAAATATTTGTAATTTTATGTAACACAATAGCTTTCATAAGGATGATATTTTCACAATTGGAGGGGAAAATGTGCTGAAAGCCTTTGTATTTCTACCCTTCCTTGGCATAAGATTAATTGGGCTTTCTTAAAACCCTTTCAAGGTTTACCAGAACTACCGTACCGAATTTAGCATATTTGCACTGGTGTACAAAACTTAAGCAACAGGTAGGTTTTTTGCCATAACTCCAATAGAAATCATCTGAGAGACATGAAATTCAGATATAAGGGAGAGTATTATGTACATAAATGATGACAAAAGCATCGGCGCTGAAAAAGGAATACAATGCATACGGTATGGAATCAAACAAAAACAAGCTTTATTGAACGCCTTCGGACCGTCGAAGTACCATTCCGAATGATATGCAGATCCGTACGCCCCCCCTATGCTGAGTCCACCCCATACCATCCAACTATCTCGTCTGTATTATAATCTTTCGCGAACGAATGTAGGGTTATTTCGAATGCCCCTTTCCCTCCATACCAAAACAAGTGTCACACTCCAGACTGAATCGAGACTCGTCTGTAAACAGCACTTGGCTCCTGTTATGTTGCTCCAATTTCGATGTTCATCAACCCATATTCTTTGAGTTACACGATGGCGTGAGGTCAAAGGAATGCAGACCATTGGCCTACGTGCATAGAGACCTCCCTGATGTGAGGTCTATTACGTACTGTTTGTATGGACACCCTTCGTTCTGTTGCCAAGAACAACTGTCTTTGCAGCTGAGTAGTATTGTCTGTTCCGTTTCGACGAGCTGTTAACAGTATATATCGGTCATTAGTTGCTGTAGTGGCGCGTGGCTGCCCTTGTCGACGTCTAACATTCCATGTTTCTTGGAATCGATTCCATAGCCTTGCAACGACACTTCTGGCGACTCCAACAGGGCCACGCCACTACGTTGTGTTTGCCCAGATTCAAGTTTTCCTATAACAAGCCACCCCGTGGATTCCGGTAAATCACGTTGTTGAGACATTTTCAAGTCACCTTTTTGTCAAAATAATAATAATAATTAAATAAATAACTGAGAAATATAATTTCACAGTTAAGGCAGTGAAATAGACGTTTTTGCAACATCCCGATTTCCCGATCTTATATTCTTTTTCTGGTTTTTGACGTCATGAACTTTGATTTACATATGAAGTTTTCTTCTTGGTTTCCTGCTAGGCTTTAAATTATGAATGATTTATTTTATGTTACTTATCGGTCTAAGTATTTGCTTAATTTCATTAAAACCATGTGATCCCCTAATTGTTTTATGAATTGTATATGTATGTATATATGCACACAGCTCTAAGTATTTGCTTAATTTCGTTAAAACCATGTGCTCCCCTAAATGTTTTATGAATTGTATATATATGTATGTATATACACACACATATATATTATATATATATATATATATATTATATATATATATATATATATATATATATATATATATATATATATATATATATATATATATATATATATATATATATATATATATATATAGAGAGAGAGAGAGAGAGAGAGAGAGAGAGAGAGAGAGAGAGAACTTTTTTAGTGTAGCAACAGTCAATTTAAACTTTATCAAGCAGTTTCTGAACAGTTTAGCTCCTAGGACTGGTTCCGGGCGAAAACAAAATCGATAACAGCTTCCTTTAATGTAATTGCCCTTGACTTTCCTGGGTGATAAGGAATAAACTCAGATTCTTTTACTGACATTCAACAATTTGATAGCTATTCTAAGATAAAAACTCACTGGAGATATACCGATGTCACTCTAGGGATAAGATATGCCAAAAATAATGAACTGTAATCAGCTAAAAGCCTGATAATACTTAATCGTGAATAGAAACAAAGTAGAGATTTAAAAAATGATAATATAAAATAAAGTAAGAAGTCAAATTTTAAAGCATATGATTTTTGAGATTTGATTAAATATTTCATGATATTCTTCGACCGATTTACACCTCATTTTAAATCACTTTAAATGATTGTGAGTGTTGCATGTGAAACGGATCTACTCAGTGACGGTACAGTAGATTCAGCCCTGGTTAAGTTTAAATTTTAGCCCAATGGTGGCCAATCTATGGCCAATGGCTCTTTGCTAAAGTGGAACTATTTAGCATTTTTATTATTTGTAGGTTCTAGTTGGGCAAAATGGGTAGAAAAACCGTGATTTTTTATTCAGCACTCTTTTGCACTTAAAAAGAAACTATAAACAGGAAATTTTTTGCATGTATTCATGCAATGGGTTATTAAAATAGTTTTACACATTTTCTTAAATTGCAAATTTATAAATTTTTTACATCTTTTCTTATACACATTTTACCCCAGAGTTGGCGCAAAATGAGTAGTAGATGAGGTAAAATGGGTATTGATTAAAAAATACTATTAATTATACAAAATTTAATTAAATTATTATTTTTTAGCTACAAACACATTTATATGTGATGCAATTTATATTGGAAAACTGTAATGGCCACATTTATTAAGTTGAGCTACTTTCTGCTACACCAGAAACAGTCATCACTTATCCGGCCTTAGTTTGTACCTGCTTTCTTTTTAGTCTCGCATTTTAAGGTTTTTTTCCCCTTACAACTGCAGTGGTGAAATTGTTCAAAGGATAGCGATTTTAAAATACTTATATGGAGAAGAAATGACAAAATTCAAAGTGGCTGAACTGGAAGTTTGATTAGAAAGAGCTTTCATAGTAGCTATTGAAGTTTGTGCGCAGCACTGTTTGCTTTTATTTCTCCATCTTTCTCAGTTAACACCATTTTGTGTTTAACATCCTTTTTCCTTCACAGTATCAAATAACTGTATCGGCAGTTTACGAGAATGTCTCTTTGGCCACTTTTTGAAGACGGCTCTCCGTGTACCAAATCTTCAGGATTTTTCTTCAGGCTCACTTTATAGGGCAAATCCTTCGACATCCAAATGTTGCAGTGCATGGTTTGTGTTTGATGGGAGGCAGTGAATGGTGATTCTTTTGTCCACCGCTTGTTTTACTGTCTTCAACGCTTGTTTTACTGTCTTCAAGTGACAATCGAATATCAAAAGAATGGGTTTTTTTCAGGTATTCCACTTGTTTGAAAAAATGTCCCATCCAAGATTCAAACATTGCATCTTGCGTTCACCCTGACTCTGTATAGCCATGTAATGCACCAGGTGTTCCACTCTTGATCCAAGTTTCATATAAATTTGGACTTTTGTTCACAGTGAAAGGTAGAATTAAATTTCCAGTTGCACATGGACAAAACAACCATATAAACACGTGCATTTTTCGACTCACAAGCTCAATTTTACTATTATTGTATTAATTTACTCTATACAACATCAAATACATTTTAAAAATACTATGTAATATTATTTACACTAAAATTAAAGGGCTAGCTTAAGTCATTACATCTAAAAGTTTAGAACTTTATAATAAATTGTTAAGCCTAACCAATGCCCATTTTCTCCCATCATACGAAAATAATCATTGCACATAAAATATTTAAAATATTTCTTGCTTCCTTTTGAAAACCTGTTGTTAAGAAACCTTTGTAGTTGATTATTAAAATAATAATGACGATAAAAGAAATAAAATTTTATTTTTTGAAAGTTTTTAGGACCTTGGTAAAGAAGAATGTATTCCTGACTTCCAAACAAGGCAATTTATGTTGACAGATGCAAAATATAAAATTTCTTAAGGAAAATAAATGTTGCCAACAAATGTCTAAAAATACATTACAAAGCTAAAATGCAATTGTTAAAAATTATGATGTGTCTTTTAAGTAAATTATAAAAAATACCCATTTTACCTCACCAGACCCTACCAAAAACGGAGAATTTTTTTAACCAAAAGAGGACACATTTAAATTAGGTAGTAATAAAGGAAGCCACATAAATTAATAAACCTATATATCCGATTTTTTTTAAATAGTCATAGATTTTGTATATTTTTTCCAGTTACTACATTATAAAAATAAAGAAAAAACAATCATTTATTTATTAATAAAGAAGTTTTTAAGTTAAATACCTATAAATTAAACTTTTATATAGTTTTATCAATTTATTGCATTATACAGAAATAAGAAAAAAATTAAACAAATGATTTAAAGTTTTTTTTTTATAAAAACCTTCAAAATCTAAAATATTTCTGTATTTACATAAGGACAATAACTTGTTATAATATTATTCTTTAAATAATTTTTAAATAAACAAACGTTACCAATCCATCTGTCATCCAAAAGAACGGAAATTTTTACTCATTTTGAGCGTATTATACTAGATGAGCTTTCAATATCGGAGTGCTTAATACTCAGTGTTGTTTTCGAATATTTGACGTCCGTAGGCTCCTAACAATAATGCACCTTTTCATTAAAATATCTAACATTGACTTCGTTAAACAGAAACACACCAGTTAAAAGAATTTAACCCCTTCTATCAATGTGTTAGGTCCCAGTCTTGTATATCATTAAGCAAGAAGTTGGTTGAAGTGCTATTGTCACAAATATATATATATATATATATATATATATATATATATATATATGCCCTGGTGTTAGAATACCTACACCAAGTCTAATAGACCCAGTCGCAATATGCAACTGGTCTATTGCTAAAAGTGATATGCAGCTTCACTTTGAACGAGAAACCACCAAGGCTGCAGACTAGCCTCAAGAATGGGTCCTCGTAATTTAGAAGCAGGAAGAAAGCAGAAAATCTCCAAGCTTGGCTTGCCACCTCCTTAGTTATCGTTTGAGAACTGATAAAACACTGCGACCATGGACATATTTTACGTGCCTCAGCCGCCTTTAAATAACACGACGGAGTTTTGGCCGGTTCAAGCTTCTACCCCGTTACCCACCGGTTACGATACCGCTGTCTCTACCGACTGAGCTACCATGAATTCCAAATCAGCAACTACATATTTAAATATCAATTCTACAATTGTATGGCCATTTTTAACTGTGTAGTGTTTAATATTTGAAATATACAATTAGCTATTATAAACAGTAGCCACTGAAGTTTACATTCATGCCGTTCTTTCTTTAGGTCTATTACAGTGAACTCCTGTTAATGTGATTGCGGATATTATTATCAATCGATAATTGTTATCGAAAACACTTGGTCCCGATTTTCTCTAATCATTTTCATGTTAAAATTATCGCTTTATGGGATCACTACATCGGTTAATGTTATCAGTTTTCGAACCTCATTTTAGCTAGCAAAGGAATATTCACAATGTATTCGGAAGGAACCCAATCTTTTCTTTCCCTCGCTCCTATTTTTATTTCCAAAATTCTCCCTCTTCCACCTAGAGAAATGGGGAATGATCAAAGGAGTGGGAAATTACACGTTCGTGGAATTTTTCAGAAATACGCACACCCTGCTGGTGGTCAATGGTTGTCATATAAGCAGAAGGCTACACATTCTTATAGAAAATGAGAAGGAGCGAATTCACATTTTATGTCTTTCTCGTTTACACGCAGCTTGTCGATATGGAAGCCAGAAAGAAAAATGATTTAACATTAAAAAAAAAATCGAAATTTTAAATTATTATGACAGGTTGATGGAACTAACGAGTCAGATGGAGTATTTCTTGATATTGAGTCCCCCCCCTACAAGTGCTGAAATGAGAAATGAATTGAAAGTGCTGAAACGTGAAATTCAACACCCCTCCGATGATTTTAAATAACATTATGATTAAGAACAATTTATCGATGAGCTTCGTAGAAAAAACTGTAAACAGCCAACAATTGATCAATTTTGTATTAGGTATACAATTCTTAAGTTTTAAAGGGTAATATACAGTACATAAATATAAGGTGAGTTATTTTTATTTTATTTTGAAATTTAGTTCTGAAATTAAGCGGAGTCCACTGTATAAACAATTGGAAGTGAACTATGAAAAATTGTTATACTTTATTTTTCTAGGATAGATTCCTTAAACATTTTGCTGGGAAACTTCCAAGTATTAGCACAGCTATTGTATCCCATTCTACTCATTGAGAAAACTCTCCAGATCATGAAGCGGGATTTTATTTTTTATTTCATTTTACTTTTTTATGTTTCTAGAGAAATGCCTGTCATGATAGAAAAAAATCTCACTTTGTCATATATAAACTGATATTTATTTTACAATGATTCAGGATGAAGTAAGAAGTGAGTCTTCTACAGCGGTGTTATTTTCAGACGTCTCTCTCCGCTGTCATTTCTTATCGGCCAATGGCTGCCTTTCAGTTCTTGCGCATGTGCAAACGGAGTCCTTTGACCCGGCTGCAAATCTGATTAATACCGCTGCTGGAACTGTCATTACTGCAAGCAGTTTTGATCGCCGGTTCTGCTGGAAACTTTGAAATGCCTCCCATAAGAAACCCAGAAGTGAAGTATACCCAGGTACTTTATGAATCTAATTCTAACTAGTATAAAGTAGTAAGCTACTATTTCTGTTATAAACAAGTATTTTTATTATTCGTTGATTTGTAGGTTATCATGAATGTTTGGAAATATTCCTAAAATTTGCGCTGTGTTTTTTTTTTCTTTTTAAAATTTCATTTTCATTCGTAAGAATTTTGTAATCAGTTTCTAAACTCGACAGTTTTATTGTTTAATTCATTTCGTTTCTAAATTTACTCTAAATGAATTTACTTTCGTATTTTCTTAAAGTTATAGAAATGGAAGTAGGTGCAGCATAGAATAAACAACTTTTAACTGTCAAACTGTCATTAAGATTTTGTGACGATCATGATGAACACAACTGGATACATTATTGTCAATACTTCCCATTTTACACTGTCAAGAGGGGGAAGATATGCATTAAAAAAATGTTTCTGTAGTTATGAAATTGATCAACTAACATTGATTTTTTTGTAACTTCCCTTTTTATTCCGTGTGTGTACATTTGATATATTGCTTCTATCTTTTCCTTCAATTTTGAGCATACTTCGAAAGAAAAGTTTTCGCTTTTAAGCTGCAGTAATTTAGAAAAGTTCTTATTCAAAAATTGAAGTCATTTATATTAGTTTATTATCTTAAAATTTATAGTAACAAAATTATACTATTTAAAAAATATAAAAATTTTAAATCGTACTTATGCTAATGTCTTTCCTCCCGCATATTTATTCGTACCCAGGGTGAAAGTGAGAAAAAAAAAAGCAAAAGAGGATTGAAAAAAGCAAAAACAAAATCATTCCGCAGGGGCAATGCACTTGCTTTTTTTTCTTTTTATTTGTTACCGGCTTTTTGCTTGTGCGATTCATTCTAAACACGGGGAAATATTTATTCCCACTTTTATGAGCTTTTTAACTTTTTCAAAGAATTCCCATCGAAAGAATTTACATAGCATAGAATTTACACCTATCTTTTTCTTAGCGCTATTTCAGGCATGGGCAAACTTTTTCCGAGATGTGCCAATAATATTAATTTGTTTAGTTTAACATCTGTATAGAACGTTTCTACATCTATTTATCCTTAAAAGCATAAAATTCTGAGTCAAATTTACGTAATTTATAACTCATGTTTTTTTCTTATTGTAAAAAAAAATGGAGTGGAAAGAATAATTCTGAATCTAAAGGATATAACTTTTTTATCCAAACATTTCAATTAAAATTGTTTTATATGGCACCCTATTTAAACTAAAACAGAAAATACTGCGCAGGTAAGCTCAGGTGTCTTTTTCCATCAACATGGGCAGAATGTTAATCGAATGGTAGGCCGCTGCTTGTAGGTGCCTTTCGGATTGAATGCCATTGCTAGCATGAAGCCGAATGCTGGCCGATTGGTTAGGGCGCTGTTCATCGGTACTGGAGTTCGTGGGTTCGAATCCCACTATGACATGGATGTTCGTAGCCTTTCGGAATCGGCTTTAAGCAGTAGGTCCCAGTCTCATTAGTCCTCGTGTGCAAAACGGTAGATCGTAGCGCTCCAAACCAAACCAAAGCCATTGCTGACATAAATGTACGAACATTTCAGTATGACTACGAAGTTATACTGATTTGCCTTTAAGCAGTAGGTTCCAGTCTCATTATTCCTCGTGAGGTAAAAAAGTAGATCATAACACTCAAAGTCAAATCAACCTAAACTGGCTATAACAATGATTCTCAAATTATGTGTCTCGGGGAACGAGTAAAATTTATCATTTCTAAAAAAAAACTTAAGTCATCCGGAATAATTATTTTTCTCTCTATTTTTAACTCATTAATGCTTGTGTTATTTCTGTTAACCCTTTCATGGGCCGTGGGAAGATTACTTCCCATCTACACGGTCTTACAAAACACACCTGTGGGAAGCGCAAAACCCATTCTGATATATTGGTCTTGCTATTGGAATAACATGAAGACTAATTCCCGCTTCGGTTTTTCGCTGTCATCTATTGTTCGATCGATTGAATAAAATTAGCTGTTCTATTTCGAAAGTTTGGAAACGTGGAGTGAGAAATAAATGGCCCACGAAAGGGTTAATATGCATTGATGGATATCTTAAATCCTAGTCATTATAGAGTAGGTTGGATTGTTTATATCACCTTGATATAAATCATTAAATCACTGGATTTAAAAAAAAATCACTTCGATATCATTTGATTCAATAATTTTTTAAACCAAATATGAAAAAAAAAATTTTTTTCCAGTGCAACAGGCGATACAGACATTATCCTAACGCCTTAACAAGGCTGTAAACCTGTTACCTATTTAGCACCATCCGAGAAGCACGTGTAGCTTAAGGTATTCTACGGACGGGAGTTACATTACCCCCTCTGTGTCCTCGTAATTTAGAAGCAGGAACCAAACAGAAGACCCCCCCAGGTTTGGCCTGCCAGCCCCAGAGGTATCGTTTGAGAAATTGGAGGACAATGTGACTACGAACGTGCCCCAGTCACCTTTAACGAACACGGCGGATTTTAGACCGGCTCCAGCCCCGAACCTGGAACCTTTTCAGTTACGAGATCACTGCCTTTGCCAACTGAGCTACCGCGGCTCATATGAAAAAATATTTCATTTTAAAAAAATTATTGAATTAAGAATACTTTTTCAGTCTTTACTATTTTAGTCGTGATTAAAGAACGCTATCGACAGCCTTAGAATACACAGTAACTCTTACCTATCATTTGAAAAGGAAGAAAAAGGTTTATATATCCTTCTTTTACTAATAATAAGCCCAGTGGCTTTGGGGTAGCCCCACGACATAGGTCCGAGATTCGATCCCCGGGCTGGGCAAGGTTGACTCAGCCTTTCATCCCTTCAGTGGGTAGATGAACTGAGGACCAAGCGTGCTTGGGAACTAAACACTGGTAGGTGTCTCGATTATTTTTCTTGAATGATCTTTGTGTACATTTTATAACTTCATAAAATTATATCAATCCTAGAACAATTTCTAACTAGTTGGTTAGGACGCTATAATCTGTTTTGCAACACGATGACTTATGAGACGGGGGCCTTCTATTTAATGCCTATTCTGAACGACTACTAACATCCATACCGTAAGAGCAGTGGCGTGCGTTCCATATGTGCAGGGTGTGCACTGCACACCCTGGCAAAAATTATGAGGGACAATACTTTTCTGCACCTATGTCTACCTATCTTTATATGGTATATAATAAATATTATTTATAATATATTCAAATACAGGGTGTCTATAAAAGAACTCCGGGGTTTTAAAAATTCATATCTCAATAACTATAAAAGATAGCAAAATTTAGTCGATTTCTCTGAGAAGAGTAGCTCAAAAAGTTTTACTCATACTAATTGGGAATGTTTGTATCACTGTTGATGGCGTTCAGGGCGTTGACCTTGAAATGACGTCGCGAAATTTGAATGATGGCTCCACAAGAAAAGGCTAATGTGTTATTTGGCTCATAGAAACGAAGTCTGTAGTTACCGTACAAAGAAACTTTCAACGTAACTATGGTGTTAACCCGCCTTCTGACACCATTCGTCATGGTGTGGCAACCGCGACATGCTCGCCACATGGGAAGAGGTAGAAATACCGTTTAGACGTCTGCCGTGCCACCAACGGAACTCATAAAACTTTACTAAGTGTTAAAAAAAACTTGAATTTTTGTCAGTCATGTATACATGTATGTATGTTTTTTATTTATTAAATATTTTGCCTCAAAATATTCTTTTAAATGTATTATGTTTTGCTTGCTTGTCTTCTCGCAGTTCGTGAGGTACTAGGTGCTGCAGCACGTAGCGCGTTCAAAAGCAAACGAACATAGGAAGTTCTGATGTGTACGCATTACACACTAAATTGAAAATCACGCTTTATATGTATGGTCTACTGGAGAAGCACAGCATACTATAGCACTGAAGCAAGTGCAGCTATTTTTCCTGCACTTGAGATTCAGAATCATCCAAAGGTACGATTTATTTAGCGTTGTATTAGTGTTGAAGCGCTTTTGGTTTTTTAACCGATTAACTGGCCATACGACTTTTCAGACGGTTAATATTTAAATTTATATATTGTAAGATTTTGTTTTCAGGGCAATATAAAAGAAATATTTCGTCAATATAAAGGGAAATGTTTTAGTGTGTTAGAGTAATTTCGGTGATGTATTATATTTATTGAAATAATTCGCTGAAAAACAATGTTTTGTTAGACAGAAAAGAAACGAATTTTAACGGAAAAGTCCAAATTTTACCATTCATTATGTCTTACAGACAGTATATAAGATATATCTGTAACACCATATCCCTGGTTTTGTTTTTTAAAATTGGCAAGATGTTTTTCGCAAAATATGATTTCGAAATGTTAAAAACAATTAATAAATATAATTTAATCCACTGACCGAACAAGAAACAGTTCGTTCTATTGTGCCAGCGTACAGTGAAATCCTCTGCACGGGGAATAGACGTTCCGTTTGTCGGCACCAATGAGCATCCGGATGAGGCACCGCAGCGACGGGCGCCGTGTGGTGCTATGTTTGCTGAACGTATTAAGTTTTTCGCCGAAGCCCGAAGCCTTACACTATACAACAAAAGACATGATTTTTGTGCTAGTAGAATACTCATAAGTTTAGCTGTTTTTATAGTTATAATTCGACTACTCGTAGGTAAATATTTTATTTATTGTAATCTTTAAATTTGTATTCATAATAAATAACCCGTTTCAGAATGGAGAGCTCAGATGTCTCAATAATTAAAGATTTATTGGAAAATCCATGTTCTCTGCACACCCTGCATGAAAACCTACCGCACGCCACTGCGTAAGAGGGATTTGAACTGGCGAATTCCAGTACTGAAAAAGCAGCTCCCTACCCATTCAGCAAATTTTAAATATGAGAAATAAGATTGATAAATCGTATTCTTTAGTTTTCACCATCTAGGAATTCTTTACCAAAGAAGTTTTCTTTCATAGCATTAACTATACGCAAATCTTAAACTAATTTCTGAGCACGCCACTGTAAAGCTGTATATCTATTAACCAGTATAATAATAGAACATTAACAAGAAATGGAAAATTAGTTACTCTTTTATCTTGTCGGAGAATATTTTTTTTACTAGTTGCGTCATGAATTTTGTGTTAAATAAGGTAATTAATTTTAGGGCGTCAGGAAGTAACGTAATGATCTGAAAGATTTTCCTTATTGTCTCCTTCGTAAGCGGATACATATATTAGACAATTAGTGTTAGTCGGATCTCATTGAAGACCCTGAATCATGCAGAATTTATTAAGGCTTACATATATAATACTTCATGAGGAAAGTTAAATATATATATATATAGTCACTTATAAATGAAAGGGAAAGTTATTTTTGAGTATTCCCATACATGAATAAAAGTTTGTGTATCCATCAAATTTTCAAACTCTTAAATCTCTCTGCATTTCATAGAAACTTTAAAATTCTCTAATTATATAATAAAAAAAATTTAGATACATTTAATAATCATTAAATTCTGAATCTCAGAATTATCAGAATATCTTCTCAGAATTTAATCGGTTTTAGAACTACTTATTAATGGAATTTTTCTAGATAGTTTTTGTAACCTTTCCTCCTTGCATTTATCAAGTACACCTTTGTACATTTTCTTTGTATTTTATCTCTGATTGACATCATAAGAAATGTCAAAATTCCATAGATTAAATCATAATTATTTTATTTACGCGAGTATAAATATGTCTTCTCCGGGATATAGCCGAGCAATGGCCGATTGGTTAGGGTGCTGGCCTTCGGATCCGGAGTTCGTGGGTTCGAATCCCACTATGGCATGGATGTTCGTAGCCGTTCGGAATCGGCTCTAAGCTGTAGGTCCCGGTCTCATTAGCGCTCGTGTTGCAAAAAGTGGACCGTAGTACTCGAAACCAAAGCAAAGCAAACCAAAAATCTCCGGGATATAGTGCTCAAAGCTCTTAAAACATGCTGTTCATATATTGTATAACTGATATCCAAACAATTGTGTACTATTTACTTTACTTAAATATGTCTAGAAAATGGTAATAAGTTTAGTATTCTCTTACATCTGTATTGTTTAGGAAGGCTGCGGTTTTATTAATCTTCATGTAGCCAAACAGCTGTAATTATGTTCATTATATATCTGTAAATCATGAAGTTATTTATAAACTATGCTGCTCAGTTTTATCTTTCCAATAGAAAGCGTGATTTTTAAATGTCTCTGAAGAGTAAAAGATGTTAAAACTATTCTATGCACGTCTGTCTTCAGCATTTATAGATTTCTGCAGCTATATATCGCCTTTTCATCTCCCCACACTCAATTTTTAAGGGGTCTCAGGTCTATTGACAAGTTGAAAAATAAATTTACTTTTTCAGTTACTATTTTAAAGCTCTTCAAGACTTCAAGTAGTTGGCCGAGCAATAATCGAATGGGTAGGGGTTTTCGATACCCGAGTTCGCTGGTTTCAAAACCATGAATTCCGGAATCAGTTTTGCCAAAAGATGGCCGATTGGTTAGGGTGCTGGCCTTCGGTACCGGAGTTCGTGGGTTCGAATCCCACAGTGGCATGGATGTACGTAGCCGTTCGGAATCGGCTTTAAGCTGTAGGCCCCGGTCTCATTAGCCCTCGTGTTGCAAAAAGTAGTCCGTTGCCCTTCAAACCAAACCAAACCGGAATCGGTTTTAACCCTTTCATGGGCCACTTATTTCTTACACCATGTTTTCAGACTTTCAAAACAGAACTGCTAATTTAATTCAATCGATCGAACAATAGATGATAAAGCAAAACCGACTCAGGAATCGGACTTCCCGTCGTTCCAATAGCAAGACCAATATATTAGAATGGATTTTGCACTTCACACAGGTGTTTTGTCAAATCGTGTAGGTGGAAAGTAATCTTCCTACGGCCCACGAAAGGGTAAAGCAGTAGCTCCCGGACTTGTTAACTTTCGTGCAGCAAAACTGTAGACAGTAGCGCTGCAAACCAAACCAAGCCTTAAGTGGTAGCAAAAATTCCAGTTGAAAAAGATTGTTAGAGATTTTTTTAAGACTGAAAAAGGTTATTTCTATATCTAACCTATATCTCTAATTCTATATCTCTAATGAACCTTCTATATCTCGAAGTCTCTACTCGTCAATAGTCCGAGATATCTTTAAAAAAACTGAAAGAAAGGATGAAATATATCTGCAGCATTCTAAAAATGTTAAAGAAAAGAACTGCTTAAAACAATTTTGTTTGGCGCTGTAGAAAAATATTTTACCGTATTTTTATTGAAATAAATAACAAATATTAAATTTTGCATTTTGTACGAACATTATTCGTGATGTAAATAATTTAATTCGTTACAACTTAAGTTTCATTAGAGATATAAAAATTAATCGAATTAAAATATACAAAAATATGTACAGTTTAATATATGAAAAAAGAATTATTGAACGATTTTTTTAATGAAGATTTAAAACTACTTCTACTTTTAACACTAGATTTACGGATGTTGATCATATACCTATTTTTACTGAAGTGAGCCAATTTGACTCGTACAAGAAAATTGAAGTTTTTTTGCAAAGAAAATAGTTCCAAATTAATTTAAATGAAATGTTTATTATCAAAAAATTCATGGAAAACATTTTTTACATATAAAATCTGTTTTTGAAACGCATTTTCCGCAAACATTTCTATTACATTTAGCACAATGGTTTCTACATCTGTTTCTTTTGCATGATTGTTGAACTTGACAATTCTTTTGTGCGTCAGTAGCATGAATTTCTGTCATTGGAATGGTTGGTCATGGAAAAGTGTTCTCAGTTTCTCTATATTTACTTCTTAGTTCTTCAGCGAATTGGAAAATAAAACCTTTTAGTGAAATGTTTACTTGAGTAGTCTCTTTATGCAAAATCCAAGCATTGATAGCTGCTAAAGCTAAAATGTTGTAGAAAACTTGTAGAGGTGATCTGCGTGAATGAGAAGAAACAAATAACGTGCGAGTTGACTGTTGCCCAGGCCTGATAGGACCAATAAATTTCATGTTATGCGATTAACTGTTAAACCATTCTATGAGTCAAATTGGCTCACAACCGTGAAAATAGGTATACCCCATTTGATAATGCGAAATGAAGGGGTCTGCGGGGAAGAGGAATGAAAGTTTACATATATTTTATTACTTAACTAAAAACCAACGTGTGTTTTTGAAAAGTGGTGTTAAAGTTTTATACAGTGATCAGATTTTTAATGATTGATGAGTCAAATTGGATCGGTCCGTAAATCTAGTGTTAACTGTGAACTATGCTAAAAGTTCCTATTAACATTATGAAGCAATTCTCATGTGAACACCAAAACTTCCTTGTTGCCTTTATACATTATACATATATATTTTTTTTAAATTATGATTGGCGTGATCAGCAATATCATTTCCACATACACTTCAAGGCTGAAAGTGAGTTTTATTTTTCAAGGTAACGGTTGTGTCTCAGTAGAATTTGAGCATAGAAATCTGCATAGATTTCATAATCTATCCAAAGGGGTGACAAGTAACTAAAAGTTAGTTACTTTTATTAATATATATATATATATAGTGAAGCAACATAACACTGTTTCCAAATCTGTCTTTTTCTCTTTTTCAGATTTTTATTAACAATGAATTTGTGAATTCTGTAAGCGGCAAGACATTTCCGACTTTCAATCCGTATAATGGCGAGAAAATATGTGACGTTCAAGAAGCGGATAAAGTAAGTTGTCTGGAATGTGAATTTGTCCGCCATTTTTTTTTAATCTTATCGAGTTTCCGCTATTCATTAGTAACTACTACTGTCATATTATCTTGTTGAATGAAGGATTCACTTTGTGTATTGATAAACATCTTATCGGTCGTAACACGAGTTAGTCAGATTTTTTTTTCTTATTCTGATAGCTTTCAAGCATTTAAATTTGCTGCTTTCAATTAATTTATGAGAACATCAGTCTGGATATTTTCACACTTAATTATAAATTTATTTAAAGGGAATAAAATATTAATTACATAAAAAATGCGAAAAAGAAAATTTTGCTGAGGAAAAAAAACTAAAAAAAAAAGTTCTCGTAAATTAAACTTCTTATGAGAGAACATTCGCGTGGCTAGATGATTGCCGAATTAACTTGCTGTTTTCGGAACCATAATATATATATATATATATATATATATATATAAATATCATTTTAGCAAGGATAAATAAAAAGTTCATTTTAAATCTAAATTGATTTTTTAATCAACGTTCCCGTTCTGTGGTTCCGCATCGACTGATGTAAAAACTATTATTTGTCTAAATTTTTCCAGAATCTATGTAGTAGACAAGAACATTCGGCTTCGTTTTCCTGCATTTACAGTTATTTTTGTACCCACAAACAAACCATGTCGTTACACTAACCCGTACTACTATATGACCCGCGCTCAAGTATCAATCGTCAGAAAACGCATTAGTACGTGTCTCGCATACAATGTGTTAATATAGAGATTTGTAGCTGTTCAGAATGAGCTTTAAATACTTGCTTCCAGCATAGTTAGTCTCCATGTAAAATATTAAGCTTACAGTTCATAGCAAAATTAACATCATTACAATCTTCCTATGCCTGTGTATTGTAACTTTGGACATTTTTTAAACCTTTAATTACTGTGAACGTATTTTCAGAGACAGTTTGATCTCTACTTGTTCCTTTCAATCAGTTAATAGGGTAGCCGGTATTATACCAGGAAGATATCTCCAATGTGTATGACTTTTATTTTATTTTCGTCATGGAAATTTTAAAAAGACAAAAATAACTTTTCATCGAAGAAAAGTCACCATTGTGAAACGAGTTTAACCCCTTAATACAGTTTTTTAAGGCCGGCCAAAAAAAAATCAATTTTTTAATGTAAAAAACACAATTTAGAACGTTGTCTTGCCAAGAAAATTACAAAAATAATCAAATTTTATATTGCTATTTTTGGATTTTGATAACCTTGCAGAAAATAGTCGAATATTGCAATATTACACGCACATCGACTTTTTTTTTTGTTTCTTTTCGAATTAACAATACAAAAATAATCAAAATTTATATTGCAATATCAATAAAACGATTGGTTTTTTATTCTTTCACATAATTTTCAATTCTCGATTGCATCCGAGTGTGAAAAATTATAGCAACATAAACGGCGCTCGAATTATCTGGAGTGTGCACAGTTTAGTTAACGCTCAAATTAACTCGACCGTTCACGTTAAGGGGTTAATAAATGTTAATTTATCGGATAACATATTAATACTTAACTAGCTTGCAATTTGGTAAGTGAACTTACTAATCGGTTATGATTTGTAGGAGTAATAATACTTGGCCATGAAATCTGTGAATCTGCGCAACAGCAGTGAAGAGGTTAAACTTGTCACAGTTTTGCATTATTCTACTAATTAAAATTTAATAAAAATTGCAGGAAACATGTGACCTCAATTTTATTTATGTTGCTTAAATTATCATCTCGTATAGAAGTAGTTGAGTAACTGTAGTACTATTTACATATTGTACAATATTTAAGCAGACTTTACGTCGGATATTCTATGGTTAAGTATTGTTACATTTAATAACATTTGAGGATAAAAAAAATCAATATGAAATATTGGCTTGATCATGGTTGCCAACGGCAACAACGAAATTTTCTTTGACTATTTCTTTGTTTGTCTGTGGATTTTCTCTCTCAACTGTTTGTTTAGGTCCGGATATCCGAAGCGCTTGAAGTTATTTATTTATGAAAGAAATTGAAGTTTAAATTAAATACTAGACTATCTTTACAAAATGTTTCTTATAATTTCGTTTGCAATCACCTTTGACATTTTCTCGCAGATTTGATGCAAGACCTTGTTACGTGAAAAAATTCTGAAATTTGCTGTTTAAAGCCGCGACAAAATAATAATACTTTTCCTTTTATATGGCAGGCTGATGTTGACAAGGCTGTAAAAGCTGCAAAAGAGGCTTTTAAGATAGGGTCTACCTGGCGTACTATAGATGCTTCAGAGAGGGGCAGGCTCCTCTTCAAGCTAGCTGATCTCATCGAGCGAGATATAGACTACATTACTGTAAGTGTTATAAAAAATTTTATCTTTTATATAATTTTGCAAATAATTAAATAGTGTGACTATATCCGATAACGTCTTCATTTTATCATTTAAAGTTTACTTGAAATTTCACCAATGTATCAGTAGAAAAATCTTATGTGTGTATATATCGCTGAATGTTTTGCCTTTTCTCTTTACTTCTACATATTGCTCGTTTACCTGAGATGTCATGATTCTAACTGTATGGTGTAACTGTTACATCGGGATTGCGTTGTAATTCGATACCAATATGTCCATAACGCAGTTCAGAAAGGTATTCTATTGGCTAGTTTATTATAGAATCGCTATATATATATATATATATATATATATATTCTCTTATCCAGCAATATACAGTTAAATCACTTTTTTATTCATTGAGTTATTTGGAAGATCATTTTTATAAATAAAAAAAAAGAATTGAATGGTTTTTAAAACATATAAATATTTTACTAAGCTATACGGCAACAATTTTGTATATCAGACTATTAATGTGTAGTATGACTTAAAAGGAAGTTAATTGGTTAAGATATTATAAAATATCTCTAGGAAAAAGTGAAATTTATTGCTAAAGTACAATCTTCCATTTAAAAATACCAAAGTAGCAGAAAAAGGAAAAAGAATTCACTGCGTTGACCTATTTTTAAATTCAAAAATTGTATTTAAATTAGCAAAGAATATTTTAAGATTTGAAGGTCCCTATAACCCGGGGTTCCTGGGGGGGGGGGGACACGATTTGCCCATGTAATTCTAACGGTTTGACGACAATAACCTATAATTAATTTCGGATAATGGTTAAAAATATTCATAACTCAAGAGAATATTAATGTATGTTAATAGCATGTAATGGAACATTTATTCGATTACATATTAGAAACATAATCGTGCTTCTGTTTAACGAAGTCGCCAAATACCTTGAAAAAAAAAAAGGTCGTTATACGGAAAATTCGTTAAATAGATTCACCTTTTTAAAGTACCTAACAGATTTGAAAAGAATAAACACTAAATATGATTAAAATAGTTTATCCCATTTTTTGTATAAACTTTCTATTGTTTTTACCTATTTTTACCCATCAAAAAGAAATCTGCGATCTAAGAAAGCAAAATATTATCTGGTATTTTAAAGCTCTATTATCAGTTATAAAAATGTTTTCATTATAATTGTTCAAAAATCAATTAAAGATCATTGGTCATCATAAAATGTCTAAAGAAAAGTTTGAAATGCCTAGAAATATTTTGAGACGCAGGAGGAAAAAAAATTGTCTCAAAATACTTCTAGACGTTAGACATGAAGAAGTTTGTTAAGTAGAGAATGCACTTCGCTGTTTGGAAGTTATTATATGAAGAAATTATTTTACTGTTTTGGGCTCCAAGAAAATATTCTCTAAATATAGATCATTCAATTGTATAGTATATGAGCATCTTATCGCCTAAATAAGAAAGCCATGTAGCTCAGTGATGTAAAATGTTGAGTTTGACTCGACATCATCTTTCTTTTTCTATAAGTACAGCATCGAGTACCGTATGACTCCACATTTCTTTAAATCAAGAGTGCTGTTCACACTTGTTTATCTCCATTTGTAGGTCGTCAATATTTGCTAAACAAATATCGCAGTGTTAAATATCGCAGTGTTAACGGTTTGAGTTTCAAATTTTATTCATTCCCAATAATCTGGTTCAAAAATAGTTTCAGATTTGTCAAGTTATTTTTAATCTCGGAATTTCAATTCAGCTAAACAAGTTTGGATAGTATTTCTTTATTTAAAAACCATGTAGTCACGCACTCGATTGTGTGCTTGTTGCAAAAGAAAAATAATGTATAATCAGACTCGACATTGGAGTGCAAAGAGTTCAAACATCCTAACTTGCATAATCCCCGTGAGCAAACATTTCTGAGGAATCTTTCCTAATGAAAATGTCATGTTTGTTTTTATGATTTCAGTAAATTTGGAAAATTCTTTCTTTCAGAGTCTTGAAGTGCTGGATAATGGAAAACCTTATTCTGAGGCTATTTTTGATATCGAATGTACCATTGCTACATTAAGATATTATGCTGGATATGCTGACAAATTCCATGGTAAAACAATCCCTGCAGGTAATTATCACAATTTGAAATAACATAAAACTTTGTATATTACTAAACTAAAATGAGATTTGCATACTTTACCTGCTATCTGAATTTAATGAAATTGGTGGTTTTATTTTTCATAGACGGAAGCGTGTTTTCCTTTACTAGACTTGAACCCAAAGGAGTCTGTGGCCAAATCATTCCAGTAAGTTGCATGATATGAACTTATACGAACTCATAATTTAACTTGCATGAGAAGGTAATACTTTTGTTCTTGCAGTATAGTCTAAGATGCAAAGCTAGAGTAAACACTAACGTTACAAACATAATATTCTCTTTCTGCCTTACTACATGTATTTTAAGCTATATATTCAATTAACTTTTTAAAAAATTTCTTTGATTTTATATATTTAACTGGTCTTTCCGACTTTTCAAGATATGCATTTAAGCCTTTAAATTTTAGCCATTTTTATTTTGAAAAAGCGTTTTAATTTTACTCTTGTAACTCAAAAACGTTATCCAGTTCTTGACGAACAGTGTTACTATTGTTATGTACGCCAAACAACTTTTAAGAATTTTATTTTAAAGCATGGAAAAGTAATACATAGGTACATAAGCTTTCATTTTAATAAATCTTAAAAGTTTATGAACATTTGATTATACATTCGTGGAAACTGCATCGTGTAATCATTATTAATGTGGCTGTATTATAGAAGTATTTGACACTTCAAGGGTAGAAAAGAAAGTAGAAAAAGAATTTAAAAAAATCGATTATAATTCTTTAAAACAAGTTCAAGCTGGAAGCCTGCGAGCCAGTATGTAGTCTTTCTTGTAATGCAATTCAGCTCGCGTGTCTTTGATAGAGCAGCGATGGAAAGGATTTTTAATAGTTTATTGATCTTAATGTTTCAAAATTTTACATATTTTATAGGTTTTCAAGTTTATTGACTTATTTGAAATTAAGAATGTTCGCGGAAAGATTCATATGCATGTTTGGAAACACATACGTTTGCAAACAATTGTATTCTGTCATGAACTCTAGCAAGTTAAAGCTTTGTTCAGTTCTCCCTGTTAAGCATTTAAGGGCCATTTAAAAATCGCTGTTGTACTATCCATACTTTGAAAGACTTGTCATCAAAGATATGCAAGATTTTCGGCTCAAATTCTGGAAACTACGCCAATCAGCGAGTTTTGTTTAAGCGTTATGAGTTAATAAGCTTTGCAATAAAGACAATCTTCGAAAAATTATTAGTCCGTCCATTAGTGTTATTTTCAGCGGCCTACTTGGTCCTTGATTTAAAACAAGTTTAACACCCCTTCTTTGAAGACTCTAAATTTGGGAGTTATAGGCATTAAAACTATTAATACTAAGCCCTGTATTCAAGCAATGATTTAGTTTTTATTTATTTATTTTTAGTGGAACTACCCCATGGTAATGCTTAGCTGGAAGATAGGTCCCGCTTTGGCTACTGGGAACACAGTTGTGCTGAAACCTGCTGAGCAGACACCTTTGACAGCTCTCTACTGTGGCAGCTTAATAAAGGAGGCCGGTTTTCCGCCTGGTGTGGTCAATATTTTGCCTGGGTATGGACCAACGGCAGGTGCTGCCATTGCTGCTCATCTGGAAGTCGACAAAGTTGCTTTTACTGGATCCACCGAGGTACCCGAAGTTTCTGTTCCATTTTTCTCTTCCAAAAAAAAAATTCATGTGTATAATACAGAGGTTGGCAAACTGCGACTCGCCACGTAACATTCTACCCGGCTCAAGTAAATTAAATGGAGACGGCGCGGCCAGTCTTATCCAATATAAGTTTATAATAATGGTCACACATGGCGCTAAAATCATACTGTTATTTCAGTGACGAGTGGAATGTCAAGCATCAGTTTCGCATTAACAATACAATAATTGTCTTTCATGGCACTAAAATAACCAACACATCATTATTACAATCAACATTGATAGGAATTGCTAATTTAGAAGCCTATTATGATGAAACATTGTCTCAAAGTTTCATTCTTTACATTAATACAGAATTTAACTATTTTATACTAAGTTCATTTAAAATGTTTTCATTTGTTTCTAATTATTAACTTATTAACAGTGTGTATAAATGTTATGTATGTAAAAATATCATTTACTAATACAAAATGTAGCTTTTCCCCCCTCAAGTTACGCTGCGAGTAGAAGAACGTATTTCAAAAATACCTATTCTTTGTAACCTTCCCCATCAAAGCTAAATATTTTTACGATCTGGCTTGGTCATAAAAAAATTTGCCATAACTCGATCTGCAAACTTCACCAATTGGAAAGGCAGTAAACGAGATTACCGAGAGTTTTGAACCTTTTATGTCTAAAGTTATCTTCCTCCTAGATAAATGTGGACAATTTTGTAAAATTTCCGGCTTCTATAAGTAAAGTAATAAACTAGTAAAAATATTTAGTCATTAGTCATGCGAGTACAAAACTTTTATGCTCTTCATATTCCATAGTAATTTTATTAAATTATCATACTCTGCAGAAAATTTAGACTCCCCTTCCCACTAATATCTTTATCATTTGTGGAGAGACTAAAACTATTTGTTTTAGAACATAATAAATGACAGAAAATTTTCGAATTGATCAAAATCTGTTTATAACTCAGTTTTTGTTTAAAATATTTATTTCTGATTATTTACAATTTTTTTATGGTACAGCATATTGGTTATTGTATTTTAGCTTATGATAAATTTCAGAAAAATACAATTTGCAATTTCATTGAAATGAGAAACTAATTTAATAAACATGGTATCAGATTTAAACGAGAGGATTATCTTAACTTCAATGTCATTCATTTGAAAATTTCTTTTTTTTTTTTCTTCGTTGTCATCATCTGGGAAAATCTGAGGGATGCAAGTGAAATCGCGCTTTAGTTTAGAAACTATATTACCTCCATTACCGTTTATGGCTCCATGTTGGACCACTGCAATCCATTATTACTGTTTAAAGGGGAGATGGCTTTTAGTGGTCGAGAGTGGCCACCGATGGAAATGGGGATGCAAATGAAGTGCAAGAAGAGGGGGGGGGGGCTTATTCGTGCCATCTGGTGGCCCAGTATATGGAGTCAACCAGTCAACGCATGGTAATGAATGCCATCATGCCGGTCACTGCAGTCGCCCTTGGGCCATTGTGGGAAGGATATATTTCAGTCGAGAGAGATTAATTTTATTGTGTGTATAACCAAATTTGCTCTATTATAACTAAGTTTTATTTTTAAAAATACTAGGTTGGAAAACTTATACAACAAGCAGCTGGTGCGTCTAATACGAAGAGAGTTACCCTGGAAATGGGAGGAAAAAGCCCTTTAGTTATATTTGATGATGCTAATAGTATGTTGTTTTATATAATTTTTTATCTCTATCTTAATTAAAGCATTAAAGAGAACTTAACACAATGATTGCCATAAAAATTTTATGTAAGGTAGTAGAAAACTGTCGATAGGTTTTCAAGTTTATTGTGTAAGGAAAGTGAGAGCATTTAATCTTAGTATTTTCTATTTAATAGCATTTGCAAACTCGACTTATTTTTTAAACATATTCTACCTCAAATGATTACATTTTATCTTTCTTACAAATAATTCCCAGGCCAGATTATCAGAAATATGCAGAAGGTTCACTTTATATAGGGAAATACATAGACTATGACAGACAGTGCTATACATAGCTCAAAGACAGTCTACTTTGCTATTCCACTATACCCGAATGTGTAGGGTGCTGTTCTTTTGCACAAGAATTCGTGAGTACTGATTCCAATGCTGACATAGAATTTTCATAGCAGTTTAGAATCGGCTTTAACCCCTTGAGGACTACACGTAAATGAAATACGAGTCGACCGTTGTGATTACTGCTGCCGTTTAACACCATCTAGTAATTAAATCTAGCATTTAAAAATTAAAATAAAACGTTCAGATCTCCGATTACGCATACGCGACGCTGGTCTCTCAATATCAACCGGAGATCATCGCGTGAAGGCGACGCTGGACTGATAAGAGTGAAATCGCTGCGTCACTTATACGAGACGTTGATCGCTAAGGGGTTAAGCAGCAAGTTCCGGTCTCATTACCCGTTGTGTTGCAAAACATTAGACCTTAGCGCTCTAAGTCAAATCAAGCCGATCAGCTGTGACCCTACGGCTCTACTGAAATAACCAGATGTCGGTCAGTGGTGACCCTTATGGCTTCAATATGTTAAGTATCTATATACTAAATAAATGTATAAATGTACTGTTTACATGCTAAATTTATTATTCTTTAATCAATACATATAACTTAATTCTTAGTTTAATTCGTGGAAGTATTATTGCTTTTATAGAACACATAGTGAACTGTTTGGGATTAATAATCTTGTAGTAATGTTTGTAAAACAATTTGTTGTCGTAAATACCTTAATCTTTGCTTATGAACTCTCATTACTTAGTTGATGAAGCTGTCGAGATTGCCTACAATGCAGTCTTTGCTAACATGGGTCAATGCTGCTGTGCAGGAACGCGAACTTTCGTCCAAGAAGGCATCTATGAAAAGTTTATAAAGAAATCTGCTGAACGAGCCCAAAAACGAATTGTCGGAGATCCATTTGATGAATCAACTGATCATGGACCTCAAGTAATTTCATTTTACAACAGTATTTCCCTTCCATTCTGTTGTATTTAGTGTTCCTATGGAGTACTGGATAATTTTTATTTGACACTTAACCAAGTTTTGTGGCATGAATCAAATTTAAAATTTCCAAACATTTTTGTTAATTCTTCCCCTTTTAAAACACGAAATTGTCAATTTCCCCCCTCTCTTAACTTGCCTAACGTACTTGGTACACCACGAAATAGGAAATGAACAATATGAATGCACTTTATTTTCTCTGATGAAAGTGCAAGTCATATTGTGATACGTCGAATATAGAAAAGAATAAATGCCATATCGAATAGGAAATTTTGGAGGTGAAATGGCTAATTATAATTTGTTAAAATAGCTTTAGGAGTATTTGCATGCATTTATAAAAAAAAAGTTTATAATGGGACTTCAGTTTTTGTCATACCTACATTAATATTATGCGTGTGTGTGAGACAGAGCCATTTTCAAAAACGATGGCCACATGGTATGGCGCTGCTCTTTAATATCGGGGTCTGTAGGTTCGAATTCCAGCTCTTGCATAGATGTTTGTAACTATTTGTAATCTGTTTAAGTAGTATGTCCCAAATATACATTAGCTCTTGAGTAGGAAAAATAGACCATAACGCTTCAAATTAAACCATTTTCAATATAAATCTTTTATTCTAGATATCAATCAAGACAAAACAGTAGCAAAATTAAAATAGCACTTTACATAAAATGACTTCCTGATACTTTTACTCAGAATATTGGTAAAATTACATTTTAGCGCTTTCAAACGTGACGACAGAATGTTTTAGTGTTCCACGTGATCGCAATGAAACTTGACCTATTCAGAGCTCACTGCAGCTGTAAGTAAAATGCGGATTGAGGTGAAAATTTATTAACTAAAATAAGCAATTAAAAGGAAAGCATGTGGAAAAAATATACATAGAATTACAGTAGGGGCATGTTACAGACAAAATGTTTGAAAAGACACTCAATAAGTTAAGTGTGATTAACAAAAAAGCCATTTAATTATTTTTGTCATTTTTAACATTTTCAACCATTATAAGTTAATTTTTTTTTCATTTTAAAGCATTATGACAGTATAAACAATAATTGTGGGCTGGACTATACAGATTTTCTTAGTGTAATGAAAATTTTCGAAATGCCACCCCTTACCTATTTTGATTTCGTTGTGCTTATGCTGCCCCCTCACTGCTTCATAATTAGCTAGCTCTGCAAATGCAGAAAGCACAATGCCAATTGATTGAGTGTAAGCAGTGGCGTAAGCAGAATTTTTTCAAGGGGGGTCATAATTCTAAAAAATAATCGCCCGCATAATTTTTACTAAAATTTTTATTTTTGCGATTTTGTCTGAGCTCAAGAGGGGTGTTTAAACCCCTAACCCCCCTTGCGTAAGCCCCTGAGTGTCAGTTCTGGGTATAAACAAAGTGATTTTCAGTTACGTGGCAACTAGGTTATTAAAATGTACGTACGTCGTGAAACTTTTATGAAAACCAGTGAAATGGTGCTACAGATCTTCGTGGATTTCGACGTCGAAAGAAGATGCACCGGGTTATTGTTTTAAATGTTACAATAATATCAAAATGTTAAAATAAAAGTTTTCAATGTGTTTTTTGTTTTTGCCTACATTTATTTATTGTACGTTTTTACTAAATTTTCGACAGTAAAGTTCTTTTAGTGGAAATTTTTTGTACTTTTTCCCCCACAACCTTGTAGCCCATTGGAATGGCATGTCTACAAATATTTGAATCAGCCCACATTGTAGTGGAACTACGGAGTACATTGAATAGGTCACATTTAATTATAAACTGGGGGGCTTTCTTTTCCACTTCGTGTTTTCATTTTAATGTCGGCTGATGGCCGAATGGGTAAGACTCTGCCCTCCGGTACTGCAGTCTGCAATTTCAAGTCCCGTTGTTGGCATGTACGTTTGTAGCTGGCTTTCAACAGTAGATCTGTCTCATTTTCCCTCTTGTAGGAAAACAGTAGACCTTAGCGCTCCATGTCTAACCAAACCAGTAGCAAATTGTCCGTAACATTCTAAATCAAATTCCCTAGTAAAGTTATTTTTATTACGTACTACACAGGGTTAGAAAATATCCCATGTTGTTGAGATAAGTATTTATCTACCACGATTTCAAATGGCATATAGAAAACATTTAAACAATTTGACGATCACTAATATTTTATGGATTAAATGAACACTGGCCTTTCTCCCATTTCAGGTAGATGAAGAGCAATTGACCAAAATTTTGGACCTTATCAATTCAGGTGTGCAACAAGGAGCAAGATTACTGTGTGGAGGCAAAAGAAAGGGCACTAAAGGGTACTTCGTCGAGCCAACCGTGTTTGCTGATGTCAAAGATGATATGAGAATTGCCAAAGAAGAAATATTTGGACCTGTGCAGCAAATACTGAAGTTCAAAACAATGGAGGAAGTTATTGAAAGGGCAAATGATACTATGTATGGACTTGGATCAGGTGTAGTCACACAGAATATCAATACAGCCATCACCTTTGCCCAAGCGGTGAAGGCAGGATCAGTGTGGTAATTTTTGATGAGTAGCATTTATTTTATTTTAATCCACATGTCGTAGTTAAACAGGTAAGAACAACTGGTTTTAGGGAAATAACAGGAAAATAATACTCCAATCCTACCTTTTCGGTAGAAATTCGTATAAAATATTTTCTTTTCCTTAGTATTTAATATACTATTTGTTGCTGACGGTATGCAAACTGCATCAATAACTGTCGGAATTCATATCAAACATTGTATACTATCACCTGAAAGTTTGCATTTATGGTAGTATTCTTGGATGTACATTATTTTTCCTACACAAATCATATAAGTTCTAATCTCGTTACATTCACTTTTTAGATTTTTTTTAAGTTGCGAGTTGTATTTTAAAATTGAACAAGTGTTCATTACAGTTGATTTTCCAATTTGTGTGCTGCTTCGAGCAGCGAAAGTTGTCAGCCACAGCTTGCATGGGTATTCTTAGCCGATCGGAATTTGCTCCAAGCAGATGGTCTGATCGAATTTGTTCTCATGGAGCAAAGTGTTGACATTATCCACATGAAAAGAGTATGATTTCCATACTGCCTAATGTAATCGTGCACCAGAGAAAGACCTGATATAGCTGTGAGATCGTCCAGGTTGATTCCCATCAGGAAGGGGAGGGGGGTAAATCGAACTTATGGGGATACCCCAAACAGCAGATAGCCTTCAAAGTGAACCAGCCAGCAAATGTCGAGCCGTAAATGCTGGCAAATCTTGTGGACAACCGCAAAGAATTTGAAATAAGAACTGATGAATGCTTATATCGACCTTCTACTCTAGATGGTAGCATTAGCGAGGACTAGAACTCGTGGACCTAAAAAGTGCTTTTGGTCCTAGACTAAAGGCAATTTTCATGATTGAAGATATGAAGTTTCAAATTAAGAATAAGTCATTCCCCAACTAATTAAAAATACTCCCTAAAGAAAGAATCTAATCAATCTCATTTATGGCATTAATCTCATGAAGTGGGGGATACTTTACATATTACCTGATTAGTTGAATATTTATTTCTTTTGTACATGATTTTTTAAATGACAATATGTAAATACTGAGTGTCTATATTACTATTCCTTAGGGTCAACTGTTATGATGCCACAACTCCTCAGACGCCTTTTGGGGGATTTAAAATGTCTGGTCAAGGTAGAGAACTGTAAGTAAAAATTTAATTTTTGCATTTAATCTCACCAAACGTGTTAGATGAGTAATGCATAAGCATGTTTTTTATAATTGACAGTATTAGTGCACCTGAAACGTTTGAACAATTTTAGGATTTAATTTATTTAATACCAACTGAAAATTTCGCACTTATGTGTGAAATGCTGAATGAATTTATCGAAGGTTTATAGAAAAGTTTATCGCAAACAAATTAAGAATAACAAAATTCAATGAGGTGTACAGTGTGTACCAGAATAGAGGGAGAATAAACAATAGGACTTTATGGGATGTTATTCGAACACTGACTGCTGAAAAATACACACTATCTTTACAAAGGTGGAGGACAGATTAAAAAAATTATTCTCTCCTTGTCGATGCAATATTCTTTCACGAGAAATAATGATTACATTCTTCACAAATTCTTTATTCTTTACTGTTAAAAACATATGTAAAGCTGTGGTCTCAAATTACTCAGAGTTGAATATTCTACATTATTATTACTCTAGCGCAGTGGCGTACCTAGCGGGATGAGGGATACAGGGTCCGCACTGGGCGACACATGTTTGGGGACGGCCTTCTTTTCTATATTAGTCCAAAAATAAAATTTTAAATTTTTGATAAATATATTGTAGCCTGGAAAGTAAAATTATATGACGAAATTAACAGTATTGATAAGATAAGATAAAAAGTTGATAAACAATTTCACATGAAAGAAAATGGTTTCAGGTTTTTATGGCTGTATCTGCACTAGAAGAAAAGAAAAAAAACTTGGAAAAGCGGTGGCGGAGGCCACCTTGATTTATTAAATTTATTCAAAAGTACAGGCTGGAAAATTGTGTACCAAATATAGTAATGTTGCTAAGAATTTAATTTTACAACTGCCACCAGTGTCGCTAGTTGCGAACGGAGCTTCTCAAAATTGAAGTTGATAAAAAATTATCTTCGTTCTTTAATGAGTGATTTAAGACTGCAAAATCTAGCATTATCCTAGAACAAGAAATTACAAATAAAACTTTGAGAAACACTGTACATTAATTTTCAACTAAGAAAACTAGAAAATAAAAATACAAGTTCGCCTTTCATCTTCACATTGTACAATGTGTTCATTTATTAAATAGATGTAATCCTACTTATTAATAAATATAAAATATTTTTTTTTCTCGTGTTTTTTTTTCTGTAAATAATGTATAGATGTTAATTCTCATTGAAAAAATTATATAGATTTATTAAAAAACCATTATTGAATTGATTTGAAAAAGGCTGCAAAAGTTATAGGTACGACGGTGCCTATATGTAAACTGAGAACAACCAGAATGAAATATAACGAAAGGTTACGTAAATAATACAGTTTTTCAAGTCTTGACAAAAGCAAACACTTAACCGTTTTAAAATTATGCTTTGAGACGAGTTGTCTTGCCCTGCGTATAGTAAAGAGCCATCGCAAACGCAACAATATATCGTCATTCAGCACTTACGGTGAGTGTATACCCGCCATTTTCAATTCCTGTTTCTCAATGTGTTAACCCTATGGGGGAAAATAAAAATTCTTTCTGGCCAGCTTCCATTTGAAGACTTCTTTGAAGAAAAAAAAATTAGACCGAGATAACAGTAAATTCTCAACACGTGCAGGAAGAGTTAATTAGCTCCCTGAAGACTTTCACTGGAATGTTGAGTTATACAGACTTCAGTGCCGTGGACAGCTGCGCTAGGTTATGCGAGTGAAGATCCATGATGCAAATCTCTGGTGCTCTCCGAACCACGCACGTATACGACGAGCTTTGACACGTCGGATTGTCCTGCTGGTAGATGCCATCATTCTGAGAAAAAATAATTCGCATGTAGGAGTAAACTTGTCCACAAGATATGTAAATACTCGTATTGATCCATCGTGCCTTCCACAATTATGAGTGAACTGGGGCAGAATACCATGAAAATAACATTCCCCAGACCATTAATACTCCCTTCCCGCAATTGCTGCGCCGAACGATGGCCAAATTTTAGAGCACTGCTCTTCGGAACCGGAGTTCGCGGGTTCGAATCCCGCTGCTGTCATGGATGTTTGTAGCCATTCGGAATCTGCTTTAAACTGTAGGTCCTGGTCTCATTAGCCCTCGTGTGCAAAACAGTAGACCGTAGCGCTCCAAACCAAACCCGCAATTGTTGCAGGGTGTTAACTTTCAGACATTTCACACTGTATACACCAACGTGCATCTGTCTGATGGAGCATAAAATATCTCCACAACCATTGTTCATCTGTCATCTATGGCCCATGGTTAACCACATTTGCCATGTTGTTGATTTTAAACAGTGCCATTTTGCCATGCACGGTTATACTTTTACCATGAGGGCCTGTGAACAGTTTACAAAATTAGCCGTTTCAGAAATGCTTCCACCCTGGACTCTAAAGCCAATGATCATGCCCTTTTGGACTTCGGATAAATCGTTACATTTCTGCATAACTACAAGACTGAAACGTTTTCCGAATGCTTACAACACACTTTATATATCCACAAAATTTGTAGATGACAAGTGCATTCTGCGATTGGCTATTTAACGTTAACGTCAAAAGTAGGTGGTGGTGGATTGTGCATATGTATATATATATGATATTTCTGCATGGATATGTGTATATGTAAAATCAAATGCCCCTCACTGACAGAACACCTTATCTCTAAGCAGGTGGCAAATAATAGTTTTATACTCCAGTCATGTAGTGATTCGAATTTTCAAGGGGTTAAATGGAAGTAATAATCTTTGCTTCTGTGTACCCTTACACTGCCAAAGCATTCGAAGGAAAAAAATATATCTTTATAATCAGGTGCTACATTTGCACAAAGTTGATACCAGTCAATTATTTTGGATATTAAATATAATTCTCAAAGAGTGCTTCTTAATGCTATTGTTAAGTACTTCATATTAATCTTTTAAATAATTTATTCAGAGTTGCCCTTTTAATGAATTTATCCAATAGTATTTTTTTTTCCATCTCTGAGAAGAGAGTTTTTACTCTGATTGTATACATAATCAGATGATAAAAGTAGTTTTATAGTTAATAATTTCCTTATCTTTAATGTTACTATATGCTAACTATTCATTATTAATAAATCACTTAATGTTAAAAGATCTATATATCTGTTTAATATTTCTTTTAAATTCATTAGAGTATGAGCTTGTATCAATCTACGGGATCTTATGTTTACTTTATCATAATCCTGCATTAATTTAGAACTGGATCATAAATTTTAATCCAAATGTAAATATTCAATTTATATGCAATAAAATTGCTGCTCATTTAATATGCTTTTAAAATTCTTCCTCTTGTTATAGTATTTGTTAAATACGTTTTAATACAGGTGGAGTTTCATTGAACTTTTAAAAGTTTAATTTAGAATTAAAAATATGTAATCGAAGTATCGATGCAAAAATTAATGAATCATTTCATAGGATTCTCAACATAATAGAAATTTCTTAGAAAAAAACATTTGTTTTCTTCCAAGTAATATAAATTCTTGAATTTTCAATTAGTAATTCAGGTATTTTTCTACCTTTACTAGATATTCCATACAAAAATTTTAATGAGAACCTTACCGCCCACACATAAACAAATTTACCTGAGGATTTATTTTTCTACATATGCAAAACTACATGTCTCCTTGTTGTTGTAATTAACATTTCCATTCCTTGTAAATTTGAAGCATATTTGTCAACTGGAATGTTAATTATTAGTTTAGCTCTTTTGGCTGTGCTTGTTTACAAATTAACTTCTACTTGCTAAAATAGTTTGACTTTCAGTTAGGATTTAACCTATATGAAATGTATAAGTATCATATTTTTTTCCTTACAGAGGTGAAGATGGTCTACATGAATATTATGAAATAAAAACAGTGAGTAAAAATTTTAAATAGTTCTTCCTTGATATGTAGTGTTATATTATGAAGGTGTAGAAAATAAGATTATTCTGATGGTGAGCTAAAATGTACTAATTATAAAATCTGCATAAACTTAGAATATAACCTTGTGGTAAACAATTTAAAGACTTAAAACTATCTAATGCTATACTGAATATGTCAAAGTTATTCAGTGTTTGCAATATTTTTTTAATAAACAGGTATTAAAGCACTGTAATTACTACTAAATTGCTAATCTTTTGGTAAAATTTGTAGAATAGTATCTCATTTTTGGAGACATTTCTTTTAATCCATGAAATGCTTTTTCTTACAGGTGACGATTAAGATTCCCCAGAAGAATTCTTAAATGATCAACTGTATTTTTTTCTAAATGTTTTCTAAGTATTTTTTCTAAAATAAATTTTGCAAGAGATAATTAATGGAAATATATTTTTGTCATTTTTATTAATAAAGTTGCATGAAACAATAAGACTTGTTTATTAAATTAATTTAGGACCACACGTCTTTATCTTTTAGCAGAAATTAAATGTATTCTATGACTTGGTACTTTAATCAACAAATGCCAATTATCACTTTTTCAGAACAGCAAAAAATAGTTTGCAGAATTTGTGTTCTTGAAAAAGTTTTCCTTTGCAGCAAATGTAGGTGACACTCTTAAACACACTATTTAATTTCTAGCAATGCAATTTGAATTGACATTTTATAATTTTTTAGCTTTGCTCAAAATTTTATTCGGTACTTTGACTGAAACTATGCTTTATCACTTAGAAAGCTACATATTTGGTACCTAATGAATCTTGTATCACAAATTTTTTTCTTTATTAAATGCCATCTTATATTTAAAAAGACAACCAAACACTAATGAGGACAAACTGCGATATGTAAATATTTAAAGTTATTTAACTCTGTGCATTTCATAACTTGTATTAATGAAAATTTTAAGGCAAAGTGATTCTGGCATAAATATGCTCATGTAGCATTCACTGCTCAGTTTTATACATTTATAGCTAGTATGGTGGGAAATAATCAGTCAAGTAACCATCTCAATATTACTATAATTTCAACAATGTTTGCATTTCTCCTGCATATTCCAACACAGGTGCATGTTTCATATTTCTGCATCTATATAAACTATAAAAAAGAATTTTAGGACAATATTTGTATGTGATACATTCAAATACTTGATAATGCATTATTTAAATCCACAGCCAGTTTTTAAATCAAATTTATGTATGCTATTTTAATACATAATTTTAAAAATTTCTATACTTTTACCTCTATTAGTATACTAGATTTGCAAACTTATTCTTAAAATTTTAATTATTTAGAAGTACTTTATAAGAGACTATTCTAGAATTTTTAGTAATTTCCTGCAATATACGTAAAATGTATAGAATGTTTTAATAAAGTCTTTAAATGAATTAAAATCGAAAAATAATTTTTAACAAGTTCTAGCACTAAATGTTTTCAGTTAACAATGTTACCATAACTTCTTAGTCATCCAAATATGCATTAAAAACTCAAAGATTCAGAAACACTAAGTTGGCTAGTTTCAAAGACTTGCTACAGAATATCCTTACAATTTCTTATGTTACACTAACACATTTGCTGCAAAAGCCACTGTCAAGTGCATTTTCCAACATATGAATTACAAGTTGGCATGTCAGCAAATGGGTTAAATGCTATTTCATTCTACTTTACTAGTTGTATTTTTTATGAACTCATTCAGGGTGTATACTGGGAAACCTTTTAGAAATTTCCTGTAATTACCCCTATTTAATACTTCTTTCAATTTTTAGATATAAAGTTGTATATTTTACTATGAAAAAATCCCAGTGCATTTATGAAACTTAAAAATATTTTCTGTCTTGAGGATGTTCAAAATAAACTGCAAGAACAATTTTATAAGACAACTCTTACCATTTTGCTTTTAAATAATGCAATCTAAAATATATATATTACAAGCTTATCTCAACTTATGACATGTTTGGATTACTTTTAAATTTTTTTCTTTTCCTCTTTCACTGATAATTCCCTTTTCTCTATACTCATTTAACAGCAAATAACTAATTTTAAAAGAATGCAAAATTTTTTTTGACTGGTTGAATGTTTTATTTAATATTTTATATAAACTCGAGAAGTCAAGGAAATTATGAAAATTTTGAGTGAGTAAAATTATTTGATGGTCAGCCAATGTGTTAAACTTGACAAATCTCAGACACAAGCACACAGCAACAAAAAAAAGTTGGGGGGGTGGGGGGGTGGCAAGGCTTTTTATGCTTAATTATAACTGAGTAAAAACTTAAAAAGGTATTTTATGCATTTTAATTTTTACAATCACCATACACTTGTTCTTTTATAAACTAAAGAATATTTTAACATAACTGAGCTGCATCTAAAATGGATATCAGATTACAAAGTTTACTCAAGTATATACAGAACAGCAAAAGGAAAGCAAGCAGCCTTTTAAATGCAAATTACATTTAACAAAATCATAAAATGTAAAATTTTATTGGCGAAATATAATGAAATATTACAAACATGGAATAATGAAAGCAAAGTTATGATTTTTCATGGTTTCTGAGCTGGGATAGGATTTCTTAAGACCAGAATGACTGAATCTCCACGAAGAAACATTTTTGAAATGTAACGATCTTTTGTTACAGGTTTAGCTTTCTTCTTTCCCTTCCCTGTCCTTGGCATTTCCATCCACATTTCCTTAACATTTTCAAGTACCATGTTACAGTGTCTAAAAGAAAAAAAGATACAAATAAAATTACTGGAAATGTTAGTATTTTCATTTCAATAACTAAATTAAGATACTTCTAGAATGTTGGGTTGTCAATGAATATTTAATCTTATTTTAAAAAGACCTAGAGTAAAATTTTAAAGTACTCCACTAAACAATCAAAAACTCAAAAGATACCATAGAAATTTTGAGGTCCAAGGCCCAAATGGAATGGAGCCACACAAACTAATCTTAAATTTTAAATGTGAACATTCTACTACACGTCTGTTCATTTCATCCTCTTCTGGTATCTACTAAAAAAATTTCCTCTAATTTTAGTATAGTATAAACCATATTAAAGGGTTAATTTTGCCAATTATTTTTGGCAAGCTGGTTAGTTGAGATCTCAATTATAAATAACAGGTTTTTTAGAATAGGCAATAACAGAACATTTACAACATAAAATATACTCTAAACCATTTACTTTGTAACTAATTTCAACTTTTAGTAACACTATTTTTTACTAATTTGCTATTCATAGAACTACTGTTAGAATACCAAAATTATATGACATATTGACTACAAATCTAGGTCTGATGATACAGAGTCAGTGCATAATATTAAGTCTTTGAAAGTATGCTGAAATGTTATCAACTTGAAATTTTTTTTTTAATTTATGGTCAATAACATATACAATCTACCAGTTTTGAGAAAACAGCTGGAAAAATGTAGCTTCTGAAAAGAAATAAGATGCAAGGAATGAAATCTATTGGAAACTATAAGTAACAAACTTAAATTCTTGTATCTTATTAGATGTTTACCTATTACCTAGTAAATACAAAATATACAACTAAACTGTAAATATCCAAACTCAAGCTTCATATCAGTATTTAGACATGGGTATCATCTATAGAAGAGCAAATTCATAGTTGCAATTCTTTGTTTTGTCAGTTTCACATCAATACAGAACCATCAACTTCCTGTTATAGACTTAGCATTAAGGATTAAATGTTACAGTTCTTGCTCAAGCATACTGATGCTATTTTTTCAATTTTTGACATGAAATTATGAAATAAATACCTAACCAAAGTTTGAATTTCCAGAACATCACTAGATATCTCTACTTTAGAAAATGTTATCTGACAATAAAAGGCAAACATTTAATTTAACACTAGAACCATGGTATGGGTCTAAAACTATTTTGTGTCACCTTAACAATTTATTCTTTTCCAGATAGTGATAACAGAAATATCAATTTTTATAAAAATATTTCTGAGGATAAATTTTGAAAATATATTTTAATGAGTATTATATTATTTTTGTTATTACTACCAGAAAAAAAAAGTAAATCTGTTCAGAAAACAAAATAGTTTTGGGATTATAATGATCCAACCTGCGGTTCTATTGTTAATCAACAACCGTCATCCAGGTCTGAAAAATGACTGGCAGTTACTAAACAGAGGTGTCAACATAATGTAATAATGAATAAATATTTATTTACTTATAACTTATTGAGAAAATCTGAAACTAATGCATTTTACACACAGCTCCTGCCGTCATGTTCTTAGTAACCACTCAAAGTTGACTATTTTTAGTTGATTGCCAAAAATGAACATGGCACAACTTTGAGTGCTTTATGTTACAAAACTGCAAACCTAAACTTTAACCTCTTGCCTTATGAATTGAGCGACAATTGTATGTGCTACTTTCGATGAAAGCTTTTCTCATGCTTCGTGACCAGAAGCAGTTTCATCACTAACTAAATTTTGCCCACGTTATTTTACAGGACAAACTTATCTTCAGATGTATCCAAATCGGTATCTGTTTTAGTTTCTAAGGTGTAATCAGGACACTTTCCAGCACCGTTATTAGAATCAATTTTCCTTTTTGCCATTAGGTTAAATTTTTAAGATTCTTTAACACATTCGCTGCCGAACCTGACGTCATATATGCATTTTCCTCTATGTTGATCACGTGCTGGCGCGTGATCGGCAGCAAATGTGTTAAAGAATTTTTTAAGCACCAACAGTTTATTATTTATTGTATATAATACTCTATTGCAATTATGCCTAAAAATAAACGACCAACTCTTATATTGCAAATGTAACAAACAGTAATGCAAAAACAAACACTTTATCGCCTAAAAACAATAACATGTCTGATATGAGCTTTTCACTTTTGGCCAGAAAGAATCATCACATGTCTGACAGAAGCTTTTCATTTTAGGCACAGCAGTACGATCACGTCTCCCATACGTTGTTTTAATGCAAAGGGTTAAAAACAATGGAACAATATTTGGCACTATGGTCAGACTGAATGTTATTTTAAATCTTTGTATAACTGTACCTTGCATGGAAACTGAAAATAAGAAATATAAAATTAAAATGTCACCTAGAAACTGCATCTACACATTGGTGTTCATTTGTTTTGGAAAAGGAAAGTGGGGGGGGGGGCATCCATCTTTCCACAAACATCTGTTGAATCAGCAAATAAATATCCACAACTAGAAATTAAGGTAACAACTTACCTTATCAACTGCTATCTTTTTCTGTCTTTATAAAAAGAAATTAGACTTTTTGTTGAAGTGGGAGGGTGATTAAGATTTTTTTTTCTTTCCAGATTTAGTTTCTCAAATTTTCTTAGATTTGCAACACAATCTAACATCTTTTACCAAACAAAATGAAACCAATCAAACTGTATGCTCATATGAGTACTCCTCAAACAAGTTCTTAAGATTCCAAGAAAAAAATTAAGGTTACATTATGGTGTAAATATGCTAATTTCAAACTATGCTACAGAAAACATATCAAAATTAAAATAAAACGAAACTATATAACCTGGAAGATATAAAACACATGGCAATCTGAAATAAATGTCAAAATATATACCAACTAAACTAAAATGACATAGAACTGCTAAATCCTTAACCCTTGCTTAATGCCAAAGATACCAGATTACCCTGTTTATCACCAAATTGGAATCTACAAAATTGAATAAAACACATCAGGGTGAAGAATGCACCCTTACCATGGAGCTATTAATTTTTTTCTAATTACCTAGAGTTATTTGCATCGTTAAAAAATTAGTTTGTCTCTGCAGTGATCAATGTGCTAGACTGAATTCTAAAAATACACCCTTTTTCAGAATGCTTTAAGCTGAGCCTTTTTTAGCTAATCTTTATTTCATCCTGATTCTAAATTTGAGTAATCGAGGGAGATGATCATGATTATCTGCTTTTATCTTTCTATACTTTAGATACTGTATCTGAAATGTCAGTAATCAGTGTACTGACCTAGAATCCTACTGTTCCATGTTTGAAGGATACATTGAACATTTTATATAACCAGGTTTGGTTTGGGGTGCTACGGTCTACTTTTTGCAACACGGAACTAATGAGACCGGGACCTACAGCTTAAAGCCGATTCCAAACAACTACGAACACCCATGCCACTGTGGGATTTGAACCCACAAACTCTGGTACCAAAGGCTAGCACCCTAACCAATCGTTCATTTTTATACAACCAGAGAATATGCAATATAAATGTATAGGTCTGGGTATCCTCTGGCGGGAGAAAGGTATAAAATCAGTGATAAATATTCTCCCCTCTTGAAAACGAAAAAAAAAAAAAAAATCAAGAATTTTCAGCATACCATCACAAATAGGCAGCTTGTTGCAAACTGTCAAATACTTTCAGTATTGTAAATATAGAAAACTATATAAGGTTATCTTAAATAGCACACTATTTACAAAAAGTAAATACTAACCTGTCAAAAGCTTTTACTCTTCCTAAAAGTTTCTTGTTATTTCTACAATTAATAAGAACTTGCGTGTTATTCTTCACAGACTGTGTTAAAACTGAGAGGGGGCCAGTATTGAATTCTTCCTCTTCTCTTTTTGCTAATTCTTCAGGAGTCATATCACTCTTTGGCTTTTGTAATAATCTAAAATGAAAATACTTAATTTTTAAATATTTTTTGGATAAGAAAACTATATTACACACACATAAAAAAAGGAAATTAGCAGCCGTTAAAATAACTTTTTGTTAAATGAAAATACTCTTAAACATAAATAAAATATGAAAACAATTATTTGATGCATAAATGCCCAACCAACTTGTACTTTATTTTAGATATATCAGGTCTAGAGCATAATTTTGCAAAATTTATATATATGCTGAAGAAATTATTTATAAACAACGTTTTTATGAAAACATATACAAAATGAAGTTAAACTAGTACTGAAAATAAACAGTATTGAAAGCTTAATATAGAGCAGTTTTAAGGATCATTCAAATATTTAAATTTTATTTTGATTTATTTCAACGCTGTTATAATCTGATGTTCAAAATATTAGTTTTTCTCAAATGCTCTTACGTATTTTAGTGAGGAAGGAGCTACATACATCCAGAACTCTAACAAGAGCATTATTTAACATTTCTTTGATTGAAACCCAAAATTTTGTCACTTCAACACCATGCTTAACATGAGATGTACTTGTTAACAAATTACTTTTAAACAAATTTTCTGATATAATTCTACAGATATCGAAATTTATAACAAGGAAAATTTATAAAACTTTATTATTTTATAATTTCGAAGTCCATATCGTTTTATGGCAGACTTAATGAATTTCTGAACGGCGCGAAACTACCGTATTATACTTTATAAGTACGATATACAAATTTCATAAAATATGAAAGGATATAATTTTTATAGAAAAGAATATAAACTTACGAAGTCATCCTCAGTTTTTAAACGTTTACAGGCAATAAATATCAGCAGAAACTCCTGTTACGTCTTAAAATAGATGCGAAAATTTCTATTACTTCTTCAGACACAATACCGGTCACAACGTTGCCATTTCTTATCTAAATAATAATCAGGAAATTTTTATTTCATTAAAAAATAGTTTGATTTATAGTCTAAATATCAGCAGCATAGTAATTTTACAGTGTTAACAAAGAGTTAATTGAAATTAATGTTTGAAATTTTCTTTTTTTAGTTCTTATTATTTGTGCTCCACATAAACAACTAAACTCTCTTATGTAATCAGTTTGTTAAAGCTGGCCGATAGTAATTTAAAAACACGGAGGATGCAATAAGTTTACTCAAGTGTTGAATTCTTTTCCAAGGTAAATATTTATATTAAAATGAAATGCCCAGAGTCGAATGCTGTAATTTAATTTTTATTTGTTTTTACAATTGCTTGTAATTTCTGCAACTCCTTTCGTGAAAGATAGAAAAACTAGTTATGTGTTAATTGAGAAATTAAGAAAGTCATGTTTTATTGTTTTAAAACTGTAAATTTTGTGAGTTGATTTGACTTTTAAAGCTGGTGTTAAGTTTAATAGCTAACAAATTGCATGTCAATGTGTCAAATTAGCAGACAATAAATTTATGCATATACTTAGAAAAAAATCTGCCATTATTTTTGCCCTCTTTTTTATAATCTTGCAAGGTATATGTTTTATGAATTTGATATATGACGAAAAATTGTCTCTGTAATTCTTAAAATAAAGTGTTAAAGGAATGCTTTTGCAAAAAGAAAGAAAATAGTAATGCATTTTTTTTTCTGTTTTCAGATGGCTGGATTTCTAAAAGTTCTTGTTTACATAGCTTTCTTTATTTGTATACTGTCATCACTAGTTGAGTTAGTTGATAATAATGACTCAAAATCAACTACCAAGATAAAGAAACTTCAAATAGGCATTAAAAAGCGAGTGGAAGGCTGTGAAGTTAAATCCAAAAAAGGGGATGTATTACATATGCATTATAAGGTAATTCAATTTTTCTTAGTGCAATATCATTTACATACTTTTAATAAGATGTTTACTCGAACTCTGCATATTTTAAAAATTATTCACTTAGTTATTATTATTTTTATAATAGACAGACTTTCACTCTGACCATTACTTATAACTTTTACTGTTCAGAGAGATAAGTTCATTGATATGTGTGATCCTGTAAATGAAACTTTACCTTTTCAAGATTTGAATTTTGAAAAATTCTTTCTCAGTGGTTTCTTTTATCTTAGTAGGACCTTATATTCTAATTTCATATACTTAGCTTCAGTAGTTTTAGCTGTAAGTTTTAAGAAGAGAGTTATATGAAACTGACTGACTTGTACTGGATGTATGATTTGTATACAGGGTAGGTCATTTTGCTGGCAAAAAGGTATTTTTGCTAGGACAGTGGCAAAAACTGGTAAAAACCGGCAAAAATCAAAATTTGCATAAATAAATTTAGTGATACTTTCTTATGGTTTCTTTTATCTTAATAGGACCTTATATCCTAATTTCATATACTTAGCTTCAGTAGTTTTAGCTGCATAATGATGTGTCAGTCCATTTTAAGAAGAGAGTTATATGAAACCTACTGATTTTTACTGAATGTATGATTTGTATACAGGGTAGGTCATTTTGCTAGCAAAAGGGTATTTTTGCTAGGACAGTGGCAAAAACTGGCAAAAATTAAAATTTTCATAAATAAATTTAGTGATACACGTGATATGAAAAAGAATCGTAACAAGTAAAATAAAATGTTTTCTTAATAAACATAAATAAACAAAAAATATATTCTTATTTTTTATTTAATTTTTGCACTACTCTTATCTCTTTCTTCTAAAAGAATTTCATGCACCTGCACTTCCATTCATTATCCACAAACCAGTTCAAACAAGAACCGACCTGTATTATCCTGAGTTAAGCAAATGTTGATCCTCCCTCAAGTGTAATTTTTTTGTATTATAAAAAAAAAAATAAAATTTAAATAAGAATTCAGGCTTGCAATTCTGTCATTTTTCTCACCTTTAGTCACTTTTTTTACAATTGATCACTTTTAGTCACTTTTTTCATGGTGTATCACAGCAAAAGTCTGTTGTTGAAAAAAGAAAATCTGAATTAATAACAAGATATTTTAATAAAAGACCAAACATGTGATGCTCTAATCTTAATTTTCTTATTAAAATGTAATTAGTCATATGGTTTCAGAATTTAGTGATTTTAAAAAGTCGTAAAGAAGTTCCTGAAATCTACATTTGTACTGAAATGTACATTTAATACATCAAAGTAATTTACGTCAAAGCACACATTTCTCTTTTTCTTTTTCTTCACAATTTTTGTTTAGATACTCTAATCTAGCTATGTACATATTTCAAAACATCATTAATGTATGCAGAAAATTGTTATTATAAAATTAATGTATTGTATGTATTCAAATCTAATTTATAGATTTTCTTGGATAAAAAGCAATGTTGTGTTAAAATTTTTTTTAATTTTTTCGTATTTGACGCTAAAATTACGTCTTGCATGAATCATTTGATTTAGAGTTAAAATAAATAGAGAAATCTTAATAATAGCATCTGTAAGCAAGAGGAAAGAAATCACTTTTTTTTTCAATGTTTAGTCACTTTTTAGTCACTTATTCTGTTTTATTTGTCAGTTTTCTCACCTTTTTGAAAGTACCTCAGCAGTTGCAAGCCTGAGAATTCTAAAACTCCATTTATTTGAGCATAATATGTTAATATATATTTACTTATCACTATTGCTTATATTTTGTATTTCTGAAATATTGCATTATGTTAATTGATTAGGTGGATGTTTTAAAACTGGAAGTGTTTGTTTATAACTTCTATACATTTTGTAATATTGTTAATTTATTGCAACATAAAAATCAGACTAACAATATGATTTTTTTTCAATTAAAGATTTTTTTTATGATGAAATTTATAATTTTGCAGAAATAAAAATGATAATATGGGATCATCTTAATGTATTGTGATACTAGTCTGTGACTGTTAATTTAAGATAGGTAAAAGAACATAAATGCCCATTAATGTGTCAAGAATCTGTTTTTGCCATTTTTGTTGGTAAACGTATTTTTGCCGGGGCAGTTTTTACCACATTTTTTTTTCCTCGTGTGGCAATAACTTGCCAACCCTGTTTGTATATATAAAGTTATTGAAAAACTAATCCCAGATCCTTATAAAGATGATAAATGTATTAATATTTTTTAATGGGAAGTTTAATGTTCTGTGTATGCAAATTCATTTTTTTATATCCATAAAAGTGTAAATCTTTATATTTCTCACCAATTGAATATTGTATATTTTAATGCTGTTAATTTGTATCAATATATTCTTCTATCATTTTTATATTTATTTTAAAATACTGTGTAATTTTTCAGGGAACTTTAGAAGATGGCACAGAATTTGATAATAGCTATAAAAGGGGTGAACCTTTGTCATTTACCTTAGGATCTGGTCAAGTTATTCGTGGATGGGACCAAGGTTTATTAAAGTACGTAGAATGCTTTTAAAATAAAAGTATGCTTAAACAGAAAAATATAATTATAGCTTGATATGTACTGGATGGGAATAAATATGGGAACACCCCAACTTAAATAAATTCGAGTATAAAAACCTAAGGAAAATAAGTCATGAAGGATATGCTAATTAAAATCTATATAAAAATAATAAAAGTATTTATACTAATTGGTACTGAAAATAATTTACATTACCTTTAAAAGGCTGTTAGTATGTATTATTGTATTAAATAAAGAGTCGTTTGCAATCTCATAAAGTTCTTTGGAGCTATGCACTTGCAAATGTTTTAAATTTAGATACAGTAAGATCTCATTAAGTTGTTACTCAAGAGACCAAATATTTTTGACAATATAGGCAAAGTTGGAAATTTTGAGAAAACAGTGAAACACATACATCAGTTGTAGGATTTTGTGAGAAAAACAAGATTTTTAAAAATCAATAAATGCAAATGAATGAGTGGAAAATAAAAAGAAACTCTTTTATAGTTATTACTTTTACTTTGGTACATTAAAATAATCCAACAGTGTTGATTAATAAGTGTGCTGATTACTGGGGAAAAAAATCAAGTTTTTTGAATATACTTAGTTTTAAATTCTTTATCTGTTGTACAATTGATATTAAGTACTATCAAACATTTGCCAGGAATTTCTTCTTGTTTCTTCCATTTCCCCCCCCTGTCTTGAGAGTTAGCTTTTTCAATGACTTATTTGTATGAAAGAATACTATTTAATGTAGTTCTGGAAATATAGTTTTCTTTTGCAAAAGTTGTTTTTGAAATATTTGAATTTTGTAAAGGCACAATGAAGACCTTTTTTTCTGTATAAGATAATTAGGTAAGTTTTTATTTTCCTGCTATACTGAAAACATAATTGGGTCACAAAATTGCAAGAGAAAAATAGTATTTATAATAGGGGGATTTACTTGCTGTAAAATGAAGTTACAAACAGGAGCAATTAAGAAAAATGTCTACACTTGATTGAGTGGCGTTACAACATCTAGTGTGCTTATTAGCAGTGAGATTCCAAGGACTCAAAACCTCTACATGGGTAGGAAAGGAATGCTCAATAACAAGGAATTTCAAGTGGTTAAAAATCTCCCATTAAGGGTTTGCTTTCTTGCAAAAAAGTTGCAAGACTGAAAATGTTACAAAATGGAGAACGAAAATGCTTTTGACCATTTCTAGAATCTCGAGTTATCCAAAGTAGAATTAAATTTGGTGACAAGCAAAGGACAATTATATTTCATTGTATTGTTAGGTCTAAAGAAAAATGACAACTTATGATGGCTTAACAAGCTTTTACTATATTATTAACATCTTAAAGCAAATCACAGAAGTTCTTGGCTCTTTGGATTTGAATAACCCTCCATTTTACATTTCTTCTAAATCTGAAAAAAGAAAAAACATTAATGACTACTAATGATTACATGAAATGTAGTTTAACATTTCATGTAATCATTAATTAATTCGCTGATATTAGTAAAGGCTACTCCTAACATTTTTTTCATTTATTCCTTGCATTTGAATTCAAAATCAGATTATTTCTGTTATGCATTTATATTCAGTTTTTGATATATTTTCTGCATTTTGTACAAAGCTGAAGTTATCATTGTACAAGTCTGAAAGTTATTGTATATATTCACTTAGATTACTTTCTTGCAGCTTTTAGCATAAAAGTTACCAACAGGAAATAATTGTTTTCTTCATTATTATTCATCTGAATTAGACAGAATTAAAAAAGTAATTATTTAAGTATTTTTCACATAGTGCTAATATAAGGGAATTAGGATTTATTTCTGCTGTGGTATGTTAAAATTAAGGTATTAAACTGCTGAAGTTTTGTAATTTGAATGACCCTTTCTCTTACTTTTATATGACAAGCTAATCTTATTTTTTTTCTTAAGTGTTAGATACTATTTTTTAATCAATTATAATTTACATTTGATCTTTAGAATGTGTGAAGGTGAAAAGAGGAAGTTAGTTATTCCTCCAGATCTTGGTTATGGGTCAGCAGGTGCACCACCAACAATTCCAGGTATTACTTATAACAAAATAATCAGTTTTGATAAGTATTAATAAATTTTCATTTCCAAACGTTTGTATATAATTATAGTTTTGGCTTAATAAAAATTACTTTATTAGATAATTTTATGTTTTAATTTCCTACATTTTACCTCATTTTATTTACTGTTTTTTCACATTATTTCATAAGAGTTCTGGAAATAATTGTTTGGAAACAAATGCTTAACAAATTTTATCATAAGAAAAATAATGGATCCGAGACTAAAACTATATATATATATACATATATATAAAGTTCTTAAGTGTTAAAATATTCTTTCATATTTCTTAACTGATCATAATTTCTAATATATAATTGCAAAGTAAAGATAAAAGTTTTTTTTTTTAACAATAATCTTGTATAAAATAAATCATTTTTATATCTAAAATATTTGTATAACTGAGGTTATCAAGATTGTTTTGTATGTTGAGGCTATATATAATACATTTTAATTTCTTAAATATTTCCTCTTATGAGACTTAACACACTAAAAATTGCAGAATATGCAGTCTTTTATGTTAATTCAAATTTTGTCAGTTTCGTACATACTGTCTTAAATTGTTTGGTGATTGATCTATTATATTTTCTTTTCACATATTTTTTCATATTTTAATCTGAATTGTGAATAGCAAAGAGTCTTTAAAGTGAAAAAAAGAATATACTATTGACAGATATTTAAATGGTGTAACATATTTGAAATGATCATTTATTAGTATTTTAAATACTTTTACCAAAGACTTGTTACAAAAATAGCAATAGTTAAATTTTTATTTTATTTTTTTTTGTGTGTGTGCTCATTGTTTTATATCTTGCTATGTTTTCTCTATTGTAGGAGATGCTGTTCTTGTTTTTGAAGTGGAACTTGTAAAAATAGAGAGAAAGTCTGAACTATAATATTTTCGTTATTAATATAATGCCTTCGAAATTTTCACTTTCTGTTCAGAGAAAAAAAGTACAATTTTTATTTTCATTCTATTATGCATAATTATTTTAAAACTACTATTTTACTAGCCTTTTCTTATAGCACACATACTTTAAACAAATATTGAACAAATGTTATTTTCTATACATTATAATGAGATGCCTGTATTCAATTAACATTACAAGCATTTTCGATCTTTTGTATTTTTTAAAATCAGCATGACTTAAAATTCTACTTAATATCTTATACTTTCTCAGTGCATAAAAAATCCTAAATACTACTAATAAAAAGGTGAATTTTTTTTGTCCCAGAAGGATGGGAAAAAACATCTTAAAGAGTATTTGTTGTTACTGTGTTTTTTATAGTTGCATGCATATACACAAAATGTGTTGAATGCCGTTATTTTTTTTTTTCTTTTTATTGGTACTAAAATTTAGTACTTTGGGTTTTTGAATCATGAATAATTATTGATTTATAACCCTCTTTAAAACAATGTTCCTGATTATATTATTAAATTTAAACTAATATAACATATAATGAACAGTGTGTTTGTTATACATGCATACAAATTATATACAAAATAAGTAAATATGGTATTTTAAAATTAGATAGCCCTCTAATTTTAGAAATTATTCTATAAGATGTTTGTACAGAAAATTATTTCAGGGTTTTCCTGGTTTCTGCTTATAATAAAATGTCTTGTACTGTATACCCTATATTGTAATGATATTCTGTTCAAAGCTGTAGTTTAATCATCATTATTTAAAACTGAAATGTATTGTGGGATTTTTAATAAAGTTCTCTATTTTATTTAAATTCATACGAAGAGAAATAGAAAGAACTTTAATACAATTAACCCATGAGCACTTACATTGTTTCTGCTAAATCTATATTGATGACATCTTAAGTTATGAAATTTAAACAATTTTGAATATTATCATTTGTTTTTATTAGTGACAAGCTGTCATTTTGAGCATTAGACTGTGCCATTTATAATAATGATTTATAATAACATATATTTGCTGTCATATATAAACACCGTACTCTAAAGAGAAGTTTCATAATAGATATAGTTGTACCTGTTGTTAAAGTAAATGTATTAATTCATTCAAGAATTGAAAAATCCTTAAATGTCAATTCAAATAGCAAAATTATAAAAAATAGCTGTTACTTGAAAATATGTGGTATTGTCATCTACCTTCACTAAACTGGAAAAACTGTTTCAAGAAAGTGTGAAAACTTGCAAACTGTTTTTTAACAGTCCCCCTCACCCCCCCCCCAAAAAAAAGGGGGGGGGGTCATGATACATGAATGGATTAATTTATAAATTACTTTCAGCAGCAGGTATATTCTTTTAAAATGATTTTTCTTTCAGCCCAAAATGTGTCCATTGTCTTTATAGAAAGAGTTATTTGTACATTCTATGTTTTAATTTGTTCTCTGCATTTAACTTTTAACTATTCAAGTCCATAATTTGAGCAATGAATATTGAATTACTTTTTCAAAGAAATATTTTGCAGATATTGCATTGAACAAGTGCCTGTATAAAAATGTTGATAGAATTATATGTATTTGAAGGATTTAAAAAAACATAAACTTGTTTAGTTTTTCTTCTAGGAAAAAGTTTTAGGATAACTTATGAAAGTTAGACTCTTTCTCACATATGCAGTTTGTTTGCATTCCTTTAAAATTATTTCTGGCATTTAAATCCTCCACCGCCTTTATGTTCTATTTTGTAAACTGACATGTATTTGAAATTCTATATATTGGTAACTATAAATCCATTCTTGCTTTTTAAATTATTTCTTGCACTGACTAGATAGTCAAAGGATGGCTGATTGGTAGGGTGCTGTTTTTCAGTAGCAGAATCTGCAGGTACAAATCTTGCTGTTGGCTTGCATGTTCATAGTGATTGGGAATCAACTGTAAGTGATACATCCTGGCAGGACTGTATGGTAGATTTCCTCAGTGTGATGAAAGTTTTCAAAATGCCGCTGTATGAATGTTTAGATTTCACTGCTGATGCAGCTGCCTCTCTGTATCATAGCACAGTATAACCCTACATCCTGATCTTAGCCCTTATGTAGCAAGGACCATAGCTCTTCATATCAAAATCAAATCCACTAACTAGATTTACTATAAAAAAAAGTTTTTAAGGATTTTGGTATGTGCAAGGTAGTTATCAGCTGTTTTTGCCACGTAATTTATCTAGAATTGGAATAGATTTATTTAAATAAGGATATGAAGTGCATTGGTAGGGGTAGGTAATGCAATCTCACTTGAAGTTGCTTTTGATAGATCCCTTTAATTAAGAAATAATTAAAAACAATTATTAGAAATTTTAATTAATAGAAGGTCAAGATATGCACCCATGTCATCTATTATAAGTTAAGCTATTTTAATAAGTCAAGTACAAATTTTAGTTTTAATCTCTTCATTTCTTGAATATGTCAAACATGTTATCAAGCTTTATATTTGATTTCAAATGTTTTCTGTAGATTTTTAAAAAAAATCTATTACAAGTTTTCTCTAGGTTCCAAACACAATTAACTCAACAGAGATAAAATAATTAAAACCAAAAAAGTTTTATATTTGATCTAAAACATCACTTTGCTAAGTCATGCAACTTTGTACCTTTTGAAAATAAAATACCAATTTTTATGAAAGTTTTTAAACCAAAAGTTCTTTTCCTTATTTTTACTGTTTAATATTTTAATTTTGTTAATGAAATTTTAATGTTTCTTCATGTTTGCATTTAAATTTTTTTAGATACATTCCCAAATAATTGTTTAACCCTTTGTTAGTCGCAATATCTAATAAAAATAGCTATCATAGATCATGACAATTTTTTTATAAATGATTTAAAAATTAGTTATACTTTACAAATGCTTTACAAATACATAACTTAAATACTTTACTATTTTAGTTTTTCTCATAAATTATTGAAATAATTTTTAATGAAGACATTTAAGGGTATTAAAGAAAAAGAAATAATGAAATAAATACATCATGGTTTAATTGGATAATTATACTATCAGGACCATGTGGTAAATTTTTTCCAATATGATGAAGTCTTCAAAAAGCTGCCCCTTAAGTGTTTGTTTTTAATATTAATGATTTGGTGTATGTCATCTGATGCATCTGCCTCACCACATCATATTATTGCACAGCTATCTAGGAAATATATTGACATATAAAAAAAATTGCGACTAATTGAGGTTTAAATGAAATTTTTATCAGCATGGTGTGATATTTTGTCAATTGTCCATCTGCTCATTTTGTAACAATGTTTAATATAATATATATAAAAAAAGTAAATTTAAATCGTTTTTGTACTCTTAATTGAGTATTAATTTCTATCTAAATTGGTAAATTTTAAAATTAGGCATATTATGTATGACTTTGTTGTTATTTTTAAAGTCTAGGTTGTAATTAAGTTTTTCTAAAAATATGTGTATAATAAAGTCATTTTGAAAATAAAATTATCATTTTATTCATTTGTTTATTTTTTGTGTTTGTTTCAAGAGCATATTTAGAATTGGTAGCAGTTTATTATACTGTCTACATGAAAGAAATTACACTTCTGACAAAAAAACAAAACTGATGTGCAACTTAACACATTAAATTTTTTCAAACATTTAATGTGCCATACAGATTAAATTCTCAATAATTTCAAATTACTTTTTGCAGTAAAAAATATATTTGTTATGTCTTAGAGTATGGTTGCACTGGTATCATAAGTGCAATTAAGTATTTTAAAAAATAAAATTGAAGTATTTAGATGTAGAATTCTTCATAATTCTGAATAATGTGAATAATAATCCTTTCTGATTATAAAAATTTGAAAACGATCTTGTACTATTTTTCAAGTTTTTTAAATAAGCATAGTTTAACCTTTGCCTGCCCTGTACATCACATATGATATACATACTTGATATGCTTGTATGTTGCAATGAATAGATTTTAAGCAGAAAATTTGGTATAGCCTCTCAATTTTAATTATATTTTTCAGTTAGACTATAAAAATTTAAACTCTTATATTTAATATGCATCTTAACAAAATGGAATAGTTATTAAAACAAGGTAAAAAAGATGTATATTAATTTTGAATTTAAATCTTTTTTTAAACAAAATAATACATTTAACATACTTTAACATTTAATACATTTAACAGTTGTAATTCCTACCAAATATTTTTCTTGGCTAGCTTGCTATTACTAAAAGAAATTTTTATATTTTATAGGTGCTTTCCTTTTATAAATAGTATATTTTTATACTTTGTATAAGTGAATAATGTATTACTTGGGTATTTGGGAGTTTTACATGCGAACGAGAAGTACATTGTATAGCTGAATATTTGTACTGATATATTCACACATATGTATGTCGTGGCATGTATGTTCGTAGCCGTAAGGAATCGGCTTTAAGCTGTAGGTCCCAGTCTCATTAGCCTTCGTGTTGCAAAAAATAGACCGTAGCACTCCAAACAAAACAAACATATATATGTCTGTGTACGTTGAGAAGATAAAAATATATTTAAAAAGCTTTTCGTACATATATGTGAATGTGTGTGTGTTGGAGATAAAATAGCTCGAGTTGAGATGTATTTACGATGCATGGTTTTCCCAGCATCTGCAATAATTTGAATTGCTTGAGAATAACAACGAAGAGAGGAATAAAAAGAATTAAGGACGAACTGACTAACATGTTTATTTTTTATGATGTTTTAATAAAATTTTGACGAACCATTCTTTTATCGTATTTATTGTAAATGTTATTTTTGGTATTGTCGATGTTACTTAGGATGATGTTTTCGGGCCATCCTGACTCTCCATATAACGTGTTTAAGTTAGCAGTTGAAATTTGTATCCATATCTTTCACTAGTATTTAGAGAAAAGAATTTACTCTGGCCGCTTTTCCATTTCGTTTGGCTTAATGCTCCGAGTGCTACAAAAAAAATTGTGTGATCCTAAAATTCGTGACATTTTGCGTATATTCCTAATTGCTGCCTCACCGTAGTCTATTTTCGCCGATAATTTGTAACTATCCTTTAATAGAATGGCAGTTAATCATAGATCAGTTGTTTTCGGCCGTGACGAGACCGCGCTGCTGTATTAAAATTGTATGAAATAACACGGTTTGTGGTTTTTCCGTTTAACCATGGGGGAAAATTGGCACAATAGAACGGTTGCTATGCAATTACTTGATGAATTCCCATTCTTGTAATAACCATTGATTGCTAATTATTTTTATACATTAATTTTGTTCCATTTGTTCAGTGGAAAGAAACTGGGACATTGTCAAATCTGTGTAATATACATAAAGAAGAATATTCGTCTGTGGATTTGTAATTTATACAAATCTACAGTTTTCTTCCGATCTAATTGATCTCCTCTTTGCATATTTAACCTCCAAAACAAGAGGAAGATTACCCCATGGGATTGAGGACTTTTATACAGTCTCCAGCAATGAAGTCCCTAACAGAGCAATTTATCGAACTACTATAATGCCCTACCTATTCTTTTTCATGTTTACAACAGCCAATAGACAAACAATAAATTGCCCTTAAGTTTGAAATAGTTGAGATGTGTTTATTATCGACTTTAAGCAGTTAGTTTCGGTGTAATTGATATTGTAAATTGATAGTGCTTCAGACCAAACTATAAATCCAAAATAGACTAACAATCGAATGATATTTTATTTTGTAATTTTAATTTGCATTCACGTGATGCGTTTCTCTTTTACTTTGAATTATTAATTGGCAACAAATTTATTTATTTATTTACTTTTGGTTGTATGTTGCACAAAATCAGAAATTTATTTCGGGAATCTTTCCAACATGAGTTCTCGCAAATTAAAGAGTAAGACTATTCAAACAGAAATCATTAGCAACGCAAAGCATTTTAATGCTGGCATTAGAAAGCAGACAGATTCTTTTCGTCACCCTCATTTTATCGAAAATATGACACAAGCTCTTCTCTATTCTATTAATTTGAAAGACACCTGGGTTTTAATAGGTGGCGACGGAAGGATCTATTGTAAAGATTTTATAGAAAGGATGATACATGTGTTAGCTGGAAATGCTGTAAGATATAGTTGATATATAGTAAGGTATAATTTAGGATAATAATTGTCGTAATATATTTATACTATACTAGGTGAAAAATAGATTAAAGTTTTGGTGCAATACATAAATAAAACATATATTTATTAAAATATATTAATGCAGTGGTTATGTTATTAAGCTGTATAGTTGAGGAGAATATGAAATCCAACGGCTTGACTAAAGAACTGGGTTCCCCCGCCATCTTGGCGATAATTGTTTAAGTATGGTCGCCTAACATTTTCTTCTGATCTCGCCGTGTCCAACCAATCTGTATCTATATTATAATTTATATGATATTTGCTTCCAACTCTCCTTATGTAACTCTTTTCTTATATATTAAAAGTGCGCAATGCTTAGAAAAAAAAAATAGATATAACAAACCATTAATGGTTCACTATAGCTGATTTTTAATAATTTGGAGCTGTTGAGTTTGTAAACTGTTACAGGATTAATTTCCCATAAATATAAATGTCCAGTTTTCAAGTCGATTTATTTAATTAAGTAAGAGTATATAATTCTATTACGATGGTGCACTGCGCATTAATTAAAGTCATCAGAAAAAGCAAGAAATACAATGCTTGGATGGATTACCTTTTTATTTTAGTAAATATCGCCAATATTTTCGCCAAATTTGCCAAGGGGAATCCAAATCTTAAGAAGTAGTCCTTGAGCACAATATAAAAATAGAAAGTGAAAAAACTTGGCCCATGGGGGGATCGAACCCACGACCTTCGCGTTATTAGCACGACGCTCTAACCAGCTGAGCTAATGGGCCACAGCAACGGTTAGAGGAAATTCTGTATACATCTTTTATTTCCTCCTATAGGTGGAAAAGCGATCTGTTTTCATGTGTTTCGTATAGTTTAATTTCTTTTGAATAATCTACGACACAAATCAAAAGGCATTGATAATAAAAAAAGTATTAAAAATTGCTAAATTTTCAACTATAATAGCATTTAAAGCGATAACGAATTGGTAAACGCGTTCATTTGTTAGGTTTGCTAAAATGTAAGAATCCTACTGATTGGAAAAGACAAATTGTAATAGAGTTCTTTGTTTACCAAAATGAAATAGCCAGGGTCGTAACTAGGTCATTTAGCGCCCGTGGAAAAAAAACTGATCTGCACCCATACTACTTAATATAGTGAGAAAATATCTAAATGTTTTTTTTCTACATCCTATATTTAGAATAAACTCAAAATATTTTTTAGTTCTTAAAATATTTCCTAGTATATTAATTATTAATTTTTCTTCTATATTTATTTTATTAATACTAAAAATATTTACGAACACTCTAGGGGTATTATTTTGCTGATAAACTGTTTATTTGATGGAATATTTTTTTTATTTGTGCGTTGAATTTTCATAAAAAAATGATGATTTTCTAAATTTAAATTTAGTTTTAATAACTTTAATTAATTCAAAACTTAAAACGAATACCCTGATTTATATAAAGTCATATTACGAGTTTTTGGTAAACATTTTGTAAAAATCTGTAACAAATAAGAAGATTCATAAAACAGTAATTTTTAATTAAAAATAAATTTAAAAAATTTAAAAAATAAAATTTGTTTATATAATAAAAAAAAAACTTCAACTTTTCCTTATGTCTACTTGGGGCGAATCGTCTTCTTTCGGACCCCATTTTCCTCACGGTGCAGCGCCCCTACTATGTTTGATGCTCCCGTGGCAAATGCCACCTCTGCCCCTCCCTAGTTACGGCTCTAGTAATAGCTCTACTGATTTGACAAGACAAATTGTTACCCGAAACAAACAATTATAATCATTTTAGCATTAAATTGAGTAAATAAATAAATACATAAACTAATTCAAAAGTGGGGAAAGAGAGGGGGCTTCGTAAAGTTTTGCACGGTGTCACGGAGAATACCTGTACCAGCTTTCATTCTTGTAGATTATGCCGTTTACAAACAATAGTGTTTAAATACATTCACGCTAAGCATTTTATGTTTTAGATATTTTGCTTTTCAGTTTTGATGAATTATATGTATATTCTATGCTTTATGTATATCATTAATGTTTTCATTTTGAAATCAAATGGCTATGATTAAATATTTAATCCATATTTTAACCTGTTGTAATCGTGACTCGTTATATGTTTGTAAAAATTGTTCCTCCATTTTTCAACCATCATATTCGATCAACAAAGAAAAAAATAAATAAAGGATAGGAAAAAAATATGTTTTAGGACTTAAGAAATGGTATGATACTATTTTATTAAGTATTAGTTATTAAGTATTAATGAATTATATAAAGATTGACTTTACATCTGCTAAACCCAAACTGTAAATAACAGATGATTCTATGTTTCCATACTTGCCTGTCAAAGACGAATTGTAACGGACTGTAAATAGTAGAGTAACTTTTATTTCAATCACACAAAAGTCTACCATCGAACTGTTCCTATACTAAATACAATAAAAGAACATTACAAAAGTATTGTACAAATATATTATTTGCAGATGTCAGGAGAACTCTCTCGCAAAATAGTAACAAGGTCCTTCTAGAGTTGTAGAAACTATGCAGTCGTCGTGGCAAATACAGCCATCAGATTTCAAGATAAAACTCTACAAATGATATCACTGTTTGTTTGAAGGTTGCAAATGCTACTACCAGGTCAGAAAAAATTAAAACAAAATAACAAATTTGTACATCGAGAGATTTTATGTTTATATTCGAGTTTAAACTTGTGGCTGAATAGCTTAAGATTGCCCCAAATTCTCTTCTCGTTGTTTCTCTTAGTTGGCAATCAGTACACGTTTTGGATATCTAGCGACACGTGCGACCTGCAAGGAAGCTCGAATTACGATTGCGTCAAGTGAAATTAATTAAAGATGAATGCTTTTTATGTTAGTTTAAGAGTGAAACTGAAAAACATCCAGATCTGTGTTGGTTATATACTTGTGGAGTATTTTTAAAAAATGTCTATATAATGCAATATAGACATTTTTTAAGAATAAGAGGTTCATAATCAAAATGAACAAAGTTCCATTTCGAATTATTTACAGGAATTGAGTCTTAAAGGGGATGAATCGTAAGTTCGAGGAAATTTAAATTAATTTTAGAAAATGCTTAAAAAAGGGCATTTTTTAAAATATGTACATAAGCATGTATATCAGTTCTTAACCCTAGCAATAAATTTTATTTTGAAAAAGAAAAATGGATTTGGTTAACTCTGGTTCTGAACCACTCATATATTGAAAAGATGCATATTTTTTTATTATAATACAAATTAATGTACCGGTTTTTGCATTATATTTAGTCAACAAGTCAAAAAAGGTTTCGTGAATTGAATTGCTAATTTAAAATATAAATTACAATGATGATCTTCGAAGAGCGACGGAGTGTCGAGATCACGTGCATTTTCCGTCTAGCTTGCCGATGTGGAATTCCTCCAGGCATAAGAAGTGGGCGTTATCTGTCCACTGATTACCTTCAAATAATGTCTGCAGCGTTGAGTTGCCTCCGTACATTCGATCTACCCCTCACCAACAGACCCTCACTCTGTTTAATGAGCCAGGATCATGCTGAGGATCTTCCAACGCACGGCCGCATGCATGTTGTACTTACATAAATTTCTCAAATAAATCTCTTGGGGGTGCGTAACAGTCTTAGAAGTTTAATTAGGATCTTTAATTTGGCCACATTCTTTTGAGCAAGCAAACCCATCACCGGCGGTACTAAACTGGTGGGCGTAACGGTCATATGGGTCCTGTTGGTGCATGACTATCCGTGGGTTACGTCACTTGTGTATTGCCAAAATTATTAACATTTATTCATTTATTAAATTATTAACATTTCATCGCCTTCAAAGCTTCAAAGATTAATGAACTAGTAAGTACCTAAAAATCTAAGTTAACATCATTGTGGGTCTTGGTTCACCGGTTAAAAACCTTATTTATTGAAACATACGAAATTCGCTATAATAAAAGTACGAGGCGCATCCAGAAAGTAAATTTCCCGATGTTTTCCCCTTTAAAGTAAACGTAATTAACCGTGTCAATTGCGCCTGCGTAATAGATCTATGACGTATTAATCGTATGCCAGCTGGAAAAGTCTCGATTCGTGACTGTAGCGGAGTACCAGTGGTCCGAAATGGAAACTCTAATTCCTTCTCCCGCCGCCTGTAAGGTTCGGTCGGTGATCTTGAATGCATAAAGCATTGCGCCAATTGAAATTAATCGTCAGCTCTGTCAGGTCTATGAGCCGAAACCGACACCCGAACACAAAATTCAACGCTCAGGAGCAGCACTGACATTTCTACTACGGTATCACGATAACGGCGACGAGTTCCTACACAGGATCGTCACGGGCAATGAGACTTGGATTTCGCACTTTACCCCGGAAACCAAGCAGCAGTCAATACATTGGCATCATAGTGGATCTTCGGTCAGGACCAAATTCAAACAGACACTGTAGGTACAGAAAGGGATGTGCACGGTGTTCTGGGACAGGAAGGCTGGTTCCTTTCACAGGCTGCAGAGTATACAACGGCTATATTCAACGACTTATTCTACGACAGAGGTATACAAAAGTTGATCCCACAATACGACAAGTGCCTCAATTCTGGTGGTGGCTACGTTGAAAATAGCTGAAACATTGCTGTGCTTGTTGCCAATAAATATGTCCGTAAAAGTGTGAGTTTATTTTCTTTTAAATAGGGAAACTTACTTTCTGGATGCTCCTCGTACAAATATTAGAACAGTAAGTGGTATATCTGAATTCAGTTTCAATTTTCTTCCAGGTGAGAAGAGTTTTTGTGTGTTTAAATGGGTGCATTCCCACATCAGTAGCAGCATATGTGATGAGGAGCCGACATTGTCATTTCGGTTTTGTTATAACTGGGGGACATCATTCTCTGGGTAATAATGGTTATTTAGGACTGAAAATTATTTCGCCGCCGGGAAGTGAGTATTAATATTATGTTTATCCATATTTGCAGTATTCTAAAAGTTCCGTGTTATTTAATAAAATTGAAATGATCAACTTTGAGAGAATCGATGATGGTCTATTTTTATAATTTGGTATTGGCCAACTTAATATAGCTCAATTGCCAAATTTAGTTTATAAACACAATCAGTTGTCAGATCTAATTTTTCTTTCAGATGAATGATTTTCGTGGTATTAAACTTGTACTCTTATTCAAAAATTCTTAAATTATTTACTATTCCATAATAAACAAGAAGATATTCATCTTCATTTTTTTTTCTTTTTTATACATTGGTGTATCAATCCTGGTCTATAATTTCTATCTACATCTCTCACGTCGAGGCTTTTTTGTCTTTTCTAAATTTGGGAAACTGGCAAGATCATGCTTTTGTTTATAAATTTATGCCTGCTGGAGGATGTAATATTTTTTAATATCTTTCGTTGTAAAATAATCTAGACTGTAAATTATTTCTCGAGGAAATATTCACATTTGGCATACCAAATGGCTTGCCAATGGACAGTTTGCCTTGTAGTCAGAAGAAAGAGAATAAACTTACTTCTAAGGCAATTGCATATTTACGTTATTCTATATAAACGTAAAAGAAGATCAGCTAGGTCGGGAGGTAGGAGAGGTCACAATCAGGAGTAAATATCCTTCCTCTCAAAGAAGATTGAAATCGGGGGAATCTTCAATGTAGTATAACAAATGGCTTGCCAATGGACAGTTTGCCTCGTAGTCAGAAGAAAGAGAATAAACTTACCCCTGAGGCAATCGCATATTTACGTTATTCTATATAAACATAAAACAAGATCAGCTAGGTCGGGAGGTAGGAGAGAGGTCGCAATCAGGAGTAAATATCCTTCCTCTCAAAGAAGATTGAAATCGGGGGAATCTTCAATGTAGTATAACAAATAGCTTGCCAATGGACAGTTTGCCTCGTAGTCAGCAGAAAAATTATAAACTTACCTCTAAGGAAATCGCATATTTACGTTATTCTATATAAACATAAAACAAGATCAGCTAGGTCGAGAGGTAAGAGAGAGGTCGCAATCGGGAGTAAATATCCTTCCTCTCACAGAAGATTGAAATCGGGGGAATCTTCAATGTAGTGTAGCACAAAATGTATCAATGTAGAATCTTTAAGCTTTAAAAAAATTACTATTTGTTACGTTGTTCTTTTTATAGTTTCACCAATTCATTTTGTTTTCATCTGTACCTCTTACTTCGAAGACCATTTTGTTTTAAAAGAAAACAGGCAAGATCACGTCTTAATTTTAAATTTATGTATGCTGAGGGATGCCGTAATTTCTGCTATTTTTCGATGTAATATGTTCTTGATAGTAAGACGAATTTCTACGCTGTCCCGGCTGATGCCATGCAGTTTTAAAACTATTTTTAATGGTTAGGGTACTGGAATTCGGAACCGGAGTTCGTGGGTTCGAATCCCACTTTGGAATCGGCTTTAAGCAGTAGGTCCCGATCTCCATTAGCCCTCGTGTTGCAAAAAGTAGACCATAGCGCTTCAAACCAAACCATGAATATATTCACATTTGGCATACAGAATAGCCTGTTAACGGACAGTTCGTCTTGTAATAAAAAAAAGAATAAACTTACCAATAAGGCAATCGCATACTTACGTTATCCTATATAAAGGTAAAACAACGTCTGTAAAGATCGGGAGGTAGGAGAGAGGTTCAGAATCAGGAGTAAATATCCCCCTCCTGAAGAAAATTGAAATTGAGGGGAATCTCCATTGTAGTATCGCAAACACTTAATGATGTTTTTTAAGTATAAATATTTATGTGTAATTCTTAAACATTTATTTGAATTACTCATTTTACAGTTCCTATGCGAGAAGATCTTATAGACAAAGCTAATCGGATTATCAAAAGCCTTCAGAGTTTTTCGGCTTGTGAAAAACTTGTAGTTGATTTTAGTCCTGTCGGGGAGATTGAGAATGTCATTTCTGGAAGAAATTTTTCCGTCCAAGTTATTGATGTCATAACCCCTTACTTAGATGCTGTCAAACAAATGTTTGATTTTCCATCAATCAAGGAATATATCCAGCACGATTTTAAACTCTTGATCAACTGTTGTAATGGAGGTAAGATACTACTTTATTTGTACGAAATAGGCTAAACAAAAATAAGTACAGTGGACTCCGCTTAATGTGATCGCGGTTAATGTTATCAATCGCTTATTGTTATCGAAATCACTTGGTCCCGATTTTCTCTATTCATTTGTATGTTAAAATTATCGCTTTATGTGATCGTTACATCGGTTAATGTTATCAGTTTTCGAACCTCATTTTAACTGGCAAAGGAATATTCACAATGTATTCAGAAGAAACCCATCCATTCTTTTCCTTCGCTGTAATTGAATTTTTGAAAATTCTCCTCTTCAAACTAGGGAACTCGGGAATGAACAGAGGAGTGGGAAACTACACGTTCCTGGAATTTTTCAGAAATACGCACACCCTGCTGATGGTCAGTGGTTGTCAGATAAGCAGAAGGCAACACATTATTATCGGAACTGAGAAGGAGCGTATTCACATTTTATGCCTTGCTTTTACATGCAGCTTGTATATCGAAAGCCAGAAAGCGAAATGATTTAACGTTAAAACAAAAGATCGAAATTTTAAATCGTTATGACAGGTTGATTATGATTACGAGCAATTTATCAATGAGTTCTTAGAAAAAAGTGTAGACAGTTAACAATTGATCAATTATTTTAATTATGTATACAATTCTTATGTTTTAACCCTTTAAGGACAGTGGTTTCGTAGCAAAACCACCTATTAAACATTTTTTTTTTTAAACTTTACTTTTTGATTACTATTTTTTTTTTAATTATTTACTGCTCCAATCTCATACATTTGATATATGGAAGCCAATGATGTAGAATCAAGAGCTTTTGCAATTAAAAAAAACTTTTTGATCATGGATGAGTTTTAATTATATATTTATTTTATATATATATATATATATATATATATATAATGTATATATATATATTGTATATATGTATTTATATTGTATATATATGTATATATATATGTATATTTATATTTATGTATATATATATATTATATTATACATTTTACTATTATAAATGAATATTTTAAATATTTTTTACATTTTATATATACATATTATACATTTTATACATATTATATTTTTGATATTTTAAATATATAACAGATGATAGTTCTAAGTTTAACTTATTTCTTTTCTATTGAAATATATGTATTTAAACTTTCTGTACATGAGAAGTCAGATTCAATTTATCTTACTTATGACGTCAAATAAAAGTATCTATACAAACAACACTTTTAAGTTGTTAAGCTATTATTTATTATACCAGTTTAAGGTTTATCATTTTATTGTTCTTCCAGTAAGTTAAACTTTTAAAAAAATAATGTTCAAGCTGTACAAGGGTAGGGGTTAGTCAGTTAAACCACTTCTCAAACCTAATTTGGTATCCTCTAAGGCAAAACCTTCTAAGGATGTAAAAATTTATATATTTACATATAACAAGGCTTATAGATAACATTTATAAACAAAAACATTAAATTCAACTTTTTATTTTGTACCTTTTGTTTTAAAGGATAATATACATAAATGCAGGAAATAAAAGGTGTGTTTTTTCATTTTGTTTTGAAATTTAGTACGTGTAAATTAAAGGGGAGAGCTAAATTTATCTAATTTTGCATATCGTTTATTGTTATCAATCGGTTATTATTATCAAAATCACGATGTCCCAAACTGATCACATTAAGCCAACACCTCCTAGGAGATGTTGATTAAGCGAAGTCCACTGTATAACGTATTTCCCTAGGAGGAATTCCCTATCCTGAATTATTCGGTCATAATCTTATGACTGAATAGTTGAACTCTATCATTAATAAAGTAATCGAAATCGGGTATAAAAATTTCTAAATATCCAGTTGATGCATAAAACGATATTTCCAAACTGTAGTAATTTCTGAAATAACTGATGATTTTGCTTTTAGTTAATTTAAGATTACTTGTTATTTCTGCAGAGTAGTTAAACTTTACACATTTTGCTTCAAGCTAACACATCGGAAAAAAAGTTCCGATATTAATAACTAAAAAAGCTATTTTTTATTTTTTCATCTTTATTCATCAACAGCCTTCTGACGTGAAAACATTCCAGCGCTTATCTAACATTTCGATTCCATTTTTATAAAATAAGCTGTGTGAGTCCTAAAAAAACGTTTCAATTTCGGATATGAAATTATCATTTGTGCCAAAAATGTTTCTCTGTAGTCTCGTTTTGAAATTTTCAAACAGATAATAGTTGATAGGAGAGTATTTCTAACCTGGAGAATAGAAGGTGTGGTGAAACAATTAAAAACCCAATTGGTGTAGTTTTTGCCATAGAAATTATCGCCTTGGGAAGATGTGAATTATCTTGATGAAAGAGAACTTTCTCTTTCTTCGTAGCTTTCTTGGCCGTTTCTCCTTGATTCCATTCTTCAATCGGACCATTAAGGCTGTGCATTAATTCTTATTGATGTTTTTTTTTTCTTTTTCCAGATAGTCGATTAATATTATGCATTGAACATCACAAAATACATGATCACCAGAACCTTTCTGACAAACTGACGTATCTGGCAGTTTTGGAGGCTTTCACCTACTGCTGTCTTATAGTTGATTTCCGATTTGAATTTAGAGTATAATAATAGATCCATTTTTCCTTAATTGTCCCATACTGACACAAAAAAAAACATTTTTATCCGCCCGAATATATTGAAACGGTGTTCTGAGTCATCAACATGTTGTTTTTGTCCTACTGTGAGTAAACCGGCACGCATTAAGTAAACAGTTTTATTCAGGCCCAAATATTCGTACAAAATACTATGTATACTGCTTTTCAGTATCTTTAGGATTCCAGTTATCTCCTGCAACTTCACTTTTCAGTTTTCAACAAAATTTCTAGGGTTTTTTTTATCTTTTTCTTGGTCTAGCCATTTTTTTTTTTTTTTTTTTTTTTTTTTTTTCACAAGAGTTAAGCATCATCGGTGTCCATGCGTCCCGATTAAACTCAGCAAATCACTAACAAAAGGGTTGTTTTCGACGGAAAATATCTTCATAACAATCTTTTCAAGCCATTCTTAAGCTTGAAAGATAATTTTTCCTATCAAAAAACAGTATTTTTAATGCACGAAATTTTGTTTTGTGTATTGTTTCGGATATGTCAAAAGTAGCATCACTAAAGCTGAAACATTTCGGTAAGTAATGACCAAAATGTTAGAAAACGATAAGTGTCTTTTGAAGTATAGGACTACCTAATACACATATGGATTTTGTTTTCGTAGCATAAATAGAGAATTACTCTTCGGGACTTATTGACTGATGTATTAACTCAAATAAAAGCCGAAATTATTGTAATTTTTCTGAATCTTCATATCTACACTAGTGTGGGAAAATTAAGGATGACATTTTTTTTATATTGTATTGCCTTGCAAAAGCGTTCCAAAGTCGACACAAATAAAACCATAAGAATCCCAAGACATAAGAACAAGGGAAAAGTAAACAAAACTTTCCAAAAAAAATTCTAAGGGATAAAAACTTCATAAAAACAAAATAGCTTCGAGCACAATTTGGCAGAGAAGACCGAAACGTTCAAGTGATAGGGGACTCGCAAGAAAATCTAGCCTTTAGAAAAGCCACCTCTGAAAGTTATGCAGGATTTTTATCGTCTTTTATGCTGAGTATAAGGTTAACAAACAGCTGGTAAACATTACTACTCATTCCTTATTGCATCCTAATAAGAATTATTCGCAAAAACTCTGAGTTAAAAGCAATAAACGTTAGACTTATGTATTACTTTCAGTAAAGGGACGAAGTATAAACATTAATGAGACTTTCAGTAATTGCACCTTACACTGTTCTACACTTTACCATGCATCCAAGAGATATGAGCTATATAGAACACAAGCATTGAATCTAATTTATCCCTTTCAAAGTTATTTTTTCCCTTACGAAACATAGATTTCACTTAAAAAAAATAAAATCGAAATTAAGCGATATATTTATTTTTAAATAGGAACAAACACTTTATATAATAAGTATAAGATGATTTTAAAATATTCCATCAGTATTCACAGCAAAAGATGTTGCCATAGAGTGCGAATCTCTGTATAATTGTTTCTCAAGCTTTTTTTATTTTGAAACCCAGGATGCCCCGAAATCCAGTTTAAAAACTGAAGGTAGATGCGAAGATAGAGCGATATATGCGAAGATATGCGAAGATAGAATTGGTGGGACCTAGAGATAAACCACTGGCAATTATTGGCATATTTCAACAGTGTTACAGTAATGAGTATCGATAACTTCTTTCAAAAATTCTCAGTTTTAGTTTTTCTTGTTTAGTCTAGTGGCAATCAGTTTGAGAACCGCGGAAGTCGATGCAGCTACGAATGTCACACATGAATATAGTTCTAAATGATATCTAACAGAGGTAAATAATTGCTGACAAATCAATTTTATACTTTCAGTTGCGGGATTAATCGTAAAACGCATTTTTGTCGAAGAATTAGGGATTTCTGAACGAAAGATCTTAAATTCTGTGCCCCTTGAAGATTTTGGAAGACTGTCTTCAGATCCCAATCCACTGAATTACAAAGATTTTGTGAATCGTTTGAAAGAACGAGAATATCAGTTTGGTGCAGTCATTAGTCCAGATGGAGTAAGTTATATCATTATGCATTCGACTGCATGTGTTTGTATTTTTTTAATAATTTTTTTGTTAGAAATATAAAAAAAGATTGGTGTTTTAGAATTATGTTTAGTGAAAGAAATATTCATCCCTTTTTAGTGTCGTTGCATGATAATTGGAGAAGAGGGTTTCGTCGTGCCTCCATCGGACTCTTTAGCTATAATAGCAGCAAAAAATAAATGCATTCGTTTCTTTAATGTAAATAAACTAGAAACAGTGGTTCGTAGTATTTGTACTTCTCATGCTATTGACAGGTAAACCTTTCACATTTTTTAAATTTATAATTAAAGACACTGTATTCTTTTTTATATTCCCGAGAATGAGTTTCTACAATCAAATTCGAATGCAAGATCACTTTTCATTATTATAATTTGACAATATCAGTGTTGATTCGCCATTGTACTTAAATAATTTAAATTCAACATTGTACTTGCCGCCTTTTTTAGACCTGGTGTAACAAAATTAAGGCTGTAGCGCTTCAAACCAACCTAAGATATACACCCACTTCCAAAAATCGAGCACGGGACTGTAAAATGAAAAAAAAATGGACAAGTCTAGCTTTGATTGACACAAAATGCTGCAAGTAAGTAGCTATATGTTTATTCCTGAAACAAATAAACAAAGTAAAAGAATTACAGCCAGAGATTTAAAAAAATATTGATTTTTTTATATATGTTTTTTTATTCATGTCATTAACAAAGTAACGTTTAAATGCAATAACAAAACAACAAAATGCAAAACAAACAACAAAAATTCGATATTAATAGGGTATGTGAGAACCCCCTCACATTTAAACAAAGTGTACAGAGTGTTACCATGTTTGTTATAAGGTGATCAACCACAGCACAGTCGAGTGATAGCCACTCATTCTCTAGGGCAGTTCTTAAACCTCTGAGAATGCCTGGGAGTGGAAGTCGTCTACATACAGCAAGGCCCAGGTCATCCCAAAGATGTTTATTTGGATTAAGGTTCGGCAAGTAATCCAACCTCTCCATATGGATACCTAATAAACAAGCAACATCTGTGATAGACAGTCCTGCTTCAAGGCGTCCGACAGCCTGTCAGTGCTTATAACCTTTCAATCCTCTTTTGGAAGCCACAGAGACACGTCTAGATTGAAAACAAATTGTACGAAAGCTCTAAACATTTTTCACCAGCACTTATATGTAACTCCTGTAACCACTGGCATTAGCATGACCGATTTTGGAGCACCTCGGGACGAAAGCCCATTTTCTCCGGTATACACATAGTTGTGAAAGAAACCTTAAACTAACATGACCGACACTGCGATATAAATGTTGGAAAAAAGAGAGAGGGTTAGGGGAAGAACAGATTGAAAAATATAAAATAATAAAGAAATTCGTAAAAGTTAAGGGTGGAGTATATGACACCTGTAACTCTTCTTATATGCTAATAATAATATATAGATTTTTATATATTATTATTAGCTTATTATTATTAATATATTATTAACTTTTTATATGATTACCTGATTTGCACGGCGCGAAACCGTGCGAAACCATGATTAGCAATTATTGCCGTTGCAATGACACACGAGCAATGGTTCTAAGGCCCAGGGCTGCGACTGTCGACTCTCAAAATTTGCTACTCCTTCCGGATTCCGTCCCGAGGTGCAACGTGTAAAATTCATCAGGCTACAAGAGTATTATTCTTTTCGGCTCACGTGGCAGTCCTTACTAATTCCGTCGTCACAAAGAAGTCAGCTAAAGCATCCAGTAGTCTTCCAAATTTCTTTAATAAGTGCTACTCTGTTGCTTTCGCTCGTCAGTGGCGCCTGCGGCGCGACGGGAGCCAGCCGTGCACTTTGAAGGAGGCTGGCCATGACTTTCGAGGTTCTCGAAGGTCACAGCCCACAACCGCCGGGACAAGTCTGGAAGATCTCACGGCCATATGGGCCCGGATTGGGGATTGATTGTGATTAGCTGTTACCTAACATATTTGGATACTTCCTTTTACCTTTGAAGCAAATTTCAGCTTCTTTAATTCTTATTGGCTCATGGAAATTAACATTTTCCTCTCCGTGATTATGTTTTGGAAGTGAGTGTACATTTGAAAAATAAAAATGTATATATAAAATCGGTAGTGTTTTCTGAATCAGATAATAAAATCTTGCATAAATGTGGATCTTCCGTTCTGAAAATAGTTTGATTGAAAACTATCTAAATTTTCTAAAGATTCAATATTATAGCTCAGAGCCAAAGATTACTCCTAGTACCATTACAGAATTTTTCTATTTATCATTTTCTTCCAATTAGACACTATAATTTTTATTTTTCAGAAGACTACCATAATTATACATAAATATTTATGTGATTACAAAGTGATTTAAATTTAAATTACTTACAGATAGGTAAAATTTGATTGAAAATGCAATATTTCTATTCGGTTGAATTGTGAATTATAACTATAAATAAAAAGCAAAATGTTTTCGAAATGTCCGTCATCTTATAATAAATATTATTACTATTACCATGAAATATAATGCAACTATTACCAATAATAATTTTTAAGTCTTTTAGCAAAACTAAAATATTTATATTTTATCAACGTTTAAAACGTTTCAGAGTTCTAGTTGTTTTATAACTTTTAAATTTTACCGATTATTTACCCGATAACAAATAAAATAACATTTAGTTAATGTTTCAAAAAGCGTAATCTATTCATTTTGTCTCAAAGGTGAATGAAGCCTGAACGGATACGGCGCTACTTACCTTTACCAGATTTCGTAGTTTCAAATCTTTCTGCTGGCATGGATGTTCGTAGCCGTTCGGAATCGGCTTTAAGCAGCAGTCCCAGACTCATTGACCCTCGTGTTGCAAAACAGTTGACCCTGAAGTGCTACGGCACTGAAGAGCCAGCCAACTAAATCTTTTTCAAGGTCTAAAAGTATCTTAGATAAAAATGATTACATTTTGTTTAAAAGTAATGAGCATTATTTTTAATGTATCTACTTTTGAAACAAATTACAGATGCTAGCTTTTGTGATTTGGTTTTGAAATATTGCTTTACCTTGAAGTCTTAATACCATTTACATAAATGCATTAAAAACAACATATTCAGATTTCAAACAGGTTTATTGAAAGGAAAGTAAATTAATTTTGAAAGATTACTGTGACCTCAGTTTTGATTATATAAGATGACTTCGTTCCAGAATAAAAAAATGACTTGGTATTTCCTTCTAAGGGAATAAGGAGAAGTTCTTTTTTCGGAGCTTACTAAATTTTCCCTTCAGCTTACATTCTTTCGAACTTCTCACTTTTCTAACTCAAAATATTCCAATTGCATCCTGCCCCAATTCTCTCCTTTTTTTTTAATTATTTTATTCCGCTGTTATCCTAGCTTTGATAGACTCCTTTTTATTTATTTTAAAAAATAAATACAGTAGAACCTCTTTTTAACGACCCCTTCGTTAGAACGACCATCTTAAAAAGTCCCAATTATTTTACCATAGGAATAATGTTAATTTTGAATAATTACAATGACCCCAAGCGTATTATTTTTCGTTAAAACGACCACCAATTTTAGTCCGCAGAACTCATGAGCAAGTGGGCTATTTCAAAATTATTGTACTGTGGTGCAACTTTAAGAAACATCTACTTCTATCTTTATGTTTGCTTAAAGGAGGGGAGGGGGCGTGACGAAAAGGGTAGAATAAATCTTCAATTATTTTTTGATGAGCTTGTTGCTGTAGACGAAACTTTACAGTGCTGCGTAGAACATTTGAATGAGGACGATTCTATTGCCCATATTACCGGAAATGCGATTCCGACGACGAGAAGAAATCTTCCAAGCTTTTGAAAAAGTAAATGTAAAGAAGCCTTCAATCCAATCAATGCTTTGCGTCAATATTTTGAAGGACAATTTAATTCGGAAGATTTCCTTCAAAATCTAACGGATATGGAATCAGTGATAATGAAAAATTGACAAATAAACTTGAAACAGGCGTCAATCAAAGACTTTTTTTCAAAAGTTCAGTAATGGAAATACAAATAAATAGGAGTGTTCTCTAGGTATGTACTGTTGCATCATTTCTTTCCTAATTTTTTTTTATTATTTTTTAAATTCGGTACAACGACCTTTCGTTACAACGATAATATGATGTTGGTCCCACAGGGGTCGTAATACTGAGGTTCTACTGTAGATACTTTATTCGACAACTTAGAGGTATTTTTCTAACTAACCTTTTTTAGCTCACGAAACTGTTTCTTTAATTATTTGATCATATAGGTATTTGCTGCAGAACTACCCGTTGTATTATCCTCAGCTTCGAAGAGAGTAATGCTTTTCCGTATGTATTTTCCTCAGTCCAATTGTAGATCAGGGTATGATCAAGGCCGTAGGGAAGGAGGGGATTTGGGGGACCGGTCCCCTCCCGAAATTCTATAAGGCCATTTCATTAAAACAAAGTATTCCAAGTGTGTGTAGGTGTCATCTGCCTAGCTGTTTTGTTTTTTTCTTTATATGCTTCTAAAAAAAACACCGGCTATAAAATGTATTGTCAAAAATTGGACGTTTTCTCTATATTCTTCTATATTTTGCCTTTTCTTGTTAGGAAGATAACGATGTTATAATACGCCAATAGTCCGTCACACCCTAGTCATTTTTTGTTATGACTTCGCATTGGTCCCTTGCAATGGAGCAACCATGGAGACGAAATAACCAGCCGTAGATGATTAAAACTTAACAAAGTTGATTTATTAAACAAAAAGAAAAACCATTTAAAGAACCATTAAAGTGATTGCAGATGCAACCTATCATCCAGAGAGGAGATCACTCTAGATCAACCTGCTCTCTTAGAAGTTCAGCCGGGAGTCCTCCTGCTTCTCTCTTTTCCAAGCAGGAAACCTCGGTTTTAGGGGAGGTTGACACCCCCCTTTGACCCTTGTCCTTGGGGTAGCCGAAACGCCCTTTGGCGCCTGGCCGACTGGATCAAAGCAAAATTCCTTTTCTCTGTCGGTGCGTTGACAAACGACACGTTTGACACCTCCGTAGTCAAGAAAACCATTACGGGGACAATGCTGTCATTTTCAATTGTTAAAATGAACAAAAGTTCACTTGAACACTGACAGAGGCGGACGCGACTCTTACAGATGTCACCAAATCTTTTTAATTATTTGAGTTAAAAATGGATAATTCTCATACCTCATCCATGGTTTAATACTTTAATTTTGTTTTACTGAAGTATCATTATCAAATAACAATGTCTTTTTCTTTGGTCCCTCCCCGAAAACAATTTCTGGCTACGGCCCTGGGTATGATAAGTGAAAATTCTTGTTTAACCTACTGCTTTTACAGATACTCCAAATCAAGTTTATGATCTTCTTTTGTTCTCAGGTTAATGTAATTCTTTATTGCACCGCCAGTTATTCTGAAAATCCCTTTACCTTGACATTACTACTGAGAATGACTTGTTAATTATATTTTCTACGCAGAGTAGCTGATTCTCTCTCACTCTTGCAATTTGAAGTTCCCGTTGGTTGGCAGAATTTTAGCAGTGCTATGCTCCCGTCCAGTGGCAAATCCATTCTCTTCGGGGAAGAGAGTTACGGTTTGGGAATTAGTTCCGACAGGTAAAAAAAAACATCATGTTTTTCTATCTTGATACAGTAATTAAGATTATACATGTTCATGAATTACCCATATATAAATAGAGCACATTCAACTTTATTTAATACAGCTGCATTTCTTCATAATACATGGAATGTTGTAGTCACATTAGCTTTTAAGAAATTATGTGCTTAGAAGGTATTGCTCAACTAAACTAAACTAAACTGAGAGATTTATAACTGGGTGGTAGCTGAAAGTATCAAATTACATGAAATGTAGAAAATATTAAGATATACAGGGTGTCCCAAAAGGTCGTTTACAAACTTAACATGCTGGTCTGTCATATCATGATTAACAAGATTTACGTAGGAACCTATGTCCGAAAATGCAAACTGCGACCGCTAGAGGGCAATAATTGCAGGAAAATCGCTGGATCGGTAGAAGCGACCGCCGAGATCCCCCGACCTGACTCCCCTGGATTTCTACCTGTGGGGACACATGAAATCCATGGTGTACGAGACACCCTAACATCGGACATGGATCTTATCGCCAGGATCGCGGAAGCGGCAGCACGTGTCCGTGACACTCCTGGCCAAGTTAAACGGGTTCGTGAATCCATGCGCCGACGTTGTGAAACGTGCATTGTGGCGAAGGGAAACAATTTTGAGCATTTTCTGTGATGTAATCCTCATCTGTAGTAAAAATCATATTAACACCGTTGCCGATATAATTTTCTTCTTCTGCTCCACACTCGTGATCACAGCACTCTAGCGGTCGCAGTTTGCATTTTCGGACACAAGTTCCTATGTAAATCTTGTTCATCGTGGTATGACAGACCAGCATGTTAAGTTTGTAAACGACCTTTTGGAACACCCTGTATAAGAAAAAAAATTAAGATGAGAAATATAAGAAAAATATATAAGATAGTAAAATATTAAGATTCATATAAGAAATTATATGAAATTATAGAAAATGTAAGAACTTAAATAGCTCCTTAATTAATTATAGTTACAATAATTTAACAAAGAAGTAAATGTTAAGTAACTAACGAAATTGATGCATGGTTTTTAAATTTATTTGTTTTTGAATTTATAATATTTACACAAGGCTTGTAGTTTTTTTAAATAAAATATTATAATTTTGTTTCTTACATAAATATATAAGGTAAAAGTGGTCATTTAATATTTTTTGGTAACATAAGCGATAACTTATTTAGAATTACTTACATATATTTGTAATTATTTTTTCTTATCATATGAATACTGTTGCTTGAATTCACAAACTAATAATAAATTGAACCCTTATTAAATGCCTTATAAAAATACTCCAATTAAAATTTTGTATTCGAGAATGCTGAGTATACTAGTTTATTTCTCATTATTTTTATATAAAAACATTGGACAAATACACCACAAACACACACACATATGATGTGTGTGTGTGTGTAAAAATGTAAAAAAAAATATTTTTTATATCTGCATACAAGCATGTCTGCAATTCCTGAATATAAAATACTCCTTAAATATAAAGACAGGCTATTTTTTAGTTTGAAAAAATGCATAAATCTTGAGATAGTTTATGCTATAAGTTATTTTTTTATTATTAGGTGCATTAAGAATTATCTTACTAAAACTTCATTTATGTCTATAATTATAAATCCATTACACTAATTTGATCATTCATTACACTTATATTAAGCGTTTTAAAATCATTCTTGTATTAACAAACGTAAATCAGCATTATATTGCAAAGTAAACGCTCTCCAATTCATTACACAACCTCTTTCCCTATTGACAGCCCATTTGAATATTAAAGAACAATCTTAAATTATGTAAATAGCATTAAAAATCCTCTTTGCCATCTAATTTAATTTTTTTATTTGAGAAACCAAATAATATCCATGTACGAAGCATGTCTTCCAGGCAAAACACCATACAACTTATCTTATTATTTGAAAGGTGGTGTTCCGAACAATTGTATGTACTCTATATTTACAGAAACGTGAAACTGCTGTTCTTAAACATCAAGGACAACATACAACTTTTGCATAAAACAAGGCAGACTCGAAGCGTCGTCGAACGATTTTGAGTAGGAAGATGCTTTTATTTATTTTTTTTCTCGTTCCAAGAGCATAATTTCGAATTTGAATCACTTGACCATTGCATTCTCAGAATTTTAATTTTATACATCATTCTATAAGAGTATACCATGATAGTAAGTTAGAAAAATGTGAACTTATATTGTTATTAATCAAAATATGCATTAAATTTTCTATTTACTAAACTTTTCCCTTGAAATTAATAAATCACTTATTCATTCAGAACTACTTTTAACCGCTTGCCTGATTATCTCGTGTTATCTCGGGTTAGTATATGTTGCAATTAATTACTATCCCGAGAAAACTCGGGCAAAGCAAAATTTGTCAGTACGATTTGTTTTATCACGGTTTTACTCAGCTTGGGGGAAATTACTGAAAATATTCAGCTTTGATTGGCAGTTTGTGAAATTTTGTTGGTTTCGCGGTTCTTTTGCGTAACTGGTCCCGTTGCTTAACTGATTGAAAAATAAATTTCAGAAAATCCCAGTGACGAGTTTTCTGCCACACCAGGAACACCCAGCATTAGTCCTTTACCACTCAGGTTAACCTCAAGGCATTTTCCAGATGTTATTCCTGATACTGAAAAAAAATCCAACTAGACAGTGTACTCTGTGCTCCCTTAAAACATATTCCAGAGGTAAGCCAGTAAGAAAAGAGACCAGATATCACAGTACAGAATGTCGGATATCACTTTGTGTTGTCACTTGTTTCAAAAACTATCATACAAAGACTAATACTTAACTGTTTCTATTTGCCCGAGATAACTCGGGATAGTAAACTAATATTAAATCTAAATGCTTTTACACTTGAAAAAAATTAAAAAGTTAACTTAAAACCTACATATTTTGTTTTGTTTCATTTCCTTGTATTTAATAATAAAATAAAAAAAGTGATGATTTTTTGCTATTTTTTTTTCAAAAAATTTTCTAAGGGAAGCGGTTAAGTAATTCTTAGTTTTCATGCATTGTATCAAAAATACTATCTCCCATGCTTGCGCATGTATCTTCGTGGAAAAATAATCACAGCTCTGAATTTCCACACCAGTTTCGAACATATTTTCTGTACTAAAAACATATACACTTTCTTTAAATGTTGTATAGCTTTTGCGGTGACCGAGATGGTATTTGGACGACACTGGCTTGGTTGTCCATTTTATCTGAATGCAAGATGAGTGTGAAGGAAGTAACAGAAGAGCACTGGAAAACCTTTGGAAGATCATTTTTTGGACGGTAAATCAGAGATTGTGTTTGTTTGAGATTATATGATTTTTGACGATGAAAATATACTTAATAACTACATTAATTGTGTCAGTGTTAGGAATACTTTATAATTCCCGAGAAAACAAGCCATAAACACAATCTGAACGCCATTAAGTTGAAGTACTTAGATTATAAAGATCATAAATATATAGATGTTATTCAATTAATTATTGAATTTGCCGATGAAAATTTTTGCGTTCGAAAGAATATGATCATACAATTTATTTTACCTTCCTTAAAATTTCTGAACGAATCATTAATGATAGGCATAATAAAAATAAATTTGATCATTTAAGTTATACAACTAAATAATCAATAATTGACTGACTTGAAGCATTTTTAAAAAGTTCATTGGATATACCATGTGACCATAATTAAACTGACAGTGCTCACAGTGTTCTGTAGCATGATCTATTTGCGAGAATGACGCCACATTTTAGGAAGATTAAACAAGACGGGGGACAAAGGATTCTGAAAAAAAAAAAAAAAAAAAAAAGTTCCAAAAGTTATCAGCTAGGGGAATATTTGGCGCTGTGCAATAGAAAATAGAGTGTTAACAAATGCAAATCAGTACGAATTGATTAATTGGTTGTTGTGTCAATGGAAGTAACGTGATATTTGACATAATAGAACTTCTTCTGCTCAGCATACGTGATAATGCAGATCACGAGACTTTATCGGTTTTTATGTAGATTTTACGCTTTTTTAAAAGTGTTGTCATATTGCACTTGAACTAAATCAGAAAATGTGCGTAATAAAAAGTAATTTTAGCATTTGTTAACACTCTATTTTCTATAACACTGTGCTAAATATTCCCCTAGCGGTGACTTTTGGAATCAATAATTTTTTTTCCTCGGAATCCTTCGTCCCCAGCCTTAGTTTAGTGTATATTATGAGTGTTAAAAATGTGGCGTCATTCTCGCAATTAGATCAATACACTGTGGAGTAGGGATGAGATCAGTTTAATTATGGCTACCCGGTATGTATGCTGAAAACAGATCCTCTACCTCTATGTAATGTAAAAACAACATTTAATCAAAACGATGAACATAAGTTCATCGGCAAGCTCAAATGTAAACTGTTTTTAAAACTTTTTTTCCACCTCACAAAAGCTAATGTTTTGCCCATTTTTTAGTCTAGATTTTCTTAACCTTTCTCATCAGCTTTTGGACTCATTCTTGTGTTTTTTCCGAGAAAAAAACTCACTGAGATTCGAAAAAATCAAATCTGGAAATTTTGTTTGTATTGAATACGTGGATCCATTCGGCATAGATCCGAAACTTCAGACAGATGAAGCGAAGGTAACGGTTTTAACTTAAAAAATAATTTTTATCTAATCATCAAATTATAACTTTCACACTTTGTATCAGCAAATATTTATATATTGGGTCATCAAGCAAATATTCATAATAAATTGATATCAGTTGGCTGGAAGATAGGATCTGAATATTTTACCCGAAAGGGATACTGTTAATAACTTTTTTAAAGTGTATAATTCATACAATTTAAAATTAATCCCCTGTATAATAATAGTATAAGTTAGCTGTACGTCTGTCCTTGAATTTATGAAGCGGTTGTACCTGGAATGGATAGAGGCATCCATATTGGATTCTTGATGAGTAAGGGTTAGCAACGCTCGAAATCCACTCCTTCTCCCCTTTTCGAGCATTTAATACCATTATTTCAAGACCTATTTTCCTCGGTTAAGAGCAAGCGATTAAATTTACCTATATGTCACATAATAATTACTTAGGTAAAGATAACATGTTTTCTAGCATTATGACGTCATTCCTTTAACCATCTCATTTAATCAATTCTAATTTTTAAATTACTTAAAAATTGCATTGTTTTAATACGTTTTATCACTGAATTTAGATATTACGTATACAATTTTCTTTTATATTTGGCTTATATAATAGATTAAGTACATATGTGTTAGTTTTAAATTTAATTATCGATTACTTTTTGTTGCAATTAAAATTTTATCACCTTTATTAACAACAAACTCTATCTACCTCCAGGGTGTAGTGGAAATGATAGTTTCATTCCTTTACTTCCATTAATTACTGTGGAAAAAAAATTGAGAAGAACTTAACGATAATTTCGGAGTAGCTAAGAAAACATTGAATTATTTTTCTAAATGAATTCAATGTGATTCTATA
>CM063498.1:168965941-168968441 GCA_032207245.1 Pardosa pseudoannulata | reverse complement strand
AGGAATTAAGTTATATAAAATATTTTAATAATTTTTGTACGAAATTAAGGAAAAATATTATCAAATAACGCCAAAATAGTATCACCGAATGTAATTTAGATTCTAAAAAGTGTTCTATCTCAACAAGCCTTTCCCATCTGAATTCAAATCTGAGGATAAATTGCTATCTGACCTGCCTATAACTTCCCCAGAGTGACATGAGTGACCACGCAAAATTTTCTGAAGATTGATCTAGCAATTTAGGAACGAGTAGGGGACGTATAAATTTGCATACACATAAGGAATTTTATATACATAATAAATATACAGTTACTGCACCGTGATACCTTATATGCGACAAGTAACTAGTGTAACATCGTTTCATTTTAATTCTCTTGCTCACTTATTATGTAAAAATCACATTAAAAACATTGTGGAAGCAGTTGTACATAAAATGATGTTCTAGGTTATGTCCTTCCTTCCTCAGTGGCATGACAGCCCAGGATGGGCCTTAGCCTTCTCTAGAATTCCATACCAGGCAGTCCTATCTTTGGCTCTGGATTTCCAATTTGAAATTTTCAAGGATCTTATGTCTTTCTCAATGCAGTCTAACCATCTAAGTTTTGGTCGTCCTCTCATTCGGGTTCCTATTGGTTTGGCCGTAAAAACTTTTTTTGTGGATCTATTGTCATTAAGTCGAACTAGGTGTCCGACCCATTTTAATCTTTGTAAGCTAATAAAATTAATTATATCTGGGTTTTTATATGTTCTGTATAATTCAATATTTGTTCTTCTTCTCCATATACCATTTACATTAATTCCCCCAAAAATACTTCTCAATATTTTTCTCTCAAAAACTGCTAGGGTTTCCTTGTCTCTTTCTGTCAATGCCCAGGTTTCAGCTGAGTAAGTAAAAACAGGTCTTATTAGGCATTTATACAATATTATTTTAGTCAATCTTTTAATGTACTTAGACTTTAAATATTTCTTTAATCCAAACAAACATCGATTAGCAGCAGTAATTCTGCTATGAATTTCAACAGATATGTTATTTTGTGTATTAATTTCCGAACCTAGGTATATAAACTGCTTTACAGTCTCAAATCTATAACTGCCTATTTCTAAGAAGGAGTGATTATATTCTGATTTTAAACAAGGCACATATTTGGTTTTAGTTTCATTAATGCTCAAATTCATCTTTTTGGCCTCAGTTTCCAGAGAAATAAATGCTTGTTTTAGTGCATCTAATGTCCGGGCTATAACATCAATATCACTGCATATGCAAGCAATTGTACAGATTTGTTGAAAATGGTTCCTCTAGAATTTAAATTTGCATCTCTAGCTATTTTCTCCAGTGCAAGGTTAAAGAGAAGACAGGCCAGGGCATCCCCTTGTCTTAGATCATTCATGACAGTAATAGGTTCTGATAAGCTGTTTTGTACCTTAATTCTTACATTGGTCTGTGTTAAAGTCAAAGCTACCAGATTAACAAGCTTTCTAGGTTATGTAGTAATAAATAATTTATCCATCGAGAACATATTAAGTAAAGCTCCAAAAAACTTAACTCTTCTGGATCATAAGATTATGGATTATTGATTACATTTTCTAAAATCCAGTCATAGTACATCGTGTATGTAGTAAGTAAAGCTCTAAAATTCTTAACTGCACTGTTTCATAAGATTGTGGGCTGTTAATTGCATTTTCACGTCATAATCTTGAAATCAAGTCATATCATCGACATAACACATCGTGAACATATTAAGTAAAGCTCTAAAAACCTTAACTGTACTGTGTCATAAGATTGTGGGATAATTAATTGTATGTTAATTGCATTTTTTTAAATAAAGTCATAACATTGTCATAACACTCCGTGGACATATTAACAAATAAAACTCAAAACCTTGACTGTATCATAAGAACATGCGGTATTAATTGCATTTTCTGGAATACAGTAATTTTCCTAGAATTTTCCGTGGAGAATGAGCTTAATTTCGAATGATCAAAAATATCTAAGTATTCATTTAATTTTATATAATAGCAGTTAAAAAATGTATGCTGTCTTCATTTTATATCTTGCAGAAAGTCCTAGAGCCCTTTATAAAAGCAGCTTTGAAAATAACGAAGATAGAAGAGTTTATCTACTCCGACTTCAATCCGATTTTTATATGAAGAAAAGAGAAATTGAACTTTTTTTAGAATATTTGTATATGATTACGAAATTGTAGAATACAAAATGAGTTGCATTTTTAGACGGCAAATTAAATTCACAACTATGGTAATATTATTTCATATTAAATATATTTCCCCTATATTTAATATGAAATATATATTTAATATGAAATATATATTTAATATGAAATATATTTCCCCTATTTTGGTATGAAATTGTAGAATACAAAATGAGTTGCATTTTTAGACGGCAAATTAAATTCACAACTATGGTAATATTATTTCATATTAAATATATTTCATTAAAATTTCAGTTTTTTTAGTAGAATTTTGACAGAGCTCTTTGAGTGTA
>CM063498.1:168833441-168955941 GCA_032207245.1 Pardosa pseudoannulata | reverse complement strand
AAGAAGAATTTCTCGCTGACCTATGATTTTCTCATAAGACCTATGTACTTAATTATTCTTTTATATTCATTTACAGTTTGTTTAACTATATTATAACCCTCCTAAATGAAAATTTCAATCTTTAACGATAAACCGCTTTTGACTTACACGAAATACATACATACATACAGGCATTAGTCACAAATGGATAAAATGGATATTCACTTTGAAGTACCTCCAGTACGAATAGTTATAAGAAGAATTTCTCGCTGACCTATGACTTTCTCATAAGACCTATGTACTTAATTATTCTTTTATATTCATTTACAGAAAAATAATATTAGTGAGAAGAAATGTTTGATCCCCTATGCATATCAATGCATATCTATGCTTGACCTGCAAACTCCAGAGGTACCGTTTGGGAACTTGGAGGACATTGCGCACCCGTAACCCTCCGGTTACGAGATCGCTGAGTTTGACAACTGAGCTAAGTAATAAATTACCATATCTGAGGAATCATTCCCATCCGACTGAGAAGGTTGTTTTCCTCCTTCCATTTCCTGTTTCCTCTGCTCAAACTTGTTGCAAGATTCTACAAAAGATGTTTTCATCTTTTCTTCTTCATCCGGATCTGAGAACGATGCGTCATATTCCTTCTACAGTAAAAGAAAAATAAAGAAAACTGTATTCGCAAAATTTTTGAATTACGCATTCAAACCCACATAATGACTTTCCACAGCATGACCACCGTTCGATGTTTGTCCAGAAAACTATTTGAGTGCCTATCTTAACCTGGGAATACTCGCATACTAGGGGGTGGTAAAAGTGGCATTTGCCAGGGGTGCATCAGTTTTAGGGGCAACACGTTGCGAGGAAATTGGGGTCCAAGTTGGACGATTCGCCTTGAGTAGATTTTGTTGGGTTTGGAGCGCTACGGTCTACTGTTTTGCACACGAGGGCTAATGAGGCCGGGACCTACAGCTTAAAGCCGATTCCGAATGGCTACGAACATCCATGCCATAGTGGGATTCGAACCCACGAACTCTGGTACCGACGATCAGCGCCCTAACCAATCAGCCAGCGTTCCGCTCGCCTTGAGTAGAAATACGGAAAAGTTGAAAAATAATTATTTTAATTATAAAATCCAATGTGTTTAAAAAAATTTTTTGCGAGTTTTCTTATTTTTTTTTAAACCGCTTCTAAAGACTAAACTTGTTATAGATTCTTAGAAAATGCTTACCAAACACTCCTGATATTCCTTAATATAAAACCAGGTATTCTTTTTGGTTTTTTTTTGTTTTGGAGCGCTACGGTCAACTTTTTAGGATTAATGAGACCGGGACCTACAGCTTAAAGCCGATTCCGAACAGCTACGAACATCTATGCCATCTTTGACGTCTTCCAAATTAACCTTATCTTTTCTTGTTTTTTATTATCACCCATGATAAAAACTAAAGATCATAATATTTGTCAATGTATTAATAGTTGTAGTATTATATAAATTTATACTTACAATAATGTCAGCAAATATTTCAAATGATAAAAATGCTTCCTTACAGCACCGCACCAAACAAGAAACACAACTACACTTTTTCAGATATATAGCTCTGCGAGCAATTTAAGGGAATCCCCGGGTTGAAATAAAAAAGCGCTAAACCGAAACAGCGTTAAGCGGGGTCTTACTCTATATTAAACTAATCTTATTTTACTAACTACATTGGTGAGTCAACTTTAGAGGCTATGCGGGCCATAGTTTAAGCATCACTACATATAACAATCCCCCCGTAGCCACCACCTGTGTACAACAGAGGGGGGGGCCGGATGAGTGGTGGGCCCTGGACCCCCTTTTCTGTAAGCCGGCCCCTGGATGTCGTTCGATATCTTAAGTTATAATACTTCTGAATAATCCGTCTAATAAAGTTGGAAGCATCATTTTTAGTAAGGTTCGGTTTGGAGTGCTACTGTCTACTTTTTGCAACACGAGGGCTAATGAGGCCGGGACCTACAGCTTAAAACCGATTCCAAACGGCTACGAACATCCATGCCCCTGTAGGATTTGAACCCACGAACTCCGGTACCAAAGGCCAGCACCCTAACCAATCAGCCATCTTTCGGCTTCAATTTTAGTAAGAGCAACGGTGGTAATATATATATATATATATATATATATATATATATATATATATATATATATATATATATATATATATATATATATATATATATATATATATACATACATATATACATATATGAATCATAGCATGGCCTGCTATGCTTCGCGTATGTAGCGTGGTCGAAACAAGAATACGAATATTCAGGATAAGTTTTATAACATCTTTATTATGCAGCGTACAGAGCAAAAATCCAACAAAGGATGGTCGCGCAGCCTTATATAACCTTGGGGACGCTAACCGCTTGAGAAAGGAATTTGTTACTCTTCAAATTATAAGTGCTTTTAAGTGCTCTTAACCATCAAAGTAGGTTGGCGAGTTAAGCTCGCCAACAAGAAGGAAACAAAAGAGTTTTTAACACCGAAAGGCCACTAAAAAGATGAAGAAATTGCGGCTTTGGTGGTTTTTTAATAGAGGTGTTAGTAATTTTAGTTTAGGATTAAAGTGTTAAGTTTTTACAACAAACTGTAACAACAAATGTCTTATAAAAAACATACTGTAAAATAGATAAAATATAGCAATTAATTTCTGCAAGTAAAAAGAAATACATAATTTACCTTATAAGTCTCCCAAATCTCATCGAAATTTTCGCATGCTAGAATGGTACTCGGGATGATTATACAGCAGATGGCTGCTAAATACAGGAGCTTCATCATAGCTGATGGAAAATCTGAAACTTGAATACAAGATTTGAGAGGGACGTGAATACAAGACTTACAAAACTTCAGAATGCTACTCTGAATTCCCTAAAGACCTTTAAATATATAATGCTATAACAATGACGTCATTTAAGCTACGCCCTCAGGAGTAGGTGTTTCAGCAGAGTAGTTTAATAAGTTGATAGTAAAGAAATAACGGAGAAAAAAAATCTTCAAAATGGAATAGAATGCAAGGTCGTATCAATAAATCATATTTCGTAGACAATTGTAAAATATATTTCTGAATTGGGAAACATAATTCATTTAAACCACAGCTATTATCCTTTTCATACAGCACAATAAAATATTGTTGACGCATCCTATTTTGAAAATCAATAACTTTTTACTTTTAGTTATTTCTATGGCGAATGAAAATCTATTATTGCCTAATCTATCTTTACCCTTGCCTTAAATGAAGAAAAGAGACGTGTTTTAGCAGAGTTGTTTAATAAGTCGATAGTTAAGAAATAACAATGAAAAAAATCTTAAAAATGGGATAGTATTGTGCAAGATCGTATCAATAAATTATATTTCGTATAAATGGTAAAATATATTGTTAAATTGTGAAACACAATCTGTTTAAACTACAGGTATTTCCTTTTCATATAGTGCAATGAAACATTGGGGATGACATCACATTTTGAAAATCACTAACTTTTTATTTTTAGTCGGTATTTTTATGGCAAATGAAAACCCTGTTATTTCTTAAGGAACTATCTCTACCCTTCCCTTAAATGAAGAAAAGAGACAAGTTTAAAGAAAAAAATCGGAAACTGCGTAGGGGTCTTCCCATTAATCGTAATGATATTTTTTGCTGCAAAGGTTATGTCCCACATTCGATGGTTCGGCATAAAAGTCTAAGCTATTAGCCGTATATTTTCTAAAAATATGCATTATTATACTGCTTTCCACAATATTCCTATATTAAAACACTTGTTTAAAGGAATTTCGTGTCAGACCATATCAAATCATCTCTTCCCTTTTGTTGGAAAGGTGAAATTAAGGCATCTTGATAAATCCAAACCATAGATAGCAATAAAAAATTATTTTCCGGTTAGATAAATAATAAAATATGTTAAAAGTATAATAGAAATAAAAATAAATAGACTTAGTGGAGAAGGCATCCTAGACATTTATGTTGTTATTAACATTGAATAGACAAATAGATAACATTTAAAATGTCCTCGAACGGTGACCGAATGAGTAGTACCGGCACTTCTCTACCGGAGTCAGTTTCCATAGTAGGAGTAGATGTTCATACCTATTCGGAATCTGTTTTAAACAATAGGTTTCCATCTCATCATCCCTCGAGTAGCTTTGAATGTTCATCGTGGTGGAAAGACTAGAAAATATCGTTTGATTTTTCTAAGAGTGTCGGTAGTACCTGCACTTCTCTACCGGAGTCCGTTTCCACAGTTGGCATGGATGTTCATACCTATTCGGAATCTGTTTTGAACCTTAGGTTTCCGTCTCATCATCCCTTGAGCAGCTTTGAATGTTCATCGTGGTGGAAAGACTAGGAAATATCGTTTGATTTTTTTAAGAGTGTCGGTAGTACCTGCACTTCTCTACCAGAGTCCATTTCCACAGTTGGCGTGGATGTTCATACCTATTCGGAATCTGTTTTGAACCTTAGGTTTCCGTCTCATCATCCCTTGAGTAGCTTTGAATGCTCATCGTGGTGGAAACACTAGAAAACATCGTTTGATTTTTCTAAGAGTGTCGGTAGTACCTGCACTTGTCTACCGGAGTCCGTTTCCACAGTTGGCGTGGATGTTCATACCTATTCGGAATCTGTTTTAAACCTCAGGTTTCCTTCTCATCATCCCTCGAGTAACTTTGAATGTTCATCGTGGTGGAAAGACTATAAAACATCATTTGATTTTTCTAATAGTGTTGGTAGTACCTGCACTTCTCTACCGGAGTCCGTTTACACAGTTGGCGTGGATGTTCATACCTATTCAGAATCTGTTTTAAACTTTAGGTTTCCGTCTCATCCTCCCTCGAGTAGCTTTGAATGTTCATCGTGGTGGAAACACTAGAAAATATCGTTTGATTTTTCTAAGAGTGTCTGGTCAGGGGCTTCCTTCTGATTATTTGAGGTGCAGCCGTAATATGTGAGACAGAAACACTGCTGGTAGCCGCGAGATGTTCCAAACGTTTCCGGAGTCTCTGTCGAACTCAAGGCTAATCTCCTTGGAGTCCCGACGTCTCACTGTCACAATCATCTCCTCCGACTTCTGACCTCTCTGCTCTCCTTGATTCGACTCCACTCTCGAACACCCTCTCTTTCTAGACTTATCTTATTTTATATTAATTTCATCTTTGTCCTCTCTTCCTTCTTTTCGTCCAATCGGGATAGTTGTAAAAATCTAATTGGTCTCCTTAACCCCGCCTTGAAACCGCCAACGTGGAAAAACCATATCCCTTCAAATTGAGCACTGTCCCTTAGAGACTCATAAATATCTCCACAAAGGTACATTCTTATTTAGTGTCATGTACGGAGACGCGATTCTAATCTGGGACTGGGATCAGAACCCCACCCGAGAATACCGCAAAAGACGAAAACCATTGAAATAATTTTTATTGTCCTCTCCCCTTTACAAAAGATGTGATGAAGTCAGATTTAGATCCCAAGCATTTTGCTTCTCGTATAAATTAATCAATTATATTACTAATCAATTATATTACTCATCTAAATCGCCTCATCACAGCCTAGTGGTAAATTAATGAGAGTATTTAACTTCTAGCAAAGTTCTAATTACAGACTCACTATTAGAGTGTAGGATAATACACCTATAATCGCGATAGACAGAGTTTTGCAACAATAAGATAAAGCTAATAATTGTGCCTGCGAAATTATTTACCAAATTTGTATATAAATTTTTTAATGATGAGTTTATCTACTGAATTCTAGTGTGGTATTTTCACATATTTTCTTCACAAGCACAGTTTATCAAACATGAAGTTGATATTCAAACGACGTATAAGACCCCCAAGAGATGTTGTAGGTTTGTATGAGAAAGTATTGCAGCCGTGCCTCTCTCTGTTTGCCTGTTGTCTTTCTCCTGGACAGTGTCTCGGACAGTGTCCTGGGGTGATTTCAAAAGAATTATTATTGTTATTATTTTTGGTTATCCTTTCTCCTCTTGGTAAAGTGAATTAAAACGCATTGTTAAATATTCCAGATCCATTTTCGTAACTCTCCTCGAGCACTAGTGTGACCTCGACTACTTCCTACTGTGTAGTCGATTCTCTTACAATTGACAACACATGATATCCTGAAGCTGTATTGAATTGAACACTATATTTGAAACAGACAATGTGATTCTGCAAATCATACATAGCGGAACAATGGTTCTACTACAGATGAAATTGCTTTTAGGGTAATATTTTTTTGTACAAAACGGCGTAAACGTTGTACATTTCATAAGCGGATGAGGATGAAACCATCACCTCAGTTTGGTTAGGAAATAATGTAATCGTGTAAATTGTTTAATCCAATTGTGTAATTCTTATAGTTCTCTCCCTTTCAGACTGTTTCAAAATAAAAAATTCTCTTTGTTGAATCTTTCTTCTAGGTTTTCTCTGCATTTTCTTTCCTGTTCTTTATTTTGAGAGATCTTTAATCGATCTTTATTTTGAAATACCTAAAAATCAAAATATACCTAAGAATCAAAATATTATTCTCTTTCAATAAGCTATTCAATACAGTACTAATTGTCCTTTGCATCAAATGACTAACTGAATACACCGGATTGTAATGCGTCGTAGCTGTGTTTGTTAGTCATTAACCCATTAAAGCCCAGCGTCCTTATTTGAGGACAGTCAAAAAATAGTTTGTATAGCTTTTATTTTCTTGAAATGATTCTTCCTTTTTAATGGAAATAGATATTAATCTTATGAATAATCTCCCAAGTTTTCAAATATGATCTTATCTATAATTTTGTCATTTCGATCGGCATTTTATGATTTTCAAGCTTAGAATAGGAACGTATTATGACCGGTATTCTGAACGTATACCGATCAAAATCATGGCGAATAGCCATATCTGTAATAATTCATCTCTTTTCAGTACTTTTCTCGTCTATGATAGCAAATAAATCTCTTATCACGAAGTTTTCCTTTTTTTTTTAAAAAAAAAGACATCTTATTATGTTTTAAAATGACACCTCCTCACTAATGATGACTTGATGTCATATTTAAAGATGTTTAAATTTCATTTTTTGTTTTACTTCCAGTTGTCTATAATAGCTTCTATGTTAGGTATTTACTAATATATAGTCATCAGAAATATCCGAGCGTTAATGGGTTAAGTATACACGTATGCTCTGTCTGTCTTAGAATTGCAGAGAAAGAAATATTACATATTTACCCGCCACTAAGATTTTTAACAACATATGTAATTTTTAACGAAGACCCTCATCTTTTTACTTCTATTCGGGAACAACGGATTATTACAAGAAACATCCTAATCATGTGCTAAAGTTTCAACGCTTTTCATGCATTACTTTTTACAGGGTTACCCAAAACATATTTCTGTTTTTTGTTGACGATCCCCTAGGGGTTTCGGGGAAAAATTCTTTGCTGAAATATATGACATCTACCGTCCTGTTTACATACCTGAGGTTTCAGGATAATTCCTCGTATTTTTCTAGATATTCAACAAAATGTCTAAAATCGCAAGTGACCGATCATCATTGGCCATATAGTGTATTAAAAAATATGAAAATGTAATTTTCACTGATACTAATTCAATTAAAACACGCAGTTTCTTTTTAATATAAAAAATGTGGTTTACAATGATCAAAAATGGTTTTTATCTAAATTTTATATTAAATTTCAGAATTTTTATTTGTACTATTCGATTGATTTACATGAAAAGAATAAATAGATAAATCAGATGAAGGTTTATAAGTGTTATTTAAAAAACATAAATCTGTAGTTTATTCCCATTAAAAAAAATTTACTAGCCTTATTTTACTTACAGTTATAAGCATAAGAATGATCAACATCAGTTTGAACATATTATTTCTATAGCAAACTTTCTATTTTGGGCTTGTTAAATAAGCAAGATTTGAAACTCAACTATTAGAAACATACCTCTTTTTTGTTAAAAAATATCCGTTTTGCTTTTTACTTTTTTTCTTGCATTTATAATTGAATTTTCTTTCAACTAAATTTTATTCATCTCCTCTTCAACATTACTCCTACAAATGTAAAAACTGATAAAATTTCTTTGAATACGTTTATCTTAATTGTAGATAGATGACGTTAAAAAATAATTAGATAGACAGTTTAGTGGTCCATTCACTTCCATAAAAGATTGGTTCATCTAGTTTGCCCAGGGTGTAGAATCATCATACTAAACACTGCAGTGGCCCATTATGGGCCACTGCAGTGTTCATTATGGCTCATTATGGGCCATAGTTTAGAAGCCATGAAAAATTCGAAACGTTTCTAAGAAACCGTAACCGAGCTTGATTTGGTTTGGGTTGGAGTACTACGGTCTACATTTTGCAACATGAGGGCTAATGAGAACGGGACCTACAGCTTAAAGCCGATTCCGAACGGCTACGAACATCCATGCCACTGTGAGATTCGAACCCACGAACTGTGCTACCGAAGGCCAGCACCCTAACCAATCGGCCATCGTTCGGCGTAACAGAGCTTGAAATAACCGAGTGTTTTTATAAACACTCTGATATGACGAGCAAATATGTCCTTTCGTGCTCGTTATATGCGAGTTCAACTGTATTTAGAAAATATGCTTTCGGTGAAAAAATTAAATTGAAATTTCAAAAAAGTGTAATGTAAGTAAGTTTATATAATATAGTACGTATGTATAGATTTTCATGATTTTTTTCACGAACCTGTTTTTACTAGCACTTGAGTTATAATGAGCAAATATCGGTCCTTTCGCTCTCGTTATAAGCAAATTTAACTCTATTTAGAAAAAATGCTTTCAGAGAAAAAACTAAAGTAAGCTTTCAGAAAATCGTTTCAGAAAATCGTCGATCACGATTAAATATTAATATTTAAGAGCATTAGGTTATAAATTTGAAATATTTAAAAAATATATTTCTATTTCTTCGGGGGGAAGGCTAACAGTGAAACCATCCCACTGTACAGTGCGAAAATAATACTTTCTTAAAATTTTGATTGTATTGCACGAACAATGTATAATTGTCAGCAAAAGGATGTAATAAATAAATAACAAATTTATAAGTGTTGTTCTAGGTAAGTATTTTTATTTGGGGTCGTAACGGAGAAAAATCAAATTCCTGATTTTTCCACGTAAAGCAAATTTAAACGCATAAATTTCACAGGGTAAAAAATTATGTGTAGTGCTGCCATCTACTGATAGCTTGTAATGACAAAAACATAGAAAATTGGGAAAAAATTCTTTATATATTGCCGCATTGAAAAGAAGTATTCGAGTATTCATACCCGAATGGTTATTACACTCGTCTCGTAATCTGGAGGTCGTGAGTTGGAACCGCTGTAACTACGATAAAATTTAAAATCCGTGTAACTATTGTAGCTATTTATTTAATTCATTTATTTATGTTCTACTTTATTTCGTGTTCCAGGAGTTTCTGGGCTGTGGTGAGGTGATTTAGATCATTAATATAATTCATAATTAATATAATTTATATAATTAATGATTGATTAATTAATATAATTGCTAAAAATAAAACGAAGTGAATTGCTTGGGATCTAAATCTGACCTCATCCCATCTTTTGTAAGGGGGAGAGGACAATAAAAATTAATTCAACGGTTTTTCGTCGTGTGCGGGATTCTCGGGCGGGGTTCTAATCCCAGTCCCAGATTAGAATCGCGTCTCCGTACATGACACTAAATAAGAATGTACCTTTGTGGAGTTATTTATGAGTCCCTAAGGGACAATGCCCAATTTAAAGGGGCAAGGTTCTTCCATGTTTGCGGTTTCAAGGCGGAGTAAAGGAGACCAATATATTTATACAATTCTCCCGACTGTACGAAAAGAAGTAAGAAAGGACAGATGTGAAAATAATATAAAATAAGAAAAGTCAAGAGGGAAGAGGGGGTCGGCTGCCGAGTCGAGGAGAGAAGTCCGACTGTCAGTGTTTGAGATTTGAGTAGAGAAGTTCGACTGCCAGAGGTCAGAAGTTGGAGGAGACGATTGTGACTGTGAGACTTCGGGAGGCCAACCTTGAGTTCGACAGGGACTCCGGAAATGTTGGAACTTCTCGCGGCTAACAGCAGTGTTCCTGTGTCGCAATATTACTGCCGCAACCCAAATACTTAGAAGGAAGCCCCTGACCAGATGTGGTACGGAAGATTGAAAATTGCAACTACACCAGTCGAGATTACCTATACCCAGTCCTGGATAGCTCACAACCAGCAGTGTTCCTGCCACACCAAGTAGATCTACAAAGGTACTCATTATAAATATTTGAATTTGAGATTGGGTCCTCTCTCTTATATGTATAGTTACGTAAGTGATAGAAAATTATTATTGTCAAATCTTAATTAATGTGGCACCTAATTGAACGTGTTGAAAAGTAAGTCTTATGAAACTTGATCAAATTTTTGTATATTAGTCATGTATGTATCATTATAATAAATTTGCTTTTCTTATTTTAAGCTGATTTCACTTACTCTTAATTTAGCTTATTAGCTTATTTTTTATTTTAAATCTGTAGTCTCTCAGAACCTGTGGTTGAATTTAAACTTAAATTGTCTACACAACGCAACCCAAATGATATTTAGTCTTTGTGACTAACAAAATAAATAACCACTATAAATTTGATCATAGGTAAATACCTAATTTTAAACGAGAGCTACAAAACATGGGCCTTTCTTTAATTTATCAGAAAAGTATTCTGGAATATTCGCCATTTCTTTGCATTGCGCAGTAAAACTTTCATCGTCTTCCCAGACAGATTTATGGAACTTTCTCTGGTGCTACAAAAGCTCAGTCACAGAGAGTTCTGGCTTTCAAATTCTCTTAACTTAAATTATCTAACGATCGCGCCGATACTAGATGGTGCCACGTTGACTCTTGCTTTCCCTCAAAATTCTCATAATCAGCTATCCTTAATTCCTCTCTTTAAGTTTTTCTCTTTCTTTCTTAATTTTAAACTTCCTACTCTTATCATCTTTATATATTTAAAAATAAAAATAAAATTTAAAAAAATTATAAAACTTATGGATGTTTGGATCCGCCAAAAACATTTCTTTCTATTTCGATTCTTTTGTAAAGTTCTTAAAACTTTAATAATTTTTCTCTTATCTTTTATTTTTTAATTTAATCACTTTATTTTAACCCATTGTGTGCGGGTACATTTCGCAGCGGAGTTGTACCGGGAACGGGCGTTTTGCGCGTAAATTTAGTTATTCAGTTAAATCTCAATAGATCGAAAATTATTTAATTTTTTAACCAAATATTATTTTATATTGAAATATATAAACAAATATATAAATAAATACATATATATATATTATATATAAATATATATAAATATGTATCATTTTCGCAAGGATAAATAAAACTTTAATTTTAAATCTAAATTGATTTTTTTAAAAACCTTCCCGTTCTGTGGTTCCGTATAGACTGATGTAAAAATTAGTTTTTATTTGTCTAAATTTTTCCAGGATCTATGTAGTAGACAAGAACATTCGGCTTCGTTTTCCTGTATATACCGTTATTTTTGTACCCACAAACAAACCATGTCTTTAAGCTAACCCGTACTATACTGTCTACCAATAAATATTTGGACACCTATGTAAATGACGATATCTGCTGTCCTAAGGTACGTCACGGCCTCCACCGGTATACAACGTGTAGGAAACAGCATCGGCATTAGTGGCATGCAAGATGTCGCGCAGTTCGGAGATCGACCATAAGATTTTTGTAAACAAAATATATATTTTTTAGTGGATAAATTTATAATAATATCGTAAATATGAAAAATCAAATAGAAATAGTAGTATATAGTTTTGATTTTTTCGAATTATGTTATATATAAACATTTTTACATTATAAAAAATGAAAAGAGCAATCATAAAACTAATAATTACAAGTTTTTTACAGTGTGGTAACATTCAAAGCATTTTCCTCTATGAAGAGGTACACGGCAAAACCCGTACTAGTATGTGACCCGCCCTCAAGTATCAATCGTCAGAAAACGCACTAGTACGTGTCTCACATACAATGTGTTAGCATCAGCTATATAGGGCCTTCTCATATTTTTTACTCTTCTTAAAATTCTACTCATTTAAATTGTTTTCACTCATAACATGAACTTGTAATTAATGATGCACACTCTGAAGAGTAATTTCCCACCTTCATCATTGGGGATTAGGTACAAGCCCATTATGCCCCAAATAAGCTAGGACTTGGAAGTTTCTGGTTTCAGAGTTGTGCAGAGCTCATATTTTTTATTCGTTTTAAGACTCTACCCATTTAAATTGTTTTCACTCCACTCATAACATGAACTTGTAATTAATGATGCACACCCTAAAGAGTAATTTCTCTCCTTCCTCATTGGGGATTCGTCTTAAGCCCAGGTGTTCCAAATAAGCTACAACTCGGAAGTTTCTGGGTTCAGAGTTGTGCAGAGCTCATATTTTTAATTCATCTTAAGACTCTACTCATTTAAACTGTTTTCATAGCATGAACTTGTAATTTATGATGCACACCCTGAAGAGTAATTTCCCACCTTCATCATTGGGGATTAGGCACAAGCCCATGGTGCCTCAAATAAGCTACAACTCGGAAGTTTCTGGGTTCAGAGTTGTGCAGAGCTCATATTTTTAATTCATCTTAAGACTCTACTCATTTAAACTGTTTTCATAGCATGAACTTGTAATTTATGATGCACACCCTGAAGAGTAATTTCCCACCTTCATCATTGGGGATTAGGCACAAACCCATGGTGCCCCAAATAAGCTACAACTCAGAAGTTTCTGGGTTCAGAATTGTGCAGAGCTCATATTTTTATTCATCTTAAGACTCTACTCATTTAAATTGTTTTCACTCATAACATGAACTTGTAATTAATGATGCACACTCTGAAGAGTAATTTCCCACCTTCATCATTGGGGATTAGGTACAAGCCCATTATGCCCCAAATAAGCTACAAGACTCGGAAGTTTCTGGGTTCAGAGTTGTGCAGAGCTCATATTTTTAATTCATCTTAAGACTCTACTCATTTAAACTGTTTTCATAGCATGAACTTGTAATTTATGATGCACACCCTGAAGAGTAATTTCCCACCTTCATCATTGGGGATTAGGCACAAGCCCATGGTGCCTCAAATAAGCTACAACTCGGAAGTTTCTGGGTTCAGAGTTGTGCAGAGCTCATATTTTTTATTCATCTTAAGACTCTACTCATTTAAATTGTTTTCACTCATAACATGAACTTGTAATTAATGATGCACACTCTGAAGAGTAATTTCCCACCTTCATCATTGGGGATTAGGTACAAGCCCATTATGCCCCAAATAAGCTACAAGGAAATTTCTGGGTTCAGAGTTGTGCAGAGCTCATATTTTTAATTCATCTTAAGACTCTACTCATTTAAACTGTTTTCATAGCATGAACTTGTAATTTATGATGCACACCCTGAAGAGTAATTTCCCACCTTCATCATTGGGGATTAGGCACAAACCCATGGTGCCCCAAATAAGCTACAACTCAGAAGTTTCTGGGTTCAGAATTGTGCAGAGCTCATATTTTTATTCATCTTAAGACTCTACTCATTTAAATTGTTTTCACTCATAACATGAACTTGTAATTAATGATGCACACTCTGAAGAGTAATTTCCCACCTTCATCATTGGGGATTAGGCACAATCCCATGGTGCCCCAAATAAGCTACAACTCGGAAATTTCTGGGTTCAGAATTGTGCAGAGCTCATATTTTTTATTCATCTTAAGACTCTACTCATTTAAATTGTTTTCATTTATAACATGAACTTGTAATTAATGATGCACACCCTGAAGAGTAACTTCTCACCTTCATCATTGGGGATTAGGCACAAGCCCTTGGTGCCCCAAATAAGCTACAACTCGGAAGTTTCTGGGTTCAGAGTTGTGCAGAGCTCATATTTTTTATTCATCCTAAGACTCTACTCATTTAAATTGTTTTCACTCATAACATGAACTTGTAATTAATGATGCACACCCTGATGAGTAGTTTCTCACCTTCATCATTAGGGATTCGTCTTAAGCCCAGGTGTTCCAAATAAGCTACAACTCGGAAGTTTCTGGGTTCAGAGTTGTGCAGAGCTTGCAATTGTACTTAGCTCTTTGAGTTAAGTTAATAAAGTAGGTTAACTTTACTTCCCGTGTGTGTGTTACTGTTTTGCACCTTAAGACCCTATGTGACAATATCATTAAACGAGTAAATTGAAGAAGTCGTTTTGCTTTGAAACTACTGCCAGTTAAAAGGTTAAAATTACACTTAAACATAACCTAATATTTTTTATTAAATTTCAGAACTTACTCTCTTTATATTACAATGTGAAAAATATGACGAAATCAATATTTTTTTTATAATAAAATAAGTTTATTACGTAAGTTAACAATCAAATTACAAATAGGATATGAAAAATAAAATGTTTGATACATTTTAGACAATCGGGTATACAATATATTTTCCGATACCACACATAAAAGGGGCATTTCGTTTTATGTGCATATATCCATCCAGTCCCCAATGAGGTCCCCAGCTGAAAAAAAAGGGCTATGTATCTGATTTCTATAAAATGAAATACAAAATGTAAAAGAAAATTTATAAAATACAATATTTTTACACTAAACTATCAATGAATTAAGAAATAAATCTTAAAATAAATATTTTATGTTGAATATCAAAAAGAAATGCCATAAGTTCAAAATTATCATTTCAAATGCTTAATCTATTTAAATAATTAAATGAATTAAGCATTAATCAATTAATTAAATGCAATGTAAGCATTAATTAATTAAATGGATTAAATGCTTAATCTCTTTTATTTGCTTATTTATTTTATCTTTTGGGAAACTATCAATAAAAAAATATTTACCAATTAAGTTAATCTCGAGATTAGATAACCAGTAAATGCATATAAAAAAATACCATTACTGCCGGTAAACATTCAAACACAATTTTAGGATTGGGAAATTGCTTTTTTGCCTCACATTTTTAAAGTCGAATAAAATCTTTTCTTAGAGATGGATATAGGCTTGAAGAGATTTCGAATAAAGTAAGAAGATTCGAGTTTGGATGGTTTTAACGTACACTCATACTAAAAAAAAAAGCATTATTTACAACCTTTTTTAAATCGAAGATAATTCATTTTCACCGAAACATTTTTAAAAATAAATAACAATCAATATTAATCAAAATTAATCAATTGTTAGGTCAACATTAATCGAAATCGAAATTAAATTCCAGCTAGAAAAGGAATCATAACTCTTAACAATCTATACAAGATCTACAGTGGGAACTGAGGAGCTTGTCGAAGTTCGAATGCACACTATGTCTAGTACCCTCTATACGTATAATCAAAATAATTTCCACAAGGCTTAATAATTAGTAATCAAATCTGAAATCCTGGCATATCATTAAAAATCATTTAAAGGAGACAAGATCGTATCCAGTATTTAGTGCCGAGCGGAGAGGGGGAATTCAAACTAGACTGAGCCTCACACCTTCCTGGGAAGAGTTTGGATATTTACCCATCCAATGCAAATATTCAAACCTACATCCCGAAGCAACAAATACCTAAACAGATATGGAGCCTGACGAAAAATAACCACACTTTGTGTTGACTTTATTGGCACCATGAAATAAAACGTATTCGTTTCACTGCAGCATTTGTAACTTTTTTCATTCACCCCTCCCTCATAATTAAGTTTTACTATTGTAGACTTTCATTAAAGCCAGAAATGACGTACGTCCTTAAGTTACAAAAATAAAATGAAGCAATGTGAATTTAGGGTCAAGGAACTTTACTATACGTTGGTGAAAATTAACTTAAATTTATAAAACTAGGTATACATAAACAATAAAAATAATTATACAATCAAAAATAATTTTACATAAAATATAATTAAAGTACAATAACTTAAAACAAATAAAAATCACATTAAAAATATTTTGAATATCAGATTTTTTTTATTTTAGCTTTTAGAAATACTTGGTTGATTTTTAAAATGTTCCTTGCTAGTTAATTTTCAGTTTTTTCTTTTATTTCCACTTTATTATTACTCAAAGGCATCTTTCTAAATTTTTTAGTATTGTTTTGTATATAGACTGAAAAGTTAATTTATATGAAATATTATCACGTCTGTACGTAGAATTTTCATGAAGAAACCGGGCTTAAATTGAGTATTAATACTCTAATTAAAGTCGAAATCTAAAATGGATACCCAGATTTATTTTAAGGTAATTTAAGAATGTTTTGTAAATATTTTTTAGGAAACTCCAAAGCGTGAAATCACATGAAGAATTTTAAAAATTAACAAAATGAATTATGCAAAAATTTAAATTTTATTAAGAAGTTTGGTTTGAACGCTACGGTCTCCTTTTTTACAATACGAGAGGTATTGAGACCGGGACGTATTACTTAAAGCCGATTACGAAAGATTACGAATATCCATGCCACAGTGGGATTCGAACCTACAATCTCCGGTACCTCAGATCAGCGCCCTAACTGTTAGACTATCGTTCGGTTTTACTTTACAGAAAAAGATTTAATGAGATTAAATTACTAATACTTCAATTTATATGTGTACAAATTTTTGAAACTCTGAGTTAATCACTTATATAAAAAAAATACTTTGTAATGTTCACCATCCACTTAATTGAAAAAAATCTTTTGTTTTAAAGTGTCTATGATCTTTATGCAGGGTATCTGCCAAAATAAAATTTTTCAAATCCATGACTTTTCATGACTTTCTCTGATTTATCAGATTATTTTCCATGACTTTAAAAAGTTTCGTTAAAGTATATATGAATAAAACTTCTGATGTACTTACAAATAAAATATATGCTTTTAGAGAAATTACAGGAATTTTATCATAAAAAAACTATAAACTTACTTTATAAGTGTTAATAAACTTACATACATAAAAATAAATTGTTGTATCTACATACCTAAGTTCAATCATATAGCTATTTTTCAATCAAAATGTTTTCAATTTGAATTCAGGGTGCTTTGGTATTATCCAGGTGACCATGAATAATAGCCAAATATAACCCTATAATGTTTATATACAATATCCCTAGAGAATTTTGTGCAAAAATCTTAACTAATTTTTATTAAAAAATTATTATTATATTAATAAAATTTTAATCTACAATTTAAGAAAAAAGCAGAATAATATACATTTACCCACCCTTTAAGCTTTTTTACTTTGAGTTTCCTTGGTGAATTAATTTTACTTGGCAATATGGTCAATAGGATAATACATAAATGCCAAACTCAGTAACTTCAGCCAAATGACAATTAAAAATATAATTAAACAATTCAATGCATTTTTTTAATCGGTAGTTTAGTGGATCCATGACTTTCCATGACTTTTACTCATTTTACTTGAAAAATCAAGACTTTCCATGACAAAATCTATTGTCTAAATCCATGATTTTCCATGACTTTCCCTGACTTTCCAGGTGCGTGGAAACCATGTTTATGCCAAGCGTAAACGTGTATCCGAGCAATATTTTTCATTTTTATAACTAAACTTATTAAAAAATCATAGCTAGTAAAACAGATAATCAGATTTATTTTAATATACATTAGCAATGTTTAATAAACATTTTCAAGGAATAAACCATTCAAAATGTTACTTCACTGAGAAGTATCAGTAAAAAAATTAATATCTATACTAGAAAAGGTATAAGAAAAAATACCTGTTTTTTATAATCCAGTACTCTTCGCCATTCTTTTCTCCATATCCCACAATTAATACAGCATGATTCTGTTTATCACTGCATTTATAGTTGGAATATATTCCACTTCTGAGAGGGAAAAATTATATTATTTGTTTTAGTCTTCTGATTTTAAGAGGTATATATTTAAATAGAATTTTAAAGGTATCTGGCATTTTAAAACTGAAATATTTTTTTTAAAAAACTTGCTAAGAAATTGAAAATATTAATAAAAAATATGCTTTGTAATGCTATAAAATAAAACACATCGATTGTATCGATATAATTGAGATTCAAAAAGTGAAAGATAATTAATGATATAATTGTGATTCACAAAGTAAAGGTAATTAGTGATATAATTGCGATTCACAAAGTAAAAAATAGTTAGTGATATGATTGATATTCATAAATTAAAAGATAATTAGTGATATGATATGATTGAGATTCATAAATTAAAAGATAATTAGTGGTATAATTGTGATTCACAAAGTAAAGGTAATTAGTGATATAATTGCGATTCACAAAGTAAAAAATAGTTAGTGATATGATTGATATTCATAAATTAAAAGATAATTAGTGATATGATTGAGATTCATAAATTAAAAGATAATTAGTGATATAATTGAGATTCACAAAGAAAAAAATAATTAGTGATATGATTGAGATTCATAAATTAAAAGATAATTAGTGATATAATTGAGATTCACAAAGTAAAAGATAATTAGTGATATGATTGAGATTCACAAAGTAAAGGATAATTAGTGATATAATTGAGATTCACAAAGTAAAAGATAATTAGTGATATGATTGAGATTCACAAAGTAAAAGATAATTAGTAATATGATTGAGATTCACAAAGTAAAAGATAATTAGTGATATGATTGAGATTCACAAAGTAAAAGATAATTAGTGATATGATTGAGATTCACAAAGTAAAAGATAATTAGTAATATAATTCAGATTCATAAATTAAAAGATAATTAGCTTCTATTTGATATAAAAATTAGTTTCTAATTTCCAAAATTCAAATGTTTTCTTGCAAGTAAGTAGATTTCTACTTTTCTTCTCTTGGTGTTTTATTTTATAGTGTCTTTTTCTTCATATAACAAATACGGTTAGACCCTTTTTAACAGTAGGACGAGGACGAGGCCCCCCCCCTCTCCCCCAGTGGGCGATGAAGCATTTTAGGGGGGTGGTAAAGGGTTCCGACTTTTTCACAGGAGTACTCTATTCTAACCTGCCTGGGCCAGGCTCTCTAGGTAGTGTTGTAAAAAACCTGGAGTTTTGAAGAGGTGGGAATAAATCCGGGAACTTTGAGGAATAAACCCGGAATTTTGGGAACTTTGGGAAGAAATCATTTTAACAATGTTTACATTTATTTTTTCAACAGTGGCTATTTAAGAACTAGCCTATTATTTCTAAGAGATTTTTTTTTACTTTTGAATATATATATATATATATATATATATATATATATATAATATATATATATATATATATATATATATATATAATAGCAATGAGCATTTAGATGACTTTATAGTAGTACTTATGTAATGAATTATCCTGTTAGTCTTATCAAACACATTACTGGTTGCTTCAATTTTAATTGCTAATATAATAATTATATACATTATTTTTGATCATTATTTACAATTGCTTTATGTTAAACTTTTTCCTCACCTTTTATAATATAAAAATAAATCATTAAATTTAAAATAACAGTTTATTATTTTTTCTTAATGCATATATCATTTAAAGGTGTAATCAATGACAATGTTGCATTGTGTGTCCAATTTCTACACACACACACACACACACATATAATAAATTATTTATATATATATATATATATATATATATATATATAGAGAGAGAGAGAGAGAGAGAGAGAGAGAGATGTTATCCAAGAAAAATAATGATTTATGGGTTTTGTGACACTACAGATTATTGCCTAATATTTATGTAATAATAAAAATATTGGGTATTTCTCAAAGGAAAAATATACTCATACTTTCATGCTAAACATGATACCTTGCCAAATATAGTTAGTTAATCTCAATTATTCAATTTTTTGGCTGTTTGGCTTCCTTTCACGTTTATTCATTACAGTTGCCAGTTAACTATTAATATCAAATAATTTATGAAATGTAAAAATTATCATGTACGATTAGGATAAAAGTAAACAAAATACTTCAAAATTCCCATGTTTTTTAAATTTTCAAAATTTTCTTCCCAAAAAACCCGGTTTTTTCCCGGGTTTAAACCGGGTTTTTTTCAACTGCTTACAACTCTACCTCTAGGTCCGAAATACTGTAAAGCATGGGTGTGGAGAATAGCTGAATTTTACACACGATATTGGGGACTTGAAATACTAAGTTAAATTAATTTTATAATGAACAAGAGATAAAAAAAGATTCACCAGTTCAGTTAAAAGATATACACAATACATAGCAAGGGTGAAGTTAAAATTAAGTTACACAAAAATTAAAGTTACGAAGATACAAGAGCAGTAAATAAAGGCTTCAGGTACAAATAGAAGGCATTAAGTCTTAGCTGTCGAGTATTGTTGCATTTTTTTAACCGGAGGATATATTAAGATATAGGAGTATTTGTAGAAGCTGATAAGCTTGTAAACGTTTATATTATTTTACTATCATTCAAGTAGAATGAATAAACACTTGTTCTGTTTCAAAATAAATTGTTGCATTTACTGCTCAACTTGAACTTTACCCCGAACTTTTGCAACACTGCAGTATTCGACAGGTTAATATCTATAATAGAGGACTCGCAAGTTTTAAAATCATAATTAAGTAAAACCAAGTTTAAAGCTAAAACTTTACAGATTTTTATTATGCTCTCATTAAAATGTATTAATGTTTTTAAATATTTTAATAAAAAAATGCTATGAGTTTTTTTAAATATTAAGAATTGTGTTTGAGTGTTCTAAAAATATAATAAATATTTTGTGAAAAGCATCATGGGAATTCAACATTAATACACTATACTAAAAACGGGTATTTTTCTTCGTTAGTAGTGTAAATAAATCGCCAAATATTGTCAAATAAAGCACTTTTATACCTCATAATTGAGGCGTGACAATGAAAACGGTGTAAATCGCGAAACAATCAATGGCTGCTACCATATTACAGTCGATATATGTCACTTGTGACTTCCACGTCATAATGACGTCAGATATTGCGCGATATAGGAATTTGGTACCAAAGATTTCTCTCTTTGATATCACTATAAAGCAGATGTCACCAGTGACATATATGTCGACCGTAATATGGTGATACCCATAGACTAATATGGTAGCACCTATAGACTACTCTCCGTAATCTTTTCAAAGCTACAGCTGGTCTAGTTTTTGCCACCTGTGCTGTCTCTCCTTATAGGGTGCTACCATATTACGGTCAACATATGTCACTGGTCACTGGTAACACTGACGACGTTATAATGATGTCAGAGAGGAAAATTTTTGGTACCAAATTTCCATCTCTGGCAATTTCTGACGCCATTATGAAATATGGTAGCAGCCTATTAATAAAATTAAAAGTATTTAACATTTTATTTATGTCACGGGCTATATATATTTGTATATGTACCATGATTCTTGTTAATCAATCTCGCAGATTACCTTCAGGTATTTTTCCCCGTTAGAAAAAAGAAAATATAAGGCGATTTCACGCAGCAGGGTACATCTCAACTTTTGACAATTGTGGCTTTAGTTTCAAACGGAAGGAGAGTTTATTGTTGCCTATTGGCTGTTGTAAATAAAATATGAAAATGAATGGGAAGAGTATTATAGTAGTTCGTGACGTTGCAATAAATTGCTCTATTAATTGTCAAATATGCCACTTTCATTATTTTAGCTTAAGTTTCTTAAATTCATAAAAATAAATACATTTTTAAAATTATGTAATTCGTTTTATTGAAATGAGTCGGATTTTTTTTAATTGTTTATATAGCTGGTTTGCAATATATTCTAAAACCAAATATAAATTGTGAAATAAATATAAACTTCATTTGTAAACTTTAATTACCCAGACTGAGGGTAGTGCAAAGCGACTAGTGCAAAATATAGTCGTACACAAATTAACAAAATAAGTAAAAACCTAAACCGGATATTTGATTTTAAAACAAAAAAAATTTTTAAATAACTTGAAATTTACCCATAACTTAAAAAATCCTTTAAATCTGCATTTACACCAGTAGCAACAGGACCTATATTAGCAACTATGCTTTTGACTATTTTTTCCGATTTCTCTACGTGTCTGTAATCCTTACACGTACCTCCTATTTTTTCTGGGTCAAACTTACAGTCTCCTTCCTGAAAAAAAAAAGGCAAGATTAATCGGTATACATCGTAGAAAGAATACCGTAAAGGTTGGAATAAAATTCTTTTAATATTTAACCCATCATAATATAATTAGTTATTACGGACTCCAAAACTATAAACAGAGAAAAGCTTTTGACAGTGTCTATTTTAGCGCTCTCATCTACAAATTAATTCATCATAGACTGCCAATCACAGTAATACATTTGCTTTACACTTACATTCTTAGATGATCGATTAACCCATTAATGCCTGGTAGGGCTGGAGGATATCAAAAATTTAATATTGCGATATATCCCAAATTGATACCGATATCATTGATATATCGCGATAATACTGTTACGAACTTCAACGCTGAGTTCGGGTATTAGATAGACTTTAAGCAAAACTGCAGCACGAAGACAATACTTTATTCGCAATCACTTCAAAAATACAATGTCATCGCGGAACAACTTGAGCACAATGCCGCGAGCTCACGTACCTCTTTCCACATCAAATAACAAGCACCGGTGAAACACAACAGACCATGCGTACTTCTTACACCGAGAGATCCACTTAACGACTCTACTCTGAATGGGACTTTGTCTGCCTTATATTGTCCCGAAGAAACTGCTGGAATATTCCAGAAACCGGAACCTGAAGTTGTCACGTGACGCCACACTCGGCGACAAAAATAGGTTGCCAAAACTGACGCCAACTAGCCGATATCTCGCCAATTTGGCGAGATACCCATAGAGTCCCTTGCTAAACTTACGGTTCACAAAACAAATTCGTAACAATACTTTAAAGTAGGAGGGTATGTTACTATTTCAGATAGTACTATTTTTGAATAACCTTACCTTCTTAGCTATTTTTAATCAAGCAGCAAGCTATCGAAATATATCAACGTGTGCATATATCACTAACTGCTGCGATCAAGCACTCTTTGATATATTATTCCAATAAACCAGTGTCAATTGCGAACAGGGGTTTTTTCAGTCTTGACGCGAGTGTTACGTTATCCAGAAAAGTGACTGTTACTATCAAGCACTCAAGTTCAATACTTTTGGTATACAGTGTTCCCTCGCCACTTCGCGCTTCATATTTTGCGGCTTCAGTGCTTCACGGGTTTTTCCAAAATATTCGTCTAAAATTAAAAATGAAAAAATACAGTCATGTCGGCAGCCACATTGCGGAAAGGAGCGTTGTTTCATGTTGATGCGCGAGAGAGAAGGATAACTGCTTGTCAAACAAAGAGATGAGTTGACTCAGAGTGCATACCATTGGGCTGTCATAAAGGCGCGTGATTGGTTTCGGGTGTGACATCGACCAATGAGAGTACGAGTGAATTTATCCCTGTGAGTTAATTGTCTGTTCATCATCGCAACCTCACCTAACATCTTCTCTTGTTGTGTCTCGCCAGTCTTGTCCATGATGTTAACAAGATATTGACAACAATATGATTCGAGCTGTCGAGTTTAGCAATCGCTTTCACGGGGTTATATCCTTGTATAGTGTAAAAGAAAAACAAAGAAAACAACTACCCATCACCACGTTTCTCTTCAGGGTGAAGCCTCCAGCTCTACCGTCGGTGCCGGCAGAAGAGTATCCGAGTGAGACTAAAGCTTCCAGGAGTCAAGTGAGAGCCTCTCCTCCGCCACCAACACAAGACTCTTCGCCTCTCTCAGAAAGCAATGTTGATTAATGTTTATTACTCTATAAGTTTTTTTAATTAACCTTATTAATTAGCACTGAATCGTTGAATTAAATACGTATACTGTTGTAATTTTTGTCTTAAATGTGTAAAGTATAAATACTATTTACATATTTAAAATATTCGTGTATCCGCATACAGGAAAATTCCTAGGGACAAATCCTACTTCTAGGTTTTTCAGCTTTCGAGGATGGTTTTGGTCCTAATTAACCTCGAAAAATGAGGGATCACTGTATTATTATTCCAATAAACGAGAATGCAGGTGAAAGAACAACCAAGTTATCTACCCAAATTGCGAGCAGTGCAATTTCCGGTCTTCTCATGCTTTATCAAGATATTGGGATATACTACAGAAGACCTGGAGGGAGATGTAATAATCTTCAAGAACAAATTTTCTGGTTTATGTTTGTATCAAGTACGAGGTAAATACACGAAGCGAACATCAAACGAATGCAATAACTTGAAAAAATATTACTTTACGGGGAATATTTAGGATGTCTTTTGACAATCTACGTTATCGCGCGCGAGGGAAAGACAGAATCGCCGATGGGGATATATCAGCAGAGCAAAATTTTAATCAATGTTTGACAATATATTGATAAACGATCCAGTCCTAATGTCTGGTGTCCCTTTTTGGATACCGTTAAAAAGTAGCCTGTAGAATTTATAAGGTTTTCTAGAAAGAGTTTTTCTTTTGACAGAGTGCTTTTGGAGAGTTATGAAAAGACTTTTTGATAGAGGGTAATCTGATAAACAATCTAGAAAATTACCAAGTAATTTCTATTATTAATAAATTTTTCATTTGAATCGACACTTTCTGATTCTTCGAACATCACATAAATTTACTTTTCCAGGAGGTACATAGACTGAAATCATGATAAATTGCTTTGTCTATTATAATAAAACTCCATTTTGCAGAACTTATTTTACGTGTAATACCAAATAAATCTTTTTTAGCGAAGTTTTTCTTTTTTCAAAAATGGCATCTTTTGATGTTAAAACGATAGCTGACTACTGACGTGAAAACGACCTATTAAAAGTTGTTCAGACTTCCTATTTATTTTATTCTGTGCAGACCATTATAACTTTCATTTAAGATATGCATCGATATGTAATCAGACATTAAAGGGTTAATAATCCTCAACTCACTAAACTTCTGTCTTTTAAAATTGTTAATGAAGTCTCTCAGCATTCCAAGCTAGGCCCATTGATATTTAACGTTTTCATCAACGACATTCCGTAAAATCCGCTCACGTCGCCCTTTTTGGGAACGATATATTAATATTAGTGCTACATAAAAAGTGAAGTAAATGCACAAATATTTACAACGACATGTTGGCATTTTGGTTTGATTTGGAGAGCTAAGGTCTACTTTTTTGCACGAGGTCTAATGAGACCGGGACCTACTTCTTAAAGCCAATTCCAAACAGAAACGAACATGCATGCCACAGTGAGATTCAAACTCACGAACTTTGGTACAGAAGATCAGAGCCCTAACCATTCGGTCAACGATCAGCCGTTAACATTTTAACATTTCAGAACATTGATTCGAAAGATGGAAGATAAAACTTTGACCATAAAAAACTAAACCATGTTTTTCAGTTACAAACGTATGCATCCCCCCATCCCCCCCCGAAACACACTTGGTCACAGTTTGTGGTCAACCATGTTTCTTTGACAGAAGTTAAATACCTAAGATATTAACTTATATTACAGATAATGCATCTTGATAGAAGCCTAACTTTAAATAGACAATGAATCAATCTACAGGTAAATTTTAAAAAGCACGCAAAGATCTTGCACACCTCTTGCATGGGAAATAAACGATTTCTAAACAATACTCTCCTAAGGCCCATAATTCTCTATGCTGTCCTAATTTGAGGATCGGTGGTAAACAATTATATCCAAATGTTACAACCAGTGCAAGGAAAAAAGAAAATATCGACCAATTCACAGGGCTTCCTGATACCATACCAGCGAATTAGTGTATCGTGATGGATTCAATTAGAGTAGTCATCAGGAACCTTGCTTTGAACTGCTTTGGAAACTTGTACAAAGTAAAAAACGAAGAAATAGCAAATCTGCTGTACAACTCTCCAAGAACTTTTCAAAAGACCGAAAGTTATAACAATCTCACATCCTTTTATTAAACCTACTCCAATAGAGTCTCACAGACGTTGATGCCTCGTTGTGAATTTTTAATACTCATCTAGTTGATTTTATTCACAACTTTGTAGTTTTTAAAACTCATCTGAACAAATAATAATGCTTTTTCTACATAATTTAATATTTTTTTGTCATGAGTCAACAAAAAACTTATGTCTTATTTGCCCTACATGTGTTAATCTTAATTTGCCCTACATGTATTTAAATTACTGTTGTGGATGTGAAGCTCCTGTTTGCTGGTGCACAGCACTAATTCCTATCGATGTCTAAGTCTCCTTAACTAGTTAGATCCACAGTAACTCAACCAGCAAAAGCGTCGATCTCATAACCGGGATCGAAACTCGAGTAACCAAACGGATGGGACATGTAAAATAGGTTCGTGGTCAGAATGTCCGAGTTCCTAAACGATACTTTGGAGGCGGTATAATATCATGTATAATTTTTAAAGACGTGCCAGCCGACCAGAGGAAATTTTGTTTTTCCCTTAGATTAACACTGAGCGAGAGGAATCAATATGACAAGCACAGACCTGTTATAAGCAGTAGGTCTGAGGAATATTTGTGTTACAAAAACTTGACCAAAGAGTTCCCCTTCTAACCAAACTTATATTACAGATCGACAATATGGCAGATGGGTATGGTAGTTTATCACCAAAAGCATAGAATAATGCCCAAAGCTAGAAAATTTTATTGAAATCACTTACCTTCCCCGTGTAGGGATAATATTCCTCACTATTAATACCTTTGTTTTTTATAATATATTGATATGCTGCTATCTCCGTGCCTCCATCACAACCACTAGCGCCTGAAAAAAAAATGACATAAAGCATACAGATATGTGTGAGTGTGTATGTGCGTGCATATATATATGTATGCATATAGAGAATGTGCGCATGATGTCAGGTGCAGCAAAAATTGCAGCTCAACTTCCTCGCTGGCAAAACATTTAAATTTCCTACGGATTGTGCTTGCTATTGGAGTTTTAATTTTGTCAATTGTCTGAAAATGGTAACAAGCTGTCTTACGTATGGCTGTACTAGGCGTTTCAAAAAAAGTTAAAAATATTGGATTTTACTGCTTTCCTAAAGATCCTACAATTAAAATGCTTTGGATGAAAGCTTTGTAAAGGCAAGACTGGTCTCCAAGTAGTTCTTCGAGAATTTGGGGCAAACATTTTCAGAATGGTAACAAAATGTAACCTTGCTGTAATGTAATAGATTATATAAAATTATTATGCTAAGAATTTTTTTATTACTCAGTTTTTTTCATATTTCTAATGTATTTTCAATGCTTTTGTGATAAGTACTGTACCTATAAATGTGATTATTTTTTTGTCCTTAAAATGATCAGGTTTTGCCCATTTTTATTAGATTCTTATTTATGTAATGGTTTACTGTGCCTGTTAATATAATCAAAGTAGTTATCCTTTGATTATGACACTTAATAGTATGTGGAAAGTGTTTAATTTTTTTTTTAAATATAATTTTGTAACTGCTAAAAAAATTTATTTTGAATTACTTGGCCAGTTTCTGATGTTTCATTCCCCTTCCCTTAAATAAAAATTAGTTTTATTGTATACGTGATCCATATCGAAGCTCATAAGGTACAATGAAAACAAGCAATGTTTTTCCAACGAAAAGTTTAGTTGTAGTCAGCACTCGTATTTGTTTACAAACATGCACTTTCTCTATATATTTATTGATTATGTTATTTTCAAATTCACCTGTATTAGAAAATTGAAGAATGAAAATGTAAAAATTATTAGAATACGAAGGGCATAATAAAAGGAAAATTTTGTTTGATCTAATAAAAACAATTAGTTCAAAATTTAACTGTCAGATGGATTTTTTTGATTGATTACATTTAGCCAACATTTACTCTAGTTAAAAAAATTATTAATAAAAAGACAGATTCAACAGAAAGACCATCATATTCAGCTACCATTTCAAATCGTAAGACAACATGTTCTACAGTTGACCGCAGTGTGTCAGGGAAAACGCTGAGAACATATCGTGAAATGCTATCTTTCAGATCAGGTATAGTTCTTGGTTTATCAAGATTAAGGGTCTTACTCTGGACGTTGCGAGTCGATCCAAGCGTTCATTGTGGCGTCTTTTTGACGTCAGCTTGATAGTTTGCAAGCAAAATGTCCGCAAGCTGCCATCAAAGTGACGTCACAACGAACGTTCGGATCGACTCGCAACGTCCAGAGTAAGGGCCTAAATGTTTCAATCCCCCCCACACACACACGCACACACCAAAAGCCAAAAGTCTCATGAGTCGAGGTCTGGGTATCGAGATGACCACACATTATGAAGGTTGCGGCTGATAAGACGTTTTTCTATAAAGTGATTTTTGAGGAGGTTCTTAGCAGGAAGGCTAATGTGTAGAGGAGTTCCATCTTGCATAAAAATTATGCTTGAAAGGCATTTGTAAGGAATTTGGTTTGGTTTGGAGTCTTACGGTCTACTTTTTGCAACACGAGGGCTAATGAGACCGGAACCTACAGCCTATAGCCGATTCCGAACGGTTACGAACATCCCTGTCTCAGTGGGATTCGAACGAACTTCGGTACCGAAGGCCAGCACCCTAACCAATCTGCCATCATTCGGCAAGGAATTTGGACCCACGACCTGTCGCAGATGTGCACCCTTCAATATATCTCCAAAATCGACCCCACTGACCCCTTCCACCCGGCGTCTCTTACGGGAAATAGAAGCCGGCCAACTAAGGGGGTTGATAAGGTTTTTCCGATGTTGCTTTTTTTTCCTCCAGGGTGGCGGTGGATCTGAAAGGAGGATTGCCTTTTCGGATAGATCAAGTTTCCAGAAGCTGCCTCCCCCCCCTCGAAGGAGAGAGGATCTGCGGTCAGTTCAGTTTTGGGCAGTCGAGATAGAGCCGGCGAGCTGAAGTGAGAGAACGTAACGTTGTTTTTTTTTATATAGAACACTCGTCCACATGAACTGGTTGCGTCAGGCTCCAAGACACAGAAAGGATATGTTTTATTTCTGCCATTAATTTTTCTCAATCTTATAAATAAATGTTATTTGTTGTCCTTAAAGTTTCGGAGGTAATTTAATGCATCCCAGTGACGGTCTATGAACATAAAACATACCTGTCTCAGTTAAGTAGGTGGGCAAGTCACACGCTAGCATAGCGCCACAGAAAGTGGTGCTTTACAGTATTTACGTGATTTCAGATCCGAAACAATGTTATTAAATAGCAATGATGTCAGTTTCAAAAATCATGTACAGAAGAATGTGTCATCAGCCACCACTTTCCTAATATGTAGCCACCCGATCCAAGACCTCAGCCTATGCGAATTTTGGCTTTGGGGCATTTGAAACATCTAGTCAGTCTTGATAAACCAAGAACTATACCTGATTTGAAAGACAGCATTTAACAACATGTTCTCAGCCCTGACACACTGCGATCTACTGTAGAACATGTTATCTTACTATTTGAAAGCGTAGCTGAATATGATGACCGTTATGTTGAACATGTCTTGTTGTAATGATTTTTTTAACTAGAGTAATTGTTGGCTAAATGAATAATTCATCAAAAACATCCCTCTGGTGGTGAAAGTTTGAACTTTTTTATTATTATTATTTGCTCAAACAAATTTCCATAATTCCATTATGTTCTACTGAACATTTTATAACTTTCTGAACAATGGTTTCGACTGTAGTCAACTTTAAAGTAGGTAAGTTTAATTATGAGCACTCTGTATATATAATTATGAACTGAAGCAAAAATTTTAGAAGACACTCCATATTACAGAAAACTGAGAAGATACTCAAAAATGAATTAAAGGTGATTTTAGATTTAAATTTCATTTAAAATGATTTATCCATTTTGTAGTCACACAATAGAGAATACGTCAGCATTTGAGTATCATAACAGGAACTTTTATTTTCCAGAAAACAAACGAAGACATTTTTAATTTATAACAGACGCGGTACAATAAGCACGCCATTATAGTCACGAAGCAAGTAAGGTGCCTAAAAATCATGGCTTCCAATATTAACACGTTGACTTCCATGGGAGTCACCGGTGACCGGTAGACTTGGCTACAGCACCGTGGGGGCCGCTGGTGACCGGTGACATAGCAGATAAGTACATAATTATAGCAAATATGAATACTGATAAATGTTTCAGTCATACCATTGTTGTTATAATGGTTTGAAGAAATTAATGCAATAAGAACATAGAAAAATAATTTTGGTAGTGAATGAAAAATATACGTTTTATCAGTGAATATTGGGATGAGTCAGATTGAAACATTCAAGGCAAAGAAAAGGTAAATCAAAGCAATCGAAATAATATGTCACCACTTCTTTAGTTAAACTCTTTGCTCTAGTTCTTCCTAGCTGCTTTGAATGCTAAAGAATAAGAATCGAACTTAGAAATCGAAGCACGATTGTTTAAAAAAAAAAGGACAATCGTAACAATTCCATACCGCGACGTGGGAGTCAAAGGTGATCCCCACCACGAAAACTGTTTTAAGCATGATTTTATAACTCATTTTATCTGCTGCAAATAATATTTCAGCCAAAAATGCATCGCATAATGAAAAGTTCACATCGGTGCCTTGGGCAAACCATCGAAAATGCGTCGGGCAGTCAACGTGTTAAGGAATTTGCTGACCACACAGAAAAACTTGTACGGTTCCATGTGGTGGAATCTCCCTGACAAAGCTGGACTCGGTGAACTGTCCTCTATTCGAATACATTTGATGAATTATTTATTGCGCTCTTTTCTATTATTACATATAGATAGATAGATAGATAGATAGATAGATAGATAGATAGATAGATAGATAGATATATTACCTTCGGCACAATCAACTACATTCTGCTCGCTAAGAGACACAAGTTTTCTTGTCTTATGTGCTAGGTGACTTTCCAATGCTCCGACCGCTGCGAACGCCCAACAAGATCCGCAGCTACTTCCCTAGATGAAATGTTTTCTAAATTGTTTCATAGTAAACAATAATAGTTCCAGAAAACGACGTTTTTTAGTTTTAATTAACACGGAACATCTGACAATTTTACAAAATTCTAATTCGGAAATCATAATGCAATTTAACCCCTTAACATACAAATAAAATGTGCATCGACGCATCCTAAGGAGACCATTTAATTTGGCTTGCCTGACGCACCAGTGATCACTCATGGACAAGCTCAGAATTTTCACTGTTCGAAATGGGTCTTGCACGTTTACGTATCAGTTGTCGAACAGAGATACCTTCACTCGAATTTGAAGAATCACTTAAATATTCCACATTATAAACACTTTGATGACCATTTTCAGCTGCATTCTCATCACCAGAATAGCCTAATGTACTTTCATCGTCACTGTCCTATAATGCATCCAACCCAGACATTTGGAAGCACTACTCACGTCTAAAGGAATGGATCTAATTCAGTCCTAAATATTTTTTAGAGATAGATACGGCCAATTAAAAATCAGTTGCACGGGATTCCATAACAATATTTGTGAGTACTTACTTGTTTGAGAAGACATTTTTTAAAATGAAATATGTAAAACTCCAGCATAGATAAATATTAACTAGTCATCATTTACAAATAACGTTTCTAACATATGTGTTTTGCTGTTTCTTATGCCACTTGGTAAAACCAAGCCCGATTGAGCCATACGCTACTCGTATTAAGGCAAAATAGTTCGTTTTTCAATGAGCACCACAAGGGTGAAAGTACGACTTATGCTCAAGTGGGTCCTCGTAATTATGAAGCAAGAAATAAGCAGAAGACCAATAGGCTTAGACTGCCACTCCGAGAGGTATTGACTGATAACTTGGAGGACATTGTGACCATGAACATATTTTATGTTCCTCAGTCACCTATAACAACGAACACGGCGGATCTTAAGCTAGCTCTGGCTCTGAACAGTTACGAGAACTTTGCCTTTGCCTTCTGAATTTTACTTTACTCAAATATGTACTGTGACGTTCGAGGGGCAAGACCACTGCTATACTGATTACCGCACTCATTGCGATACTTTTCGTTTATTTGCTTGTTGATGCGATTTTATTTATCGGTGCTGTTGGGGAGGAGGGGGTGAGGGATGCACCTGTAAGAATCTGAACAAAATACCATCGATGCACGACCGAAACACAGAAAGAATCCAATAATATACCGCCCGGCGTTCGCCGAAGATAGTGCTCGACGAGCGAGAGTCGTCAAAGTCTACAACGGCACATGAAATGCGTGACGAGTCAGAGCCGTCATTGTATGTCAAGGGGTTAACTGTTCAGAGAGAAAATATCACATAGAAAATTTAAATAATAGTCTTTGCATTTTAAACATTTGTTTATTCCGAAATCCATCTAAAAATATATAAACACCCTCTATATCATCCCACCAGTTTGTTAAAAACGGAACAAAAGAAATAATTATTTTATTCTTCTTCCCCTTCATATATAAATGTAAATATTCTTCTTCTTCGTCAGCACTACAGCCTGTTACAGGCCAAGGCCGTCTCCACGAGCTTCCTCCACCTGACTCTATCAAAGACAATAGATCGCCAATGATGGACTCCCAGTTCTCTTACATCTCTCTGTATAGAATCTATCCACCTGGTGGGGAGTTTTCCTCTTTTTCGCTTGCCTTCAATTTTTGAAAAGGTCACTAGTTTAGTTGGGTTAGAATCTTCGTATCTAAAATGCTGTCCCAGCCATCTAATGCGGCTGGTTTTAAGGCAGGGGTGGGCAAATACCTTTAAGCGCGGGCCAAAATGAAATTTTCAAAATATCTCCTGGGCTGGAGGACTATACCGCGTACGTTGTGCACACGCGAATGGTTTTGGGTGAAGTTTTTTCTCTGCCCCAGAAACTTTTTGACAAAACACTATATCATTTTAAAGCATTTGGACAGGGAAATTTGACAGTTATAAAAGATAATAGTAATAATAAATTGTCTTACTTAGGTGTATATGCGAACAATTTGTGCCCAGTAAAATATATCACGTAAATTTTAAAGAAATATGATCCATTATATTAAATTAATAGTCATTAAATAAATCAAGTAATTTAAGATTTTATTTTGATATTTATTTATATCTTAAAGATACAAATTATTTTATTTTGATCATAGTTATTACATTTTTATATTTATATTACATTTTGTAAATATAATAGTAAATAGAATTATAAAAAGAAAAGACAAACATCAAACGTTAAAATAGAATAGTTTTAGTTAATGCGAAACGTGAAATCTGGAATGTTCATTTGATATTATTTCTTCAAAATTTGGATCCAAATCACTTGTAGCAATCCTTAATACCGAGTGTAGATTTTCGTCAGTAATTTGTGATCGATATTTATTTTTCGAGTAAATCATCAACGAAAAAGTTCTTTCACAAATATATGTTGTACACTACGCATACAAATTACTGTTTATTTCAACAAAATCGCATATAAGAGATTAAAAAAATTGCATGCAGGATTTTTCCACGGGCCGGATAAAGTAAGCAAAAGGGCCAGCTTTTGCCCACATCTGCTTTAATGTATCCGTCTACGTTCCGAGAACTTTTTTCTTTAAACGTAGAAACTAGTTCATGTTTTTACATTTTTAGATTTATTTTTTATATTATCATAGATATTTGCACTTAAAAAATGTATTCTTGGAGAAGTTTTTATAAAATACACTGGACTAGTGAATCACCTAAAATCTTTGCTTAATTTACATTTGGTAATAAATTTTGGTCCTTCAAAATCATACATGTAATACTAGACTCAAGATTCAAGCTGGTGTTACATGGGCTCCTGTTTTTTGTTTCGGCGGCCGAAGACGGACACCCCGAGAGAGTTTTGGTAAAGGTTAAACATGAGGGGGGGGGATGGATGCCACCCCCGCCAGCTGCAGAAAAGGACAATTTTTTCGTGGAGGAGAAAACTTGACTGGGGGGGGGGGATTCCACCCCGGCCCTCACGAAGAGGAGTGAAAAAGGGATGCCAGGTCGGAGCGACGGGGAACGGACATTCTTCTGAAAGGAGAGACCGAGAGAGGTGTTTCCGCTCGGCACTATTTACTTTTTGTCCTCGGTCTTATTTGAGCCCTGTTTGGGTATGATTTGCGATGTATATATATTTTAACAAGTCTTAATAATAAATGTTTAACCCAGAGTTTTGTCGCTGCTGTGATTAATTGTCGGCCACATAGGCTTTAAGCGAACCCAAGATACCTGCTCCAGTAAAAATAGGCGGGCAGGTATAGAACGTGGCGTGCAGACTTCAGAAAGTGCAGCCGGGGACGTGCGAGGCGTTTACAATACACATTGAATTTTTAACGAATTTTCATTACCTTTATATCTAACTATGAGTGTAACATCATTAAAAATTACCCAAATTTAAAGCTTTTAGGTCATTTACTAGTAAATACTATCAAAAGCATTCATAATAATTTTCAACAAAATATTTTAAGAACTTTTTGAGATTTCAACATTTTATTAAAAATACCGTTCTAAGAAAAACGCATTTGAAGTTTATGAAAGCAACTTTAACTATTAAAAAATTAAAATACATGTTTAAAATTCCCCACACTTTCTTGCTTCAAAACTTTCTAATTGCCAAATTGCTAATTATTATAAATACTAAAAAAATGTTTAAAATAATCTTCATGAAAATTTAAAAAGTTTTGTCCAAAAAATTCACAATTTCCGGTTCCGAAATCGCTACTTCCGTTTGGTTCGACAGCTGTTACTGGTGTTTAAACAGCTGTAACTTTTCTTTAAAATGCCGTAGAGACAAAACAAAAACAGATTTAGAAGCCTAAAAGTTGAAATTTTACAATAGAGAAATAAAACAATTATGATTTTTTTTGCAAAAAATGACGTTTTTAACGTAGACGAATACTTTAATAACTTTGACAATATCTGGTTCTTTAAATCTATTGTATATTTCATAATTATATTGGATTCTACAGACATCATTTTGTTTAACTGCTCCAAAGATTTTTCTAAGTATTTTTCTCTCAAAAATCAATAGCTTATCTTTTTCATATTTATTTAATGGCCATCGCTCGATGCCATATAGAACAATAGGTCTGATTAAGGTTTTATATAAATTAATTTTTGTTTTAACATTAATACATTTGGATTTAAAGTGATTTCTCAACCCATAAAAGCCCTTGTTTGCCACAAGTAACCTGTTGTTTACTTCAAGTTTTATATCATTAGTATTACTTATGACTGTTCCAAGATACTTAAACTGTCGTACACTTTCAAAAATAAAATTATTGATTTTCAAAGAAGATAAGTCATAATTTCTCTGTGTTACAGCCAAAAATTTTGTTTTCTCTTGGTTAATATTGAGATGGTAAACGTAAAGATTCTTCTTCTTCTTCTAAAGCACTACAGCCTGTTACAGGCCAAGGCTGTCCCAAGTAGTTTTTTCCAGCCGTTCCTATCTGCTGCAAGACTCCTCCAGTTTCCCTTTTTGACAGTAGTTAAGTCCCTCTCTACTGAGTCAAGCCACCTAATTGGTGGTCTTCCTCGTTTCCTCTGCCCCATGGGATTAGTGAAAGTGAGCTGTTTTACTGGGTTTATGTCATCGAGTCGGAATAGAATGTAAAGATTACTAGCTATAAATATTCTTAAGAAGCACTTACTTGATTTTTAACACGTGTTACTATCTTCTGTTTTCTCCAGTCCACGTGTTTCGGTACATTTCTAGAAATGGTAAAATTCAAGTCAGGAAATGTACGAGATTCGTTAGAAGCAGTGTACATAATATTACACTCTGTGCACAACTTTAATTCACCAGGAAACTGTCACAAAAAAAGAGTAAAAAAGAGTGGTTAATACATATCTTATTTACTATAATATAAATTAAACATACATTCTGAAATCTGACAAGTTAAAAATAAATTTAAAATTATGTAATTTAAAACATTGCATTTACCTTGAATTCTGACAGTGTTAACGAGTCTAATAAGCCTTGGGTTACAAAACGGCTAACGTATACGAAAATTTTTATTTTGTAAAGTACAAAATATATAAAAAGAACGGAAGTTCATTTCATACTAAAGAAGATGCTTGTCAAAAGACCTGCTTGCCCTCTGTGTGGATCCAAGTATAAAACTTACCATCTCTCTTCGAAATCCGCACTAGGGTCACAAAATCAACGAAAATATCAAAAAACTAAAATTCTTAAATGAAATTTGTCCACTCTGGAGAAGGTGGAAATTAAAAATTATTGTACAAATACTTTTTTTTTTCGGAAGGTTAAAAAATTTTATTGCTGTGCTGTACCTTTCTCATATCACCTGTGGTACCTTGAGCCCATTGTATACCTTGGTCTTCCAATGTTCTCAATACTGTCTGTTGATTTTTTTAAGAATTAGGTTTTATTTAAAAACTTGCTTATAGAATATGTCAAATCATAACAATAAGGTTTCTGTATGATTATGGTTAATACTACACCTAAAGAAACTGCATCTCATAAAGTATGATGATCAAGTGTGATGGGCCGAACGACGGCTGATTGGTTAGGGTGCTGGCCTTCGGTACTGGAGTTCGTGGGTTCGAATCCCACTGTGGCATGGATGTTCGTAGCCGTTCGGAATCGGCTTTAAGCTGTAGGTCCCGGTCTCATTAGCCCTCCTGTTGCAAAATAGTAGACCGTAGCACTCCAAACCAAACCAAACCAAACCAAACCTAGAAGTGTGATATTGACTTTACTTCTACATGAGTGAAATAACCTGTGTTCAGACCCTTTGTACCTCGGATCAGCAGCTTTATTTTACCACAGCTTAGGGGATATATACAACAGCTTCCATGTTAAACTTTTTCTATCTCTTACTTTAAAAATAAATAAAAGATTGCTTAGTTACATGGACAAGAATTTGAATTCTTGTAATTAACATATCTTTTTCTTGCTCCGATTTGATAAACATCATGCTACAGGAGCACATAGAGCGTAAAACTATTGAATAAATCATAATCTTTGTTTCTATTGCAATAAAATTTGTTTCTCTCAGCTAAATCCCTCCTTTTTTTAAGTATCTTAATTTACTGCTAAATTAGAGACAATGCACTTACGAATTAAAACTTCTAAAATAATAATAATAATAATAATAATAATAGATCCAACTTACATTATGGCAAAGCACTTTAGTCCTTATTGAACTTTATCTGTTAAATAAGGCGATTTCACGCAGCAGGACACATCTCAACTTATGACAATTCTGGCATTAGTTTCAAACGGAAGGGCAGTTTATTGTTTGTCTATTGGCTGTTGTAAACATGAAAATGAATGGGAAGGGCATTATAGTAGTTCGTAACGTTGCAACAAATTGCTCTATTCTTGAGTGTGGGAATTTGATTGAGGAACTTCTGTCGAACCTTCAGTTGTAAATGATTGATTTGAAAAATAGGGTAAAAAATAACGTATAAAGGAATGGATCTAATTCAGTCCTAAACACTTTTTGGAGATTGATACGGCCAGTTAAAAATCAGTTCCACGGGATTCCATAACAATATTTGTGAGTACCTACTTGTTTGAAAAGACGTTTTTTAAAAGGAAATATGTAAAATTCCAACATAGATAAACATTAACTAGTCATCATTTACAAATAACTTTTCTAACATATATATTTTGCTGTTTCTGATGCCACTTCGTCAAACCAAGCCCGATTGAGCCATACGCTACTCGTATTAACCCATTAACGATATTTCTGATGACTATATATTAGTAAATACCTAACATATAAGCTATTATAGACACATGGAAGTAAAACAAAATATGAAATTTAAACACCTTTAAATATGACATCAAGTCATCATTAGTGAGGTTCGAATGTACAGCCTGACCCACAGAAATAATATTTTTTTTTAATGATATAGTCCAATCCTGAAATAATTTCCCATCCGATTATATGAGCGACATGTTGCCACCCTTAGGTTATCCTAGTTTGGTTTCGTCTGATTTGCAGAACTACGGTGTACTTTTTTGCAACACGAGGGCAAATGAGACCAGGACCTACTGCTTAAAGCCGATTCTGAACAACTCCGAACATTCATGCCACAGTGGAAATCAAACCCACGAACTCTGGTACCGAAGATCAGTGCTCTAATCCTTCGGCCATAGGCCTAGGCTTAGGTTATCCTACAGTATAGACGTTACACCGTCGAAGACACAGGATTTTGTCCCCACCATGGACTGTTCTGTTCAATTCTAGTATACAGTAGTAAATCCATACTTCGGCTATTGTCACATATCAACGCAGAAAGTTCATCCTGGAGCATGGACGTTAGTCCGCTGAGAACACAGGCTTTTCTTCCCAGCAAGGACTGTTCTGATCGATTTTAGTGTGCAATGGTAAATTCTGATTTGTATCACTATCACACATCAACGCTAAAAGTCCATCCTAGAATATGGACGTTTCACCGCCTAAAGCCCAGGCTTTACCTCCAAGCATGGGCAATTGTGTTATATCTGGTGTTCTATGGTTAATCCATACTACGAGCATTGTCACCATCAACGCAGAAACCACTCCCATTTTTTGTAAAACGCACACACAAAAAAAAAAACTGTTCAAAAAGTGCCGTATGAAAACGTTTCTCTGATCAAAATTCGTCATAATTGTAACCAATCATGTGCAAAACTTTTTTTATGTATGTTATCAATATGAAGTACCTGGCCCTATTTTTATTTTTTATTCTTTCCATCCAAATGTGCATTCAGCTTTATTTCATTTGAAACGCAGCAAAAGGAAATACTGTTCATGCAAATTTATTTCAATGCAAATCTTTAGTTCGCTGCGGAGTTTCACTGCCGTATAAAAGACCCGTGTAGTGTGTTGAAGCGGGGCTGATCGATTGTAAGCACGGTGATTGTTTGTTTTGGTTAGCTGTAGCAAGTGTGACTTACAGCAGTGCTTTACTTTACTTTGTAAGTAAGACAGTTATGTCTTGTTTAAATAATAAATAGATGTTTTTAACGAAGCCTTTTGGACTTATCATATTTTTATGCTGCACCTATTTACATACATCAATGCCATTGCTATCATTTATTTAAATGCACTCTGCGTTACCGGTAGGAAAGATAACAATGTATAAATAAACGTGAAGTAAAAATTTTAATATTTTGCACTGAAAAAAAAATTTTTAATATGTTCATGTATACAAGATAATAAGCAATAAATTACCATGTCAGACATGTGGTTTATCTTCAGTCGAAAGGAGTGCAATCCTTTATCTGCCTCCATATTGTGCTGTTCAACCATCCGAGCATTTTCCAAAAAATATTTCCTGCGTTCCTTTTCCTCGTTTATATCCAAGTATGATTTTTTAAATTCAATCTGCAGTGAAAGTTAAACAAAGATAAGTGTACTTACAAAATTTTTTAATCAAACAAATCAATTCACGATGACTGGCTATTATATATGTATGTAATGAGACAGACTTCTCGATGGGTGTTTGCAGTCATGACCATAAAAATGACACCATTTTAGCTAAAGACCTTTATTAAGATAACGTTGGAGGACGGGTTCTTACTTCATCATAGGGACAGGACAAACTGAGGGGTCAGCTAGCATGAAGTTATATGTAAAAATGCCCTTAACATCTGTGGGAAAATCTGTAGAAAAATCATGCATCTCCTTTTTGTTTGGAAATTTCCTAAATTGTCCGCTAGGGCCATGTAGAGTTATAATTGGTCAGACCCCTTCTCTGAGGACGTAAACTGTAGCCCTAGTGATCAATTTAGGTTAGGGTTTAAAAAGGGGAATGCAAAAGGACGCTGGAATTTTTAGCACTTGACTTCAGATTTGAAAACCCCTGAGAATTTTCCTTACATGTATATTATTACGAGCTTGGGGAGCGAAAATTTACCAAAGTATACCTAAAAAAACCTTTTTTTTTCCACAGATTTCAAAGTATATTTTAAAACAACTATTTTTCAACTAAATTATTAGGCACTCGATACAAGTTGAAAATATAATTTTTATGACGTAACGAAACTCATTTTATAATAATCATGTAAACAAAGGACCCTTAAATAAATCATATATGGCAAATATTTAGTACAAAACAAGAAAGAAATGCAAAAGCTATCTTAAGACCGTATCATAAGAGACCATATAACAGGACAATTTTAAGTTTGTTCCATGCTCATTTGATGACATCATTACACTTCTTCCAATAAAGATTTCTTTTCCCAAGATAAACGAATCGTAAAATCTTAGAAATTTAAGAAGTCTAGAAATAAATTACTAATTTTATTTTCATTACATACTAGGGCCTTATCACACTAGGGAGTAAGGTCTAACAACCATTTCACGTGATTCTTTTGAGTTACAGTGGGGTGAAATGCATATGAAATAGGTAAACAAATCTTTAAAATGCATATGTAATATAATGATCTCTTCAAGTTCGACTTTTTCCATCCATTGTGGGTTTAGTTTGGTTTGGAGCACTTCGGTCTACTGTTTTGCTCACGAGAGCTAGTGTGACGGGGACCTACTGTTTAAAGCTGATTCTGAAAAGCTACGAACATTCATGCCAGGAGAGGAATTCGAACCCACGAACTCCAGTACCGAAGAGCAGCGCTCTACCATTCGGTCATCCTTTGATTCGTCCATCAAGTGTGAGAAAAGCCGGACTAGTCGAACCAAATCAACCAATGAGAGATGAAAATCGTGAGGGTGCAGATTTCAAGATGACCACTGTATCATGCATGAGAGATAGTTTTTATTGCAAAACTAGGGAAAAAATAACATATGGGATATGGGGGACACAAATATTAGTTGATGCATAATATTTCATATGCATAACTTAGATAAGAAGGCAGGGCAGTAAGTAGGTCCTTTAGCGACCGTGGCAAAAGATTGGTCTGTGCCCGTCACCAAATATAGTTAGAATATAAATAAATAATTTTTTATATCACATATTCAAAATGAACTCAATATTTTGTTAATTATTAAAATGTTCTTAGTATATTAATTTATAATTTTTTTCTTCTATTTTTACCTTATTAATACTTACAGATATTTTTGAACATTTTGGGAATATTATTTTGCTGATAAACTGAATAGTTGGGGGGGAGATATTTTTTATTTAGACGCTGAATTTTCATAAAAAAATTAGTAAATTCCTAAATTTAAATTTAGTTTTAATAACTTTAATGAATTCAAAATTTTAAACAAATACTTAGAATTACATTAAAGCATATTAGTGGTGTTATGTAAACATTTTGTATAAATCTATAACAAGTTTAGTCTCTAGAAGAATTTTAAAAAAATAAGAAAATTCATAAAAAAAGTACTTTTTAAACACATTGGATTTTATAATTAAAAACATTATTTTTCAAATTTTCCTTATTTCTATTCGGGGCGAATCGTTCTCTTTCGGACCCCATTCTCCTCACGGTGCGAAGCCCCTAAGACTGATGCACCCGTGGCAAATGCCACCTTTGCCATACCCTAGTTACGGCCCTGTAGTTCGGTTTTGGTTTGGAGCGCTACGGTCTACTTTTTGCAATAAGAGGACTAATGAGACCGGGACATACTGCTTAAAGCCGATTCCGAACGGCTACGAACATCTATGCCATAGTGGGATTCGAACCCACGAATTAAAGTCCCGAAGGCCAGCACCCTAACCAATCGGCCCTGTAAGAAGATTCCAAATGACAGTCTTCTCTCCCTTTTCTTTTCTTCCAGGTCGTATTTGTATAATCTCCAACGCCAGTATGGGATTGCACGCCAATGAGGAAAGGTGAATTTGGATCGACTACTTTGACAGAATAGTAACCCTATAACCTGTTCTGGTCGAAGTTGCAGTATGAAGTAGTTTAATACTGCATTTTTAAGTTTTCGTGTGAGATAAGGCTGCTTATCGAACTACACACTAAAATTTAAATATTTTTTTTAAATATTCAGGGCGAACAAAATATTTGAATATTAATTATGATTTTGTAGACATTGCAGTGAAAAATGTACCTAGAAAATTTTGCAGTTATGGAATCATACGTAGATTTTCATTTATCTGCAGCACGAAACAGTTTTCAATTCGTATCTTCATCTCATTGATGCGGTCTTTATACTCCTCCCAACTTTTGTCGAGTTCGTCGAATTCCAAACTAAGCTTCAAAACTCAGGGCCGTAGCCAGAAATTATTTTCGGAGGGGGACCAAAAACATCTTTATTTGTGAATGATACTTCAATTAATGAAAGGTAAAGCGGCCCAGCAAGACTTTTATGGTTTGAGCAGGTTGTTTACTAAGAGAATAATTGTCCATATTTATAAACAGGCAGATAGCGGACACACACAAACGTGGGGCACAGTCTATGTACTTAGTGTTTCAATGTTTCAGGGGGGGACCAGTCCCCCATATCCCTCCCCCTGCCTACGGCCTTGTCAAAACTGACCCGTCATCCTAAAGATCCAAAACATTTCTAAAAGACCTTAATTTTCCCAAATAGACGTGTCCCAAATTCCATATCCCCCCCCGTCAAATATATATGTTCACTATTAGAAATCTCAGAATTAGAAGGTTTGACCTAGGAAATCTTCTTGATCCTTCATTTTCACGGATTTCAAAATATATTTTATTACAAACTCGGTAAGAGTTGAAAATATATTTTTTTAATGCCGTAATGAAACTGCTTATACAGTGGACTCCGTTTAATGTGATCAGTTTGGGACACCGTGATTTTGATAACAATAAACGATATACAAAATTAGATAAATGTAGCTCTCCCCTTTAATTCACACCTTATACTGTACCGTATATTATCGTTTAACGCATCAAAATTGTATACATAATTAAAAAAATGATTATTTGTTGACTGTCTACAATTTTTTCTAAGAAACTTATTGATAAATTGTTCGTAATCATAATGTTTTTGAAGTCATCGGAGCGGTGTTGCACTCCAAGTTTCAACACTTTTAATCATTTCTCATTTCAGCACTTATAGAAGGTGTCCTGATATCAAGAGATTATTCATCTGACTCATCAGTTCCATCATTCATCTATTTTCCTATGACAATCTGACAGACTTCAGATTCTGTTAATGTGGAAGCTACTGGAATGTGTCTCCGTATTTTCATTTTGTTTATTTCTTCTAGTAAGATCATCACGAGTTTTCAAAATTTTGCACAATAGAGGCTGAGAAATGTTGCTCTGACTCATTTTTGGTAACCTGTCATAACGACATTAAAATTTTGATCTTTTGTTTTAATGTTAAATCATTTCGCTTTCTGGCTTCCATATCGACAAGCTGCATGTAAGCGAGCAAAATTCCGGGGACGTGTAATTTCCCACTCTTTTGTTCACTTCCCATTTCCCTAGGTGGAAGAGGGAGAATTCTCGGAAATTCAAATAGCGAAGCGAAAGGAATGAATGGGTTCCTTTTGAATACATTGTGAATATTCCTTTGCTAGTTAGTTCGGAAACTGATAACATTAACCGATGTAATGATCCCATAAAGCGATAATTTTAACATACAAATGAATAGAGAAAGTCGGGACTAAGTGATTTCAATAACAATAAGCGATTGATAACATTAACTGCGATCACATTAAGCGAAGTTCACTGTAATAATCACGTAAACAAGGGATTTTTAAAATAGTCAAATAAGAAAAATATTTAGTACAAAACAAAACAAGAAAGGAAAAATTTACCTTATATTCCTCCCATCGCATGTCGAGTTTTTCGTCTTCCGAATTAGCATTGGAAAAATATATAAAGCAGATGAGTACCAAAACCAACTTCATTATTGCTGATGAAAAATCGGCGAGATGAGCAGTGTACAAGAATGCAACTGTTGTTGAATTCTACAGAGCTACTCTTCTTTCCACCGGTACATTTAAGGATATAACAATCATTTAAGGAACGCCCACAGACCTAGATATTGTAAAAAGTTTATTGCACCGGTTAAGAAATAACGAGAGAAATTATTCTAAAAAGATATATTGAATTACTTATACAAGGACGTAGCCAGATTTATTTCAAGAAAAGGGGGACGTACAGCTGTTTCAAAAAATTATAGTATCATGAAACACATTGTTTGAATACAGGAAGTAAACGAATAATTTATTACTAATTAAGCAGTAATGAATGAATGTTTTTAAAGAAAGTGCTGTCAAATCCTATCAGGTTAATGCATATATGTGTGTATATGTGTGTTACACACACACACACACACATATATATATATACATTTATATATGCATATACAGTGGAACAAGCTTCAAAAGGTTACTGCTAAGAAGTTTTCCGAATAAAGAGTTCTGAGTTCCCGATTTTTCCATATATTGATAATTGTAAAATTTCCCCTTTTAAGAGGTTTTGCTCCTAAATATTTTTCCACTTAAGAAGTGTTACTCTAAACATTCCTTTCAAGCTTAATTTTTGAGCCAACAAAAACGGGATTTCCAATTTTCACAGCCCTGTTTACATGTGCTAGTAAAATTACCTTCACTTTACCGGGTGAAAGGGATTTTACTGGGAGAGTCGGAAAACCCGTTTACATGAGCAATGATTTTAACCTTCCTTTTTGCACGGATTGTCGTCAGAAGTCACGTGATCTTACTAGAATGCAATCCCATCATTGAGTGTATTGTGCTCTTGTTTATTTGATACAAAATATGACGTCTACGTTTATTTTAACTACTTTTAATGAATCACATGAAAAATCCATTGAATTATGATGCAAATTTTAGAAGCAGAAGAGTAAGGAGGATAATAGAGGAATTCATTCAATCCATTAGCCCATCATTATCAGTTGTAATTGCATTTGTAGAACTTTTTCAAGTGCATTTTTTATTATTGCACTTTTTTAACAGTGGAGTAAGCCATTCCAAAATCTAGCGCCAGCAAACGAAGAGGATCATGGGAAAGGATAACACATGGGAAACATAACTCTGCAATTTGCCCTGGTAGAATTTTTTTCCCTTGTTGGGGATAAATCTAGAGGAGTACGATTCATGAATTTACCCTGCTTTTTCACACATATGAACAGGGCTTTTTATTTTTATTGAATTTAATTATTAAAAAAATTATAAAATAAAAAAAAACAAAAAAAAAATTATTAAAATTTTATAAAACTGATGCTTGCATCTGCGTAAAAATTCTCTATCCTTTTTAAACTTCCTACTCTTTATTAATACCTTTAATACTTTACCACGTTACCATGCTATCTAGTGCCAAATTGTTTTTCCACTGTAATGTAATCTTTAAAATTAAAATTGTTTAACCTTAAATGTGACTGGCAAATCCTGATGCTCACCCTGAAAGATCTAATCACCTTCATGACGGGGGATAAAGCTTAGAGCTAAGGAGCCTCGATCAAATTACAACTACTAATCATAAAAAGAGGGGAGAAACACACCCGTGTGGACAGGTCCATGGAAAAGTGTAATAAAGAAACAATACTCCGGTTACTTCAAGAGATGTCGGGTTCCAGGACATTTAATAAGAAGTGTGGTCTGAGACCTATAGGCAGGACATTAAACTTGAAGGAGAAAAATGCTTTCCCAATTAAAACTTACTCCTCCACCATACGGTTTCTATGGTGATAACAGGAAATTACTCAGTCATGAATGCAAATGCACATTTTCACACTAAAATATACTCTTTGTATATTATCACCAGTCACATCCATTTTAGCTGGTCGAAATTCAGTGAGGGTATTACAGGCTGAAAGATTCAATTCCGTTTTTATTCTGTCCTGGAAACATGCAGGTATTTTGGGGGCATTGTTAAATCGTCAGAGTGTTTCCTTAGCTTATTTATTAAAGCAAAGTTTTATTTTTTCACTAGCATATAACAACGCTTACTCAACGAGAGATTATATTCAAATATTCATTACCATCTTTAAAGACAAAAATACAGGGAAAGGAAGAATAGAAAGGCCGTAAAAAAAGCTTATTGTATATTTTAAAGAAAGTGCTGGGGTCAAAAAACACCCCATAAATATATATATAAATCAGAAAGAATGCATTATATATATATATATATATATATATATATATATATATATATATATATATATATATATATATATATATATATATATATATATATATATATATATATATATATATATATATATACAAAATAATTGAAACACCCATTTAAAAATGATTCAGTCTTCGACTGTCCAATGAACAGCAGCCTCGTGTTGCACAAGTATGCCACCTAGTGGCTGCGAAAGGGAAGGTATCAGTCAAGTATTCCACAGTGCGAGAGTTGCAGGAGAAAATTACCTACTGGAGCCTACTCGAGACGGACCTGCAAGATAAATGGGTGCGAATTCCGATGAACTTTGTTCAAGACCTTTATTTTTCAGTCCCACGTCGAATGCAAGCTGTCATTCAGGCCAAAGGTGGCTTAATTCCTTACTAATTAAAAATTTTCATTTTTTCCCAGGTGTTCCTATTATTTTGTCCTATTCTTATATATGTGTATATGTATATATATATATATATATATATATATATATATATATATATATATATGCCAGGTCTAAAAAAGGGGTAGTTGGAAATTACGTGAGTTAAAAACGATTTTAAAAAAGGAACTCTTTTATAATAATAAAATAAATGAAAAAGACCCACGCTCGCGCAAGCTTTTAGGATAATCCGGTCAGGCGGAGGCATTTTGGAAGAATTTGATGAGCTTGCAAACAGATAAGGTCAGTCAAAGCGTGGACATGGAGCGGTCAACACCTTTTCCACGCATAACTCCGTCATGAACAATGAAAATAGCGCAAGTTGCTGTCCTTAAGAACGATGAGAATTAATGAAACTTATTACTATCCAAAACACTGTTTTCCATTCGCCTTAACTCTGGATCACGATATGTCATATATATATATATATATATATATATATATATATATATATATATATATATATATATATATATATATATATTAGGGTTGGGGCCTAAGTCATGGCAACTATTTTTTTCTTGTAGATATGCGAACGGATCACAAACGTAATTGTGTCGTGTGGAAGTTATGCAGGTATAGTGTGTATGCAGAACAACAAATGGCTACGAGAGGGAAGTAACCCGTGTTGAGCAGCGCGCTTACTTCAAAATAGCCGTTCTCCGAGGGAGAAATGCGGTGGAATGTCACAGTGAATTAGTGAACGCCCTTGGGAATAATGCCCTACCATACCCTACATTATACCTTACTGTATATATATATATATATATATATATATAGAGAGAGAGAGAGAGAGAGAGAGAGTGATAAAGATATAGATATACATATATATAATGCATTTTTCCTGATTTCCCTGTTAAGAATCACTTGGTCCCCTTGAAAACTTCTTACGCGAGCATCACTGTATATGTATATACGTCAGGTTTAAAAATGGGGGTTAAGAATTAAGCGAGTTATAATTAAAAATAGTTAGAAAGGCACACCCTTGAGCGGAACTCTACAGATTAAAAAACCTGACGCGGAAGTAGACATAGGAATTTGCTTAGGTAACCACCCCAAAAGAGACAGTTCTGAGCGGGAACTCGGGCTGATAACATCCTCCACGCTTGTCGTGGCAAATTATGAGAACAAAGGATATCTAAATGGCATAGCTATGGACAGAAGGATTACAATAAAGAAGTTTTTATATATGAAATCAAATGTGTCTTCCATGCCTTAACCACTCGTTTATGTCAGATATATATATATATATATATATATATATATATATATATATATATATATATATATATATAAAGATAGATAGATATAGATGTATATATACATATATAGATATAGGTATACATATGCCTATATATATATACAAATGTCGTATAGGGCCACCGCGAGCAAGCAGAAGTGCCGCAACACGACGCGGAAAGGACTCGACTAATATCTGAAGTAGTGCTGGAGGTAATTGACATGAATCCTGCAGAGCTATCCATACATCCCGAAAAGTGCGAGGTGGTGATCTCTTCTGAACAGTCCGTTGCAAGGCATCCTAGATATGCTCAATAATATTCATGACTGGAGATTTGGGTAGTCAGCGTAATAAATTAAAGTCAGAAGAGTGTTCCTGGAGCCACTCTGCAGCAATTCTGGACGCGTGGGGTGTCGCATTGTTCTGCTGGAATTCCCCAAGTCTGTCTATTTGAATGCAAAGTGGACATGAATGAATGCAGGTGATTAGACAGGATGTTTACGTACGTGTCATCTATCACAGTCGTATCTAGACATATCAGGGATCTCACATCACTCCAACTGTCGAGCCCCATATCATCACAGAGCCTCCACGAGCTCCAAAAATCCTTTGTGATGTGCAGGGTCCATGGATTCATGAGGTTGTCTCCATACCCCTACACGTCCATCCGCTCGATACAATTTGAAAGGATACTCGTCAGACCAGGCAGTGTTTCCATTCATCAAAAGTCCAATTTATGTGTTGACAAACACAGGCGAGGAGTAAAGCTTTGAGTCGTGCAGTCATCAACGGTACACGAGTGAGGCTTCGGCTCTGAAAGTTAATATCGATGACGTTTCGTTGAATGATTTTTTTTCCACGCTGACACTTGTTGATAGCCCAGCATCCAAATCTGCAGCAATTTTTGGATGGGTTGCACTTCTGTTACGCTTAATGATTCTATCCAGTCGTCGTTGGTCCCCTTCTTGCACGATCTTTCTCTGGGGCAACGATGTCGGAGATTTGATGTTTTACCAGATTTCCGATACACCCGTAAAGTGGTCGTATGGAAAAACTCAAATTTCATCGCTACCTCGGAGATGCTATATCCCATCTCTTGCACTTTCAGACTCACTTAAATCTAACCTGCCATTGTAGCAGCAGTAACCGATCTAACAACTGTGCCAGACATTGGTCTTATTTCCATACGCATGCCTACACCAGTTTTTTTGGCTCTTCAGTGTGTGTATATATATATGACATGTCGTGGTGCAGAGTTAAGGCGACTGGAAAACAGTCTTCTTGATAATAAGTTTTATTAACTCATCGTTCTTAAGGAAAGCAACTTGCGCCATTTTCATTAATCGACGCGGAGCTATGCGTGGAAAAGGTGTTGATCGCTCGATGTCCACGCTTTGACTGATCTTATCTGTTTGCAACCTCATCAAATTCTTCCTAAATGCTTTCTGGCCGGATTATCCTGAAAGCTAACTCGAGCGTGGGTCTTTTTCATTTATTTTATTATTATAAAAGAGTTCTCTTTTTAAAATCGCTTTTAACTCACGTAATTTCCAACTACCCCTTTTTTAAAACCTGACATATATATATATATATATATATATATATATATATATATGTGTGTGTGTGTGTGTGTGTGTGTGTGTATCTTTCGATCTATTCTTCCTGCACTGATCGTTTTTTCATTATGTCTTCAATTTATCTACATAGGACCAATGTTATTTTTCCTGTATTCCTCGTTCACAGATTTTTTTCATTTTCCCACATTTATCGTTTAAAAAACTAGGTCGTATCGCTTTGCTTGACAAAAGTATCAAGTTATTTTTACTTTAATTCTTTAAATTTCGAATAACTGAGGTAACTTGCACAGACCAAAAGCAATAAATATTAAGGAACATCGGAGGAGTAAGACGAAAATGAACTTGAATCAGTGCCGAGTTTTTCTGAAGCAACAGCAAAAAGTTTTCTGGTTCGCGAAGAGCTTTCCTAGACTGCTAGAGGATTAGTAAGTAACCTTACAATGAGGGGGGTCACAACAATAGAAGACCTATGCGCAGATTAAAAGCAAGATCAAGAAACAGGAAAGGAGAAAGACGAAAAAGAACCTGAATCAGAGTTGAATTATTGCCTTTCATCATTTAAGAAATAACTTCAATTTCTGAGTCAGCCCAGTAGTATAATAATATAAATTTTGGTGATAGGGAAAGGTTTAACTACATTGAGCATTAAAATTCATTAGGCAGACCTCACCCCCACCTCTTTTTAACGGCTTAGAGACCACGTCAATATCACAATTGCACCAGTGAAAGGTTGAACAGCAAATACAGTCCATCACTGAACTGGTCTTGACAGTATAAGCATTCCTTTCATTAGGTCTTTTATATATTCAATGTATGTAATAATTACAGAATAAGTATGTGTAATAATTAAATACCTATTTGTATCAATATTGATGCTTAAATAATGATGAGTACCACAACTGACATTTAAATGCATAATAGCCTATTGTTGATCATTTATCAAAGAATAAATCTAAATACTAAATCTTTAAAAATGATTCTCAATGTACCGAGGTACTTTCCCACGGTGCTCTGCACGTGCATGCACAGCTGTGAGAGAATTTTCCTACAGGAATTTAGGACTCCAATTGTGCACGTCTAGTTTAGGGACCCCACAGAGAAGGTATAGATCATAGAATGGCAGCGTAACGGTCAAGCTCGCTAAGAGCTGTAACCGTGAGTTATGGGAGCCGGGGCTAAAAAGTAATGTCAATTTGCACAAAAGGGACTACTTTAATGAGCCCACCTGAACTCACGAAGGGCATGCAGATGTGGGAAAATTTCCCGAAGACAAGGGATTGGAGAGGAAGAAAAAAGGGGCGTTGGAACCGAGGTGAGGAGTTTTGGAAACGAAGTTAAGGAGAGGAGTTGAAGTCGGCAGTTGAGAGAAGTGGGACAAGGATCCACTAGCACCAGCTCGTCCCGTGCGCCCGGACCGACACCACAGGAGGAAAATCCCTGCCTGATCATTTGGACCCACTGAAGATCGACACCGCCCCGCTCACCATCACCAACGCGTCCTGTGCGCCCTGACCGACACCGCGTGAGGTAAGCCCCTGCCTGCTCCCCTGTGCCTGTAATGGAGGTAAAGATAAAATAATACTTACAGTCACTTAACTTAGGCCTTTGAAAATAATATAACCTGGTGATTAGTAATAGTTCATTATAAAGAGAATTGTAGTAATCATGCTGTAAATATAAGACATAAATAATTGATGATTATGATATATGATAACCAAGGACTAATTTGTAAATGAATGTACATAATATCTGAATCTCAGTATAAAGTGTTATATTTTTACTGTGTTTCCCCCTTGTAACTGAACACTTGTGTAGAGGTTGTAAGTACATTACAACACTCAATATTGTTTTACTTAATCAAAAGTCCCAAAATGTGCTTTTAGTCAATGACTAAATACACATACTGCTTAGTTTCGGAATACAAAAAAAAAAATTATTTAAACCTTGATTTCTATTTTAATAGAACTGTGTGTAGCATAGTTATACCTGTAATGAAAGAGAATTGATTTCATTTTCGTGAGAATCACCACAGTCAACTTCTGCTAACTCAAGTGATTACTTAGATCAAATCTGATGCTTAAAACAGATTCTGAGACAGGCGCCTAGAACCTGGTATTCTACTCGCCCTGTCATTGGCTGGTAAGTACATTGGCTGCAATTTCTAAAATTGGCGAAATATCTTGGCGACGCTTTCCGTGAATTTGTATATTATTTCAACAATCCGAAAGAGACAGGATCGTACATAGAATTTTTTTTCAAAGGGAGGGGAGGGGGAGAGTATATATTTAATTAAAGGCTTACTGATATTTAATTAAAGTTAAGTTACAAATGAAAGATCATTCATTAAATTATTTTAACGCAAGATTTTTCAGTTAATATATATATATATATATATATATATTAGATATATGAATGTATACAAAATATGCTAGCTACCAATTAAGGAATATTTACAACTAATTAAGGAGTAGATATAATTGGTAACTACCTAAATATTCTAAAAATCCCAGATTTACAAAAAAAAAAAAAAAAAAAAAAAAAAAAAGATTTATAAATTCTGAAAAAGCATGCATATATTATATCTATATAATACATACATATATATGTATATCTATATAATTCATGCACAGTACATTAATATATTAAATAAAAAATATTAAATAAATATTTGCATGTAGAAAAATTTGGATAGAATTTTTAAAACAATAAAATGTATCAGGTTTGGTGGGAAATGTTAATTTCTGACGAATTCTAAATTTTTTCAAATTATGAGCACTTTTTAAATGTTCTCGTAATTGCGGTAAATTTCGAAATTTCAAGTTACAGTTTTCCTCTTTAGAGTCTATATTACTTGACCATTTCTTTCATTTTTATTTTTAGGCATGTGATTAACAGGCTTTGTTAAATATTTTTTCTGATAAAACATAGAGCTGCAATATTTACAATTAAAACTTTCAATCTGCATTCTTTGTACGTTCCAAATTCTTCTAAATAAAGGAATAAATAATGGATAAATAAAGAGAAATAAATAGATAAGAAGCCAATCTAAATCAATGGATAAGAAGCCAATCGTGGAAAGGATCGCCGAGATATTTTGCCAATTTTAGAAATTGCTGCCAATGTACTTACCAGCCAATCACAGGCCGAGTGGAATACCAGGTTCCAGACGCCTGTGATTCTGAGTGGACTCAAAATTCATGCAAGTACTGGGGTTAGAATCAGGGTTAGATATGAACAACCACCCAAATGAGCCCAGGGCTTTTCTATATTTTATATTTTCGAAACAATATTTTTTCTCAAAACATTTATGATTGAGATTATAAAATAAATAACTATTAGTATTCAGTGAGTGTAGATAAGAATAATTTTACAATTTTATTTTCATATTTATACAAATGGTATATAAATATACCACTAGCACCTCACTATATTATGTTTACAAAAGCAAATCAGTTTAATTTCAATAATATTCTTGTAGATTTTTCAAAACAAAAAATTAGAAATTTGTAAAACACTTATGTTTGTATCTACTCATAAAATATAGTTATGTTCATTAATAGTTGCTCTAATACATGATACTGGTTTTATAATCTAGAAATTTCTCTAGTTTAATGTTACAATTGTTTTTTTTTAAATAAATATTTAAGAAAATATATTTCAGCATATATGCACCAAAATTCTAACTATAAAAATCAAAAATCAATTTTTTATTATTTAAATTTTGAAGGGCCAAATAATAAATAAAACAAATAAAATAAAAATTCCCAATACAGTTTTTTTATGCATCTGGTTAGAATTAAGAGAAATAGATACAAAAGATCAAATCCTTTTTAATCAGCATTGTGAGAAAGTATTTTTGAATATAAAAAAGAGTAGTTAAAAGTAAACATCCGCATAAATTTTAGTAAATAACTCAAATATTTTTTAAAAATTTCAAAAGATCAATTTTTTAATAACAATACTACTTTATCAAAACATTAAATTGTAAAAACATGTTTTAAAAATTAAATAAATGAAATTTTATAAGTTGCATTGTGACAAAAGAAAAGAAAATTTACAAAAAGGTGGATAGGTAAAATAAATTTATTTTATAATACAAATACAATTAATTAAACGATGATGCATACTAAAGTCTGTATGAAAGATGAAATGTATAATACAATATGCTTAAACAACAGGATATACAGCATGTGTTGCAATTCCACACATGTTATGGGCATTTCGTTTCATCCAAATGTAACCATTCTTGCCCCATTGTGCACCCCAGCTGAAAAAAAAAGGTTATATGTAAAAAAAAATTTAATAAATTTTAAAAATTAAAAATTGAATATATATTATAATAAATATACTACAATAATTGAGACTACATTTGACTGGGAAAATTAAATTATTGCTAAATAATTACTACTAAGAAGAAACTAAAATTTCATTTTACTAGTTTCAATTATTAGATAAATTTTACTTGTTTGAACTTTAACCTCTTTGATCTCTATGATGTAAGCTGAATACATCATGGCAATTTAGTCATTTCTGACAATGTTTACAATGCATATGTCATAAAAGTAAACATCTTGGTGTAACAGCCCCTAGAGGACCAGGGTCTATGGTGCCAATCTCCATTTCACAGACCAAGGGCCCTGGGGTGCAAAGCATATGTTCCGGTTAGGTGGTCAACCTCACGCGGAACCCCCAGTGTTTAGTTCTCAAGCATGCTTGATCCTCAGTTTGTCTACCCACTGAAGGGATGAAAGGCTGAGTAAACCTTGCCCAGTCTGGGGATCGAAATTCGGACCAGTATCATGGGTGCGTGAAACGCTACCCTAACGCCACTGGGCTTCATGCATTTGTCATACATTAGTTAAAAATATACATTACCTAAAAATCACACAGTAGTTAACTTTAAAATATATAAATAAAGACTTAATGGCAGGGTTGGAAAAAAATCATGATTTTTTAAAAAAAATCAAAAAAATCAGATTTATTTGATTTAAATCAGATTTTTTTTATTTAAATCGGATTTTTTTTAAATTTTTTTTTCTGAATACTAATTTTAATTGTTGTTTTTATGTTTTTTGCAATATACATAGAATAGTTTGTTATAAGAAGTCACATCTAGTATATTCTGCACACTGATTACCTAAACTTAAATATATAAATTTTAAACTAAATACATTCTATTATTTTGTCATTGGATAGTGCAAACTCAATAAGATGTCAATTAAAAGAACAAATTAAATATTCTTTTAATGCAAACTATTTATTTAAAAAAACAAATCACAATTATTTTAATATTTTTTTAAGTACCGAATTATGGATTTAATTGTTTCAATAAAAACACTAGCTTTGATGATTTATCCACTCCTCATTGGTTACGAAGGCTAGAATGAACGATACCAAAAGAAGGAAACTGTCTTTCCATTCCAGCAGACGAAGCCACGGCTATTGTTATTTGGTAGACAAACTGGATTTCAGTTCTCTTTACCTCCCATTACATAAAATGAATTCAACCAGTCATAATCAATCATTGTACTATCCCTACTCCATACTTTTTGATAACAACCCCTAAATTCTTGGAAAGCACATGCTGTCTATTGACACTTATTTACTTATTGGTATTACTGTGCTGACTGATTCCCAATTCTCCTGTCTTTGGAATATAGGTTTTAAAAGAAGTGAAAAAAATGATTTAAATCAATGATTTAAAAAAAAAATCAACTGATTTAAATCAACTGATTTAAATCATACCAACCCTGATTAATGGTACATGTGTGTATTGACATTCTTGTTTTTAAAGTACTGGCTAGGAGGTGCTTGAAAAGGTAATCTGAGAAAATATTAAAAAAGAAGGAATCATAACGAGCAGTTGGCCTAAATTTGAGCCATTTGGTTAGTTTAAATATACATATATGTAATGTATCAAAATTAATACCCTAAAATATCCATAAGCAGGCTTGCAACTACTCAGGTACTTTCAAAAAGGTGAGAAAAGTGACAAATAATACAGAATAAGTGACTCAACATTGAAAAAAAAAACTCGATTTTTTTCTCCTCTTGATTACAGATGCTATTATTAAGATTTTTCTATTTATTTTAACTCTAAATCAAACGACATGATTTTAGCGTCAAATACAAAATAGGCTAAAAATTTTGTTTAACACAACTCAACATTACTTTTTATTCAAGAAAATCTATAAATTAGATTTGAATACATACAATACATTAATTTTATAATCACAATTTTCTGCATATATTAATGATGTTTTGAAATATGTACATAGCGAGATTAGAGTATCAAAACAAAAATTGTGAAGAAAAAGAAAAAGAGAAATTTGTGCTTTGACGTAAATTACTTTAATATATTAAATGCACATTTCAGTACAAATGTAGATTTCGGAAATTCTTTGCGACTTTTTAAAATCACTAAATTCTGGAAACCATGACTAATTACATTTTAATAAGAAAATTAAGATTAGAGCATCACATGTTTGGTCTTTTATTAAAATATCTTCTTATTAATTCAGATTCTTTTTTCAACAACAGACTTTTGCTGTGATACACCATGAAAAAAGTGACTAAAAGTGACTGTTTACTTAAAAAAGTAACTAAAAGTGATCAATTGTAAAAAAAGTGACTAAAGGTGAGAAAAGTGGCGGAATTGCAAGCCTGCATAAGCTATCCAAAATTCTCTCCTTTCCCATCTCATTTTTAAAATGGTATTGCTTCTGCAATAATTACATGTCTTATCATAGTATATCCCATCCCTATGAAATCAAAAGTTCCAAACATAAGAAAAAATAATAATTTTATAAACATATGGCAGTAATTTAATACTATTCATTATATAAGAATTAAGAATACAGCAGATTTCTAAAATCTTAAAAAATTGGGAGTAGCCTCACATCATTTATATCCCAAAGTAACAAAACATTGACCTTATCATTTTACCATTCAATTGCATAACAAACTGAATGCACTCAATGCCTCACCATCTGACAACCAGAGGATGGCCAAATAGGTAAGGCTTTGTTAGGGAAGTTATGAGGCATGAGCCAACTGGACCCAGACCTTCCAAAAGGTAGTGGGGTATAAGAGAGGGATTGACCATGAGAGAGTGGGACCATTCATTTTGAATATTTAAATTAGACAAAAATAAACTGAGAAATTGTGACTCAATCATGTTTGAATAATTTAAGTTTGAGAAGTATTCAAACTGAAATATTATTAACAGTTAATTTTGAAGATGTATTTAAATTTGTCAATTTAAAAAGTAGAAAAGGAATTTTCTAATATAACTTCATTTGTTGAAACCAGGCTTGCAACTGCTGAGATACTTTCAAAAAGGTGAGAAAAGTGACAAATAATACAGAATAAGTGTCTAAACGTTGAAAAAAAAAACTTAAATTTTAACTCTAAATCAAATGATTCATGCAAGACATGATTTTAGCGTCAAATACAAAAAAAAGGTTACAAATTTTGTTTAAAGCAATGTTGCTTTTTATTCAAGAAAATCTATAAATTAGATTTGAATACATACAATACATTAATTTTATAATCACAATTTTCTGCATATATTAATGATGTTTTGAAATATGTACATAGCTAGATTAGAGTATCTAAACAAAAATTGTGAAGAAAAAGAAAAAGAGAATGTGTGCTTTGACGTAAATTACTTTAATATATTAACTGTACATTTCAGTACAAATGTAGATTTCAGAAACTTCTTTACAACTTTTTAAAATCACTAAATTCTGGAAACCATATGACTAGTTACATTTTAATAAGAAAAATAAGATTAGAGCATCACATTTTTGGTCTTTTATTAAAATATTTTGTTATTAATTCATATTTTCTTTTTTCAACAACAGACTTTTGCTGTGATACACCATGAAAAAAGTGACTGTTTACTTAAAAAAGTGACTAAAAGTGATCAATTGTAAAAAAAAGTGACTAAAGGTGAGAAAAGTGACAGAATTGCAAACCTGTGAAACTTAACATATACACTAAAATCGATAAAAGGGTCATCAGTTGTGCCTACATTTGCATGGGGGCCCAGGGCCTCAAGAGGTCTTCATATGACCCTGGGCCTTAATTTGGGGTGAACTTCCAGTTGCTGGAAGAAACACAAGAGTTGATAGAAAACTACAATTTTGCTTTACATTTTCAAAATTTGATTTCTTTTTTATCAAAACATACTTGAATTATCAAGTTCACATACAGACACATTACATTCTAAATGTAATATTTTTTAAACTCAGGAACATCTAAAACATGAAGATAAATCCAAACCTTCAGGTAAAAATTTTGGATGATTACTATATTTACCCTATACTATGTATACGACAAAGTAAAAAGGCTACACTCATAAAAATTAAGTGTTTAGAAAGTTAAAAAATTATGTTACTACAGAATTATAGAACTGAATTACAAAGACATTTTATTGTGCGTTCAATAATTTAATCCAAATGAATTGTCATACATATTGTACAAATATGATGTATATGACATTTATTTATAGTTACAGAACATTTAATTTTATAGCTAATATTATAAACAATTAAGGAAAATTATACCAAAATATTATTTCCATCATCTTACTAAAAAAAAGGGAACACTCATAAAAATGGAAGAATTTTGAAAGCAAAAAAAAAAAATTTTTTTACAGAAGAATTACATAATTCTTCATTAAAACAGCATTTTACTGTATCCAATTATCTAACCTAAATGAGTGTCATATACATAATTAATACAGGGATCTATAATTAAAGTCCCACTTTCAAAAGGCTGCAAAAAAGAACCACTGGTCAGTTTGAAAGTGTGACTTTAATTATGGACACCCTATATGTAAATATCTATAATTCATTTTTTATAAATGGAAAAATAATTTCTACCATTCATAATACTTCTTGATAAAATTAAAACTTATTGGAACTGATTTGAAGCTTTTACAGCTAGGACAATAAGTATTGCTTCAATGCTGATTAAATTTTAGAAAAAAGAATTAAAACTTATGCAAAAATAAATAAATAAAGTAGGTCTTGATAATTATTTCAAACCATATCTTTTACATTCAAAATGAATTTGGGAGTAAAAACTTAATTACTTGTAAGACATGAACTTATTTCCACTTGCATCTATTGCCACAGAAATTGGACCAATTAAGGCAACTGCTGCTTGAAGATATTTTTCTTTTCCTTCTTGAATATTAACAAAGCTTTTACATTTAGCACCAACTCCAGATCTATTAAATTTGCAGAATCCATCCTGGAAAGTAGAAAAAATTACAAGATATCAAAAAACAATCTTGAAATCAATCTTGACTTATAACATTATGGTGTTTATAAAAACATTCAAAAAAGAAACATTTCAAAGTTTGAAATATAATATTAAATAACTGAGAAATGAGATTTCTGGACTATAAGAAATTAATCATCTTAAAAGTAGATCATAAAACTGCTATGTACCTAGAAATCTTATATATTAAAATCTGACTGTGACTATCTATCTATGTTTGTATGTGCGTCTATCTCCTCGAGAACCGCTGGAAGCAGAAGGGCGCTGAAGGTACCAAAAGACACAAGAACAATCCGGGGATGTCATTTCGCCCATTCACATTCCAATATTCCAATTGTAAACATTTTATAACGAAGAAGCTACTTGACATAGTTCCTGGTTTCTTTTAAACCATCCCAACAATAAAAATCTTGCAAAAATAAATGATGATGAATCCACATGTGATGGTAACTGACTTTATTCTTAAATATAATCACTTAATTAAAAAAAACTTCTTAAAAACATATTAAGTTTAACAAAAAAAATCAGGCACCTTCAATAAACATAAAACATATCGAGAAATGAGACAACTCATTCACCATCAAAAAAATGCTACCACACACCAGCATAACGAGCAACTTGCCTTAATATATATATATACATATATATATATATATATATATATATATATATGTATGTATGTATATAAATTCAACTGGCCGTGAATACAGTCCACAAAACAAATTAGCATGCCGTGAGGGCTTCTTCACAAAATAGAAGGAAAACAAATTATAAAGTGCTGGTTAAATTGAAGCTAAACTTACGGTTACTTTAACATAGATGTTAATCAGTGTGTGGTGGAAACAAAAATAGACAATATAAAGTTAACACCAATTAGTTCGAAAGATATCAACAAAAAACCAACCAAAATGCTACTTTTATTTTGCAGCACACGTAACTCCATTGTTGAGTTGGAGTCAAAAATTGGCGGTGTTATTGAAAGTTGGCATTATCATCGCCTGCTCCTTGGTATTCTGGGTAAGATAAAAATGTATCTACTCTATTAAAATTCAAGTAGAAATATGTATATTTATGATGACATTTATGTATATGAGACTATTTTCGAATCTGCTAAAAGCTAAATTCATCTCTGTTAGAAAATCGCTTTTTTTTCCAATTTTATTATCTTGGCGAGATTTTTATTTTCATGAATTAAAAACTCGCCATGTATATATATATATATATATTGGAGGTCGTGTATGGTTTCTAATCTTCCATAAGAATTGCTGTATACATTCATGTAGTAATTTGGTACGTGAGGCCAGGTGAATGACCTCAGATCCTTGATCAGAAATTCATTGAGGAAGGTTACAAATTTCACTCCCACTCTCTCTGCTACACTATTTTTTGCTAATAAATTTATATTCATCGGTAATTTCCAGCATAAAAGGTTGTTCTAATATTTTTATTACTACTTTTATCTATAGTAGATTTTCTAAACCTATACTTGGAAACTTACTTACCCGGACCGAAGGCTGGGTGCGAAGCAGCTAGTAATAATATAAAAGCCGTAAAATACATTTCATTATAAAATAAACAGCAAACTTTAACACAGGTTTTATCACTGTGGCTTGCTTATTGGGTAATATTATTTAAGAAAGTGAAATTTATAATCCAATATGATAGCAAAGTTTTATTTCTTTCCTCCATTCATAAAATTTCATAAAACAAATAATTTTTTCCCTATTATATATAAAACACTTTCCCACTATTCCCTGACATATAAACATGAAAGTTTTTCAGGAAGAAAATCATATGAATATTAAGAAACTGATTATTCCTTAATAAAAGCCTTTTCTAGTTCTTGTTTTCATAAAATCAGAAATACATATAAAGACAGTGGTACCTCAAAATTCGGAATCTCCCTAAAATTGAAAAATTTGGGAATCTGAACAAAATTAAGCAATTTTACTTCAAAACTTGAATGCTATTTGACCTATTATTCTAAAATGTCTTTAGTACTTACTACAGCTGTATATGGATAAGCTGCCTCAGTATCAGTGCCATTGTTGTCTATGACATACTGGAATGCATAATCCATCCATCCCCCATTACAACCTTCATTCCCTAATGATGGAAAAAAATATTACTTCATTATATTATAAATTATGGAGCATAATAGTAATTAAATGTAATATAGAAGTTTTCATGAAGAGAAATTTTTCGTTAAATTTAAGATCTACTGAAATTCATTTAATTTCAGTTAATTAAACTCCAAAATATTTACATGTGTATGTATGTGTATATATATACAGTGAAACCTCTCGGAGCGGCCACCCCACTGTTCTGAGAACAATTGGCAGCTCAGAGGGGGTGTTTGCTCTGAAGGGTTTTATTATAAGATAACTGCTATAATGTGTAATATAAACAAGTCTGACATATATTCCTTATTTAAAATGAAATTGAAAACTTACCTAAAGAAAAAGTAGTGCTTTAATTCATGCTCTCTTACATTTTTTAAAAAAAGGCTAATTTGTGTTTTAAGTTTTTACTTTTCTCTATAACAACCATTTTTTACTTTAAAAGCAGAAAATTGAAGTCTTCATATTCCTTCAAAATCAAATTTTTATCTTTTATGAATTCATTGATTTGCGTTCTTCCACACTTATATAATTCAACTTTCTTGCTGATTTGCCATATTCATATTCAAGCAGAACTTCAATGCACGGCTCGAGATTTAGGAAATCGCGTTTCGACATAGTTACAACTCAGATCACTGACAAACTAATGAAATGAATCTAGCGTGGATGATATTTTTGCTGACAGAGGTGCAATTCTTCCTTTACTGCACCTATTGGAATTCCAAACAAAGGCTCTAGGATACATGCAAAGCCTGATTGTCCAGTTCCTCGCTCAGTTTCTATGGGTGGTGCAATAGGGATTCCTTATCTGAAGGCTGTGGGGAGAATACAAAACAGATAAAAGATTTAATGTTTCTAAGAAATGGGGGGACAGCGGGAATGAACTCCACAAATTATTCCTGGGTCTTATATCCGACCATAAAACTAACCTTGAGTTTTTCTGCTCAAAATTAAAGCATTGAATGAGTAGAATTTCTCGAAATATGAAATGAGCAATCCCACTTGGCCATTTAGAGGGGGTCGAGTGGCCGCTGATACAGGTTATTTTACCATTAGGTCTATGAATTGAAAAATCCGTGCCAGGAAAAATTGGCTGTTTAGAAGGATGGCCGCTATACAGGGGTGGCCGATCAGAGAAGTTTCACTATATATAAATATGTAATAGGTAGAATTTATACTCGATGTTACAATTTATTTTTTAGACCCTTTACTGGGAAATGAGAGAACCTAAGTCATTTATAGTCATGACTCCATTAAAAAAAAAATAGTGAAGTCCAACGTAGAACTTTGAAGTTTATTAAAACTAAAAAATTAACATCTTTACAGGAAAAAAGCTTTTCATTGAATGCTCCTGACTACATACTTCTATCAGAAATTTTGCAATGAAATTTCTGACCGCATCAGATTCCTGTTAGAACCTTCTTTGTAAATGTGACATCATATCATATCAATAATATTTTAACATACATTTGTTTCTGTGTTCATATAAATATGAATTAGTAAAAGCTGATCTGGTAAATAATTTTATATTTATTAACAATGAAAAGTATGAAAACAATTTGTAAGAGATTATTGAAGAGGGATAAAAAAAGGAGCACACTTTGTGCATTTATAACATAACTTGTCATATGTAAATAATATTGCAGACATTACAATTAAGAAAATAGAACAATGAAAACTTAAATGTTTAATCATAATATTATGATTAATGATTCCTTTTCTATTACCCTCTTTAAATTAATAACTCAAATATAACTCATTTGTAATGTTTAATTTGTTAATGAAAATTTAAAGGGAAAAAATTGGACTAGTGTGATTTAAAAATAAAAATTAAAAAAATTTTACCAACCTTGAAAATTGGATAAAATCAAATCTAGTATGCTTTATGAATGGTGATTTTGGTATAAATTAATTTTGTTAAAATTTGAGAACTACTCTTTAGAGAAACCCTTAAAAATTTTTCTTAATATTATAATTACCTTGTTTCCTAGAACAATCAACAAAATTCTGCTCACTGAGAGATACAAGTTTTCCAGTCTTGGCTTTATTTTGACCTTCCAGTGCACCAGTTGCAGAAAAAGCCCAGCAAGATCCACAATCTCCCTAAAAGATATACTTATATATATATATATATATAATATTATATTATATAATGTATATATATATATATATATACATATATATATATGATAAAACAACATCATTCATATTGCACAAAACAGGAACATTTAATTTGAAAGCACAAAACAATTAAACAATTAGATACAATCATCATGAAATTTAACATCATAAAATCAAAAATAATCATGTTTTCGATTTCAGTTTTAAGCCAACACATTGTTGTATATCATTCTGTCTGTCTCTAATGGCTGTCATGCGAGCTTCTTCGTTGCCACTCACAGTTAGTAAAAGTCATGGAATACTGCGCCTTGAAATATATATAATATATATGTATATGTATTTCTCTCTTTCTTTCTCTCTCTCTCTCTATATATAACTATTTATAGAATACGTTTTAAGGTTCATTACTAGATAATAAGCCCTGGTTATAAAACATTACATAACATTAAGATATAGTGTTAATTGTAAGAGTCGCGTCCATCTCTGTCGGTGGTCAAGAGAACTTTTGTTCATTTTAACAATTGAAAATAACAGTATTGTCCCCATAATAGTTTCTTAACGCATGGAGGTATCAATCGTGTTCTTTGTCAACGCATCGACAGAGAAAAGGAATTTTGCTTTGATTGAGTCAGCTACCCCAAGGACAAGGGTCAAAGAGGGGGGGTGTCGATCTCCCCTAAAACCGAGGTTTCCTGTTTGGGAAAGAAGAAGCGGGAGGTGACTCCCAGCTGAACTCTGGTATATATAGCAGATTGATCGAGAGTGATCTCCTCTCTGGATGATAGGTTGCCTCTGCATACACTTTAATGTTTCTTTAAATGTTTCATTTTTGTTGTTATAAATAAACTGTTGTTAAGTTTTAATCATCTACGGCTGGTTATTTCGCCTCCATCTCTGCTTCACTACACCATTCCAAAATGACTAGGGTGTGACGTACCACAGGAATAGGGATAGTGCAACCGCTCAGCGTTATAACATTAGTATTGCTTAATCTTGTCAAGAAATAAAATAAAACTTATTCAACATTTTCACAAATAGCAGACAGTTTATGTACCAGTTAAGTTTATTCAGAATAAATGCCTATGTTAAGAATTCCTGAATTAACAAATAATTCAAAATTTTGGGGGGCTGGTATTGTAATAAATCATTTTTTAAGCATATTTTAAAGAAAAGGCTTTGCTTTCAAAACGTACCCTAAATGAATTAATAGTTTACACTAAACAAAAAAAAAAATCTAGAAGATTTATCTTTGATGTAAGTGACCAGCAAACTACAGAAAATTCTGATATAATCTACCTTGCCTGAGGGTAGGTTGCCAGAAGGTAAAAAAATTCCAGGTGGGTTTTATCGAGTGAGCTCATTTGAAAAACCCAAAGTAGTTTTTTTTGTAAATTTATGTAAGTATGTTAATCATTTCTTTGAGAAACAAAACTTTTACATATTTCCTTAAAGATATACTTAGGATATCTGAAAATAATCGCTTGCTATAATGCCAGCTTTATAATATATCAATAACTAAATAGTTTCTACTCTGCAGAAAATTTGTTATGAAATGAATGAAATAATGTCACCTTTCTGAAAAAACATTAACTGCCTTGAAAGATAATAAAAAAGGGTTATTTTTGTAATAAAATAAACTATAAAATCTTACTTGATCTTTAACAGGTGTTACAAAGCCTTTTTTTCTCCAGTCTACGTATTTTGGCAGTGGTCTCAAACAGTTATCATCACATTTGAAATTTTCCTTTTTCATCAGTCGTGAACTCTTTTGATGAGAAAGACATTTTCGATAGACATCTAATTCTTTTGCAGTCTGTTAACAAATTTGAAGAAATTAAAAAAGCAAAAATGTGCAAAATAAATAATTATATAAGACTAATTTATAAATCAGAAATGAATAAAACAATAAAGGTGCAATTAAACAGTAGCTCTCTCCTGTACAGCAGTAAGATCATAGCCAGAGGAGAAATGAGTTGAATGGGTAAGAACTCCTCCTCCCCCACCTGCTAAAAAAATGAATGCATTGCATTTAAATATTGGTTCATAAAAGTGCATTTTTAAATAAAATTCTTTTAAACTACACACTTATTCAAAACTTAATTTCTAAATAGAAATTCAAAAGTTTAAATTTATATCTAATTCTTTAATATCAATATTTTTCTCCAAGTTTAAAAAAAAATTTTACTCAAAGATATAACATAAGATTGTACGTGAACCTATATGTATGTAATATATAAAAATTATTTAACTTTAATATTTCCTTAAAAACCTCCTTTCTTCCATTCTAATTCCTTTAAATCTTTTCCCAGCCTCTAAATAGTTTAATCAAAGGAGTATTTTCCACTTAACATTCCTTTCTGTCCTGAAACTGTAAACTTTCAGTCTATTCAGCAAATTTCCCAGCTGTCGCCCACAAATGGCTCCGAGTTTTTACTGATATTGCATTTAATTCACTTATTAAGTTTTTTTTTACTGTGGGAAAATTCTTTCTGTCTTCGCTCTTGGGTGCACCTTTGCTCGATCACAGTGATCTCTGTGACTTTTCTTTGTCTGTTGTGAAGTAGAAAAGATGTACGTTGTAGCCGCTCTGGAATAAAATTTCAATTAGACTTCTGTTCTCTTCAATGTTGGCCCGACTGCATTTTTATTACTGCTAACTGTTGAGCTTTCTCCTTGTCAAGGAGTTTTATAAAAAATGGATTACATATATATATATAAATATATATATATATATACATATACATATAATTTATATAAAATTATATATATATATATATAATTTTATATAAATTTTAATGCTGGTAATAATATTAAATTTTGTATTGTTTTAATAAGTTAAGTTTTAAGTTTTCTTAATTCAAATTTGTGAAATATATAATTGGTTCAGTCCTATTTGAGTCCCCTTCTTCTCCAACTAAATCCTGCATATGGGCCTGCTGTGCAGAATAGTCAATTTTCCTGTTTTTAAGTATAAAAAAGGTACTACAATATTTCTTTTTTAAATTTTGAATAAAGGGTATTTCAGTTATTTATAAATTTTAGTGAAATGAATTTAAAAATTTTGAAAACTCTTGCAGTTAAATATCACTTTATAAGTTTAGTATTTTACTACAAGCATATTAATTTACTATAACTTGCCTAAACCCATAATAAATTATCATACTTTATATAAACTATAAAAAATGACTAAAAACAAATCTTCTGTATGATTATAATGGTAATAAGAAAAATTGAAAACTAAACAATTTACTACTCAAGCATTATTGAAAGTGATTGTTGTTGTCAAAAAATTCTAAAATGTTAAAAATTAAACATTTTTTGAAAACATCAGAAGGAACAGAAAACATATGGGCTATATATGTACCACTCATGTCATTTTTCTTAAATTACTGCTTGTTCTCAAACCCAGGCAAGTTCTTTATTACACTATAACACTGTCTACCAATAAGTATTTGGACACCTATGCAAATGACGATATCTGTGGTCCTGAGGTACGTCACGGCCTCCGCTGGTATTGTAGGAAACAACATCGGCATTAGTCGCATGTAAGATGCCGCTCAGTTCGGAGCTCTCTGATTTCCAGAAAGGTATAATTATCGGGTATCACAAATGTGGCCGACCCTTAAGGAACATATCTAACGATCTGAAGTACCCAAAATCGACAGTGACCTATGATGTTAAGAAGTGGAAGGTAAGCGGTGATTGTCAGAATGTGCCCCGAGTCGGTAGACCAACAAAACTGGGAGATAGAGACCGACGAGTGCTGTCCAGAGAAATTCGGAAGAACTAGAACACCCAATCGATGGCCCTCATTCCCGAGGAGTTTTAACAGGCATCCGGGAGTATTGTTTCAATAAATACCATCCGTAAAGATGCACATCTGCTTGGTTTTCATCGTCATGCTGCTGCCCATAAATCTTTGATCACAAAGTCCAACTGCGTTGCTTGGTTAATGTGGTGCAAAGCACGAAATTGTACCGTAGATAAGTGGAAACGGGTACTTTGGGGTGACGAATCAAGGTTCACTCTTTACCGTTCGGATGGCAGGGTCTGGCGTTTGCCTGGAGAACGTCTCCTGCCAGAATGTATTGTACCAACAGTCAAGATTGGAGGAGGTGGAATTATGGTTTGGGGGTGTTTCACCTGGTATGGACTAGGACCCTAGGTCCCCATTCATGGTAAACTCAACGCCCATGCTTACTGCACCATTTTGGATGACAATATGCTTCCTATGTTTTGGAATTTTACGGGTTGGACCCCTGTCACTTTCAGGACGACAATGCCAGTTGTCATGTTTCGAGGTTAACCAAGACTTGGTATGGGGCCAAAGGTGTTCGTCGAATGGACTGGCCTGTCTAGGGCCCAGACCTGAACCCCATCGTGAACCTCTGGGACGAGTTGGATCCCTGGATTAAGGGGTTCACTACCCGTCCAAAATCGGTGACGAAATTTGTATGTGTACTCCAACCCGAGTGGAAGTCAATACCACTAGCTGTAATACAAAGACTGGTGGAAAGTATGCCCCAGAGGGTTCACACTGTAATAATTGCCTCTTGTAAAGGTTCTACCAACTATTGATTTTGAATAAAATTTATTTTTTCTTTTCTATCACAGGTGTTCAAATACTTATTGGTAGACAGTGTATATCATTGAGAAGGTAATAATATACATATGTAGCACATATCACATATTACTTAACCACAGGATAAACTCTATAAAATTACTTTGAAATAAGTAGTAACCATGTTTAAAGTTTTGAAGAGAAAAGTCTATATATTTCCTTGCTAATAAATCAATAATACCATATCTGTAAACTTGTTTAATCCCAGCCGATAAGAATGCAATCCCATATCTGCTTCTAGGTTGTGCTTTGCAATCATCTGGGCATTTTGCTCCCATATCTTTCTTCTCTCTACTTCATGCTCCTTGCTATAAAACTTCTTAAATTTAATCTGAAATTAAAGTTATGAGTATGAATACATGGAGAAAAAAAAGAAGCTAAAAAATTTAAATATTTTACAGTTCAATATTTTTGTCTTCTTGGGTTAATCATAAAAGTTTTAAATAAAAATAGATTATAACCATCTATAATAATTTGATTGGAAAAAGATACAAAGCTGAAAAAATAAATACGTATTGTATTTTGATTTTAATTGATAAAAGATTGTGTACATTCTTTTATGAATTAAAAATCAAAATACAATACATATTTTTGGCATCAGTCAATAATTAATGTATTAAAATAAACTTCACCAAAGATATAGTGTAAAAGATGTAGCAAATCATAATTCAACAAAGTGAAGCAAAATGCAACTTTGATGTAACCCCATAAAATATTAGAAAACTATTTATATTAAGTATCTATTTTTTGTTATGATTATTAATAAATCTTGCTATATTGATAAAATTTTAACATTTTTATTACATCCTGACAAAGTTCCTTGAGATATATATCTGTAAATATTTTATACAGATGATAAATATGCTTGTCTATAAATATTATATATAAAAATTTTATTTATAAATTTATTTAATTATTTATAATTTATTTAAATTTTATTTTATGTTTTTATATATATTATACATAAAAATACACTATTAAATCTTTCTGAACATAAATTATACATAGGTTTAGGTTTGGTTTGGAGCGCTACGGTCTACTGTTTTGCACACGAGGGCTAATGAGACCGAAACCTACTGCTTAAAGCCGATTCCGAACGGCTACGAACATCCATGCCATAGTGGGATCCGAACCCACGAACTCCGGTACCGACGATTAGTGCCCTAACCAATCGGCCAGCGTTCGGCTAAATCATGCATAGAATGAATGTTGTTTGTATGCAATAACTGTATTTTTCTCATTTTCTAATTAGCTTTTTTTATTCAAAATTCTAATTAAAAACTTAAAAATTTTATTAAATCTGTCCAGTAATTCTGAAGATATTGACCAAATCTGAAAATTATCTTATTTTTGAACACTAAGGTATTCATTAAATTCTCCAAGATGATTTTTGATACAATAAATATATATATATATTTTTTAAATCTAGAAGATTCTCTAAAGTGAAGCATTTTATATATTAGAAACATAAAATTCTACCCTTTATTTTGCGGAGAGGACCTTTTTAAGCAAAGGATCAGCAATCCGCTTTGCATCCATTAAATTTTACAAAACTTTGTCACTGCACAATTAGGCTTTCTAAAATTCAATGCGATCTATCAAAAATCACAATTGTATTCTAGATTTTCCGATATACTTTCATGTGAAGCTGTCACTTATGGAATGTAGTCAAAACGGATTGTACTTGTGTTTTATGCATCTTGAAAAAATAAAACCAACTGAAAGTATTTATAATGACAGGGGGATAAAAAAAGCGAATTCGAATAATGTCGTTACTTATAAAATCGAGTATGTGTTTAGTAAAGAACAACCAATGAATTTGGAAGAAATGCTTATACATATTTACGATTATGGTGCAAGAACAGAGAATCGCATTTTATTCATATTCTCGCGTTTGAGTCATACGTCTGCTCACAAGACCAAGATAAAAAACACAACTGATAAAGGATTGTACATAGTAACTGGCAATGCATCAGCCTAACCTCGAAACGAAATAAGATCAAAATCATAAAGTTTTTCTTCAACATTTGAAGCACTCTAAATAAGATCTACCGAACGATGGTCGAATTGATAATAGGCTGCTGGTCTGTGACAGCGGAATTAGTCGGTTCGAATCCTACTGCTGGCATGGTTGTTCAAAGCCATTCGGATGTGGCTTTCAGCAGTAGGTCCCAGTCTCATTAAACCTTGTATAAGATGAAAAATCAACGAACCACATAAAATCAAAGATTTTTTTTTAAATTTTATTTAGAGTGTCTGAGAAGGCAGTATGCTAAACGAGAATTTTGGTCCAAGTAAAATACGTTGTGGAGATTTTACTGTCATCAAAGCCGAGAGTAATACAACGCATTACACACGAGAGCAAATAGATAGACGATAAAATAATTTTAAAAAATTGGTAAGCCAAAATAAATTAAAATGGGAAATGACTAAAATGGAATTGAAAACGTAACTTTATTCGTTTTTAAAGTAACTGATAAAAGTTCAACAAAGCTTGGAGTGTGACTAAAGGACGTAATCCTAAAAAAATAGTTGGTAAGGGGCATTCGAAATTTTTTGACCAAAATGTAAGAAACTTAAAAAAAAAAACATAAGATGAGATTGTGTTCACTACCATTTAATTCTAAACAGTTTATTTTATTTCTTTGCAGATTTTGGGTTGGTTTGGTTTGGAGTGCTACGATCTACATTTAGTAACATGAGGGCTAATGAGACCGGGACCTACAGCTTAAAGTCGATTCCGAACGGCTACGAACATCCATGCCACTGTGGGATTCAAACCCAGGAACTCCGGTACCGAAGGCCAGCACCCTAACCAATCGGCCATCGTTCGGCTTGCAGATTTTGGGAGATTTAAAATGTTGATATTCTCATGAGAATCTTAATATAAAATTTTGATATTGAAACTTTACAATGAATACAACGTTTGTAAATACTTTTTTAAACATGAAAGTGACAAAATCAAATTTTTATTAATGTGTTACAATTTTAAACAATTCAAATTTCTGACCGTTTGAAGTTGAATGCACCTAAAACCTCTTACAATAACAAAACATTTCAACAGCCGGATGTGTTACGTTTTTTAATTATAAAGTTCAAATACGAACTTTGTTTAAAACTTTTCATCTCCAAATTTAAGTGTAAAACGTCGATATTGATACATAGCTAAGTTGAATTTTTGTTGATTATATGTGTTTATTTCTTAATGACGAAATAAAAATACAAAACGACACGATACAAAGTGCCCAGGTGTGGACTAACACGTATAAAAGAGTCGCTGTGTTGCTAGATTCAGGCAAAGGTACTTTGATAGCAAAACTTTCAAAGTATTTCCCCCCCCCAAAAAAAAAAGCAGAATAACAACACAAATTTAGTACTTCTGGCTTTGCAACACATTATATTATGTAAAAGATATTTATCATAATTACTCTTAACTAACTTGGAAAAAGAAAACGCTTTTAATAAGCTGTAACTACGAATAAAACGTTTCGCACAGATAGTCAAAAAAAATTTTAACGTAGGCAAACACCAAAAAGTTTAAGTCTAAAACAGGTGCTACTATCCATTGTTACATAACTATATTGTATAAAAAATTATCACTGGAAACAGTAAGCATCTTAATTGTTCTTTTCAAGGTCCTTAATAAGTTCTTGAATCCTGAGAAATATATATATCGCATGTACTTTGGCATTCAATGAATTATTCAGAGGGTTAATTCTGAGCACTATGGTCAATTTTTTACTACACGAAAGGTAATTAGGCCAGGACCTATTGAAAGCCTTTGAATATTTATACCAACAGTGAAGTTCGAACCCGTACCGAAGCCTGTTTCGATCGTAATTCTCAACTTGTGGAACGCACGCACAAATGGATATGTAGTATATAATTACATCTTGCAAATGGATTACAAACTAAATGCCACGTCCTTAAAAAAATCATTGACATGACTACTAAACATGGATTCTATCTTCCATGTGATGAAAGTATTATTTTTCCCCTTTGAATCGGTTTAGTATTAAATTTGATACAGATTTGAAACTGGTTTGGTTTAGAGCACTACGATCTACTTTTTTGCTACAAGAGAGTTAACGAAACTGGAATGCTCTTCTTACAGCCAATTCCAAAGGGCTATGAACATCCCTGCCCTCAGCAAGATTCGAACTCACTAACTCCTCTAGCGAAGAGCAGCGCCCTTACCCCTTTGTCGTTCAGATCTACAAAAATAGCAAAGTGAATTTCATCAACTGTAAATGACTCACACATATAAGTACATAACTGAATTCCTCTCACCTAGTTCGTTCAGTTTTAAAGCTGTGCTCACACACAAAAAGACATGCAGTCATCAGCCTAAATTTTATTTATATATTATTTTATTTTGAGCTTAAGAATATCTAAAATAACAATATTCATAAAATTTGAGAATATCGCATTTTAAATAATTGTTACCCCTTTTACGTACGTTATATAAGGATTGAATGCTGAACGTAAAAAATGTGAAAATTTTGTGCTTTTTACGCTAGTTAACATTATTTAAAAATATTCTGCGACCAGAGAGCAGTTACATGGTACCATGGCTTGGCAGCACAAGCAGATGAGTAAAGCTTTTGAGGTTCAACACCCTTAAATGCCAATTATTTTTCCCAAGAAACCAACTAAAGTAAAAGATTACGCACGGCAGGTGAATAAAGTACAAAGTTAAGTAAGTTACAAAATAAAAAAAAAGTTACAAAAAGTAAGTTACAAAATAATGACAAGTAAAATACAGTATCAAGAAAGTCTAGATAGCTTAAAATGATACTTGAAATGCCAAATTTAAAAAATTTACTTTCCCCAAATTGAAATCCCTTCCCTGACATGCACATGATATTCGTTTTCACAAAAGAACCATGTACCCACGCCCCTAAGAACAGGTAAGTAGCGACGAACTATGCGTTGCTAACAGAAAAAGTAGATTTTATATTATGAAGTCGGCAATCCCTAAGCTAGAATTCTTTATTTCAGCTCAGATGCATAGCAATAAATGGAGCCCACACCAATGGAGAAAAGAACTTCAGCAAGACATATGAACTTTTAATTTACGAATTATCAACCAAAACGAAAGCATACTTAGGTGGAGTAAACGGGCATATAAATTAGCTTGGTTCAGTATAAAGTACAAATCTCCATTGATAATAAATTTAAAAATTAATAAGCTTAAAACACATCATAAAAACTGTAACGCTTCCACAGTATTTTGTTGACACAGTTACTTATAAAAATATTTCTTACAAAAAAATTCTCAATTTTCGATGTCATCGGTTTTTTAATTTCAACCAATCCCCACAGTCGCACCGCGAGCAGTGTCTTGATTCAAACGAAGTTGGGGACAGGGCCTGGTGTTTATTCGGGACTCCCAACTGAAGTTCAGTATCAATTTGTACAAATTATATAAGCTTTCTTTACACGGTACTATCAGGAAGTCTGTAAGTACTAAAAATATATTAATTTGACATTAGATTTTTATAATTTCCAATAAGAACAAAAAACTATCATTTTGTTTTATATAACTTTATGAGTAAAATTTCAAGAAATTTGGCTTAAGAATTAACCAGCAACACCTTTTACTTTTATTAATCAAACAACTTAAGTTTTAAAAATTAGATATAAAATGTTGGGTTCCCCAAAAAACAGCGGCCCAGTTGGCCAGTGCTTTAATCAAGACCTGACTAAATGTATAACAACCACTTTTGGCTACAGTTTTTTTTAAACTGGCAATTGTTCTGTATAAACAAAGGAAAAACATACTTTAGTAAAGATTAATATTATTTCAGTTTTTTTCAGAGCATTGAAACTTTACCGAAAAAATGTTAAATATTTGAAATCAGGTTTTCAACCTAGATGACTATTTTAAAATATATTAAATGGCAGTATGCTTAATTTCTGTAGCAAACAAATTTCTCATATTTCAGTAGAGAATAAAACAAATTTAGAATTAAATAAACAATTAAAATAATATCAAGGTGAATTTCAAAATTTACCTGATATGACATCCAAAGATCGTCGTAAGAAGTGTCTAGAAGTGCTAAACATGATGAAAACATCACAAAAGAAAGGAATATTAGCATCAATTTTAACATTATTGTCAGTAAAGCGAGCACGGGAACAACTCGGAGAAACACTGTCGTTAAAATGCATGATATATATATAAAAGTCGAACTGAAACCATAACTTTCTGATAAGGTAAACTCCGCCTACCACTCGTAATTGCAAACCTAAAGAAAAAAAAAAAATAAACACCGGCTGTAAAGGGGCCCGTTCAAGGTTGCTGTTACAACGTGATATTTGCAGAACATTATCCTTAAACTTTCCGCCGTTTTACGGCTTTTTGTAATCAAAAGACGTTACGACAAAGTTTTAAAAAACAAATATTCTTTTAATATCGACTGTTATCAAATTGTATTTCTCATATAATAATTATAATGATGATAATTAAGGATATAATTTCCCATTTTTTTAACTTATTACCATCAGCTCTTGCATTATATTTTACGATAAAACTCCAATAAGCAGGTTAAACAAATTTGATATACATAAGATGCATAGTCAAATAATTCTGTTCGTGTAATTTTCTGAACAGTAGTTAAGAAGTTAAATATCATTTTTGGGTGTAAATTTTAACAGCTAAACATCTCACATAGTTTTATCATTCTTTTTGAAATTTAATAAAATATTTTTGAACAGGTTAAAAAATTATTACAGCGTAACTTAAAACTTTTTAAAGCTAAGTTGAAAAGAAGTTACCACTAATTACGTTTAAAAAGAAGAAATTTGATCTTTACATAACTTTTAATACATAGTTTTGACTCACGAAAATTATTTTGTTTATGAAGGAAACATCACGTTTACATTTTATTAACTTTTACAATTAAATAACAACTGTGTTCTGTATCTAAGATTTTGGAGTCATTTTGTCTGAAATTAATATATGAATTAATTCCTGAAATATTAAACTAGTAACGTAAAAGAAATAATAAATTACCTTTATCCACAGTCTTGTAAAGAATGGAAAAACAAGTGTAATATGTTCTAGTCTGTTTTTAACATTTGATCGACATTATCTCTTTGATCATTATAATGTCACAAAAACCTGTTTTTTGATGAAATTAGTTCAATCATCAATAATGTCATTACTGTGCATAATAACGAAGAACAAAATTTGGTTCAGCACTCGAATTAACTTTTTCTCGGTGATCAAGCACTTGATGATTCGAGTTAAGATAAAAACATTCCGCTATCTTAGGAATTATTATGATAAAAAATTATTTCTTAAAATCACACGCAAAATATCTAGTTAGAAGATATGTGCGTAAGAATTTTGATTCCACATTAAATTTAGTCCCATTTTGTACTCGGCATGTTGCTACAAAGTTATGGTAGCCCAGTTTTTGATATCCTTCCTTTCGATAATCACAATAATTTTATATCAGTGCCCATAAAACTGTCGACTACAACATTCTTATATCCATGCTGTCTGTAAACATATAACAATGAAGCACTCGCAACTGTTGAAAAAATCCTCTGCTTCAATAAGTAAAATTGCATGTAAGGTTTTGGTAAATTGTTGTCTTTTCCCTATCTCAGCGAGGCCATTATATTAGCTTTATATAGGTTGCACACAATGTATATATAGTGATTGATTGCAATACTTCTGGTTTCATTTTTTTAAAATTTCGTTCGATGTCTTTGCACATTCTATTTAACCTTCTTTAAAACATCCTCGCTTATAAAATCAAAACTGGCTTCTCTTTTTCTAGAATTTTTGTGTCTATTTTACGTAACTTCTTTTATACTATTCTAGTTACTTTTTTTCCTCAAAAAATCAAAATTAAGTTCACGTAGGTTTCCAAGGTTAAAAGATTTGTTTCAGAACAAGTTTAGATTAGGAGTTTTTTTACTGACATTCGCCATGAAGTCGAACATTTTTTTTTATGTCACTGAAACGAGGGATAAAATGATAATATTTAAAATATGAATCTATTTGCAAATGTTTATTATATTTCTTTTATAATGTGTCATGTTTGTTTTCTTGCATTCTCATTTTTATATACAAAGAAAATTAGCTCAAATTTTTAGATTTTGTTAAATTCTTTTCACAATGACATGAAGATGATATGAAAAAATATTGCATTTCATATGCGAATTCACTTATTTTGGAGCCACTGTATATGTGTATGTATGTATCTCTCTCTCTCTCTCTCTATATATATATATATATATATATATATATATATATATATATATATATATATATATATATATGTTATTATTATATTAAAATTCCTTATTTACGTATTTTAATATTAATTTAATATTAATTTAACTTTTGTTCATAAAGTACGTTCAGGGTTTGCGCGGTAATTCTGATTTTTCCCTCCAGACACGCTATAGACTTAATTCAGCCTCTGTCTCTACTACTTTAGCCAATAGTTAGCTCGTTCTCTTTAAACATGGGTATTTTTTTATCACGTGATCAATTGTGCTTAGGGATTTTTCGTAGTCTTTTTACCTGAGGAATCCCTACTTGAAAAGTGTATATGCGGGATCACATCGTCTGTGTGCATGAAGTTGTAAATGTATTTGCCTGTTGTATAGAATTCATGTTTCTTACCAGAAATAAACTGTGTTGTGATTTGGAATGAGTCCCATATTACATATGTATGTATATATATATATATATATATATATATATATATATATATATATGTAGGGTTCGGTGTCTAGGGGTGTCGTTAGACAAATTCGATGACAGACTAAATTAACAATAACAACATTTAATTACGTAACAACACAAATAACACTTAAGAACAAAGACAAATAGTTAGATAACGGTAAAGACGCGGTATAGACAAGACTTCCTACTCGAAGCTTAACATAGGCAAGACACCCTACTCGGTGCTTAACATAGAAAATACACCCTACTCGGTGTTTAATAGATTGAGGGAGCTCAAGTACCAAGGGTCCTTCACTCGACCTGGTCACTCCTTCTCCACGACTCGAATGTCTCTCTGTCGTTCCTTACTTACCCCACTCAGTGATGAGGGCGCGACCTTGCGAGAATGCGCTGCACTAAAATCCCATATATATATATATATATATATATATATATATATAGAGAGAGAGAGAGAGAGAGAGAGAGAGATAAATATAGATAGACTGTCATATATGTGCAATGATAGAAAAACGCGCAATAAATAATTCAACAAATGTATTTTAATCAAGGACAGAACGCGCAAGACTAGCATTGCCCGGGAAATCACACCAGATGGAACCGCACAGGTTTATCTGTTTGGTCAGCAAATTCTTTAATTTTTGAAGCTATGAGTTTTCCATCTCTCTTTACTAGTTTCGCGATTATATAGGCGTGCTGATGTCATCGCATCTGTTGCAAATTAAAAATGTTTTTTGTCTCCAGAGAAAAAAATTTTGGTGTTATACTCGACTGTTGATTTATTCAATATATTGTGCCTTCAAATTTATATCTTGTGTCTACAAAATGGATAAATTAATTGAAATCTAAATTTGAAATCCTCTTTGAGCATTTTTTCATTTTTCTACAATAAAGAGTGTCTTCTAAAAGTTGTGTATCATTACATATACCGAGTAATCAATAAGTCCGTATAAACTTTAAAAATTCATAATAACCGGAAAAAAAACCAAAATAAAAAACGGTTTGCAGGGTTAGTATCGCTAGAGCAAGGGATTTTTTTTTTAAACAGAAAAAATAACTCAAAAAGAGTCGATAGAGGGCGCTGATGTACACAAGTCAAAGAAAAAGAAACGTAAATAACAAATAGAATGCTTTCAAATCGTTTATTACAACAGTATGTGTTCCACATGACCACCACAACAGGGGATAATACACTGGAGGCGAGTTACAAATCCAGCAACGGCAGAGTACAGCAGGTCCTTTTGTATGCAAGACACCTCTCGGCGGATCGCATCTTTCAGTTCAGAGAGTCCGACACCCGAGATTTCAAATATCCCCACAACCAAAAGTCTGCCGGGGTGAAATCTGGAGACCAAGGAGACTATGGGAACCTGAAACGTCTGCTAATAATTTTATCTTCCCCGAATGTCTGGATTAGGAAATCCTTGACGGAATTAGCAGTGTGACTAGTTGCTCCATCTTGCATAGACGTGACGGTAAATAGCGCATCTCTTTCACGCAAAGCTGGCATGACATTATCGCGCAGAAGTGTTAAATAACACTGCGCATTCACCGTATCCGTTTTCCACCCATTTACTGGGCACTCCGTTTCAAAGAAGAAGGGTCCTATGATGAACAAACCTGTGAATCCACACGACATTGTCACTTTTGGGGAATACAATGGTTTCTGCGTATATTCACGTGGAATAGACGTTGCCCAGATGCGACAGTTATGGGTATTAACGTCGCTATGAAGCGAAAAATGAGCTTTATCTGTCCACAAAATGTTAAAGACCCAGGTGGCATTCTGTTCGATTTTGCAGAAAGCCCATCTCGCAATTGCTTCCCTCTGTACGGTATCCCTTGGTAAAAGTTGATGGCACGACTGCAGTCTGTATGGATGCAGATCAAGGATTCCATGAAGAATATTGAGTACCGCAGATGGTGGTAAGCCCAACCGTCTGGAAGCGTTACGAGCACTGCTCGTTCCTACAGCTGATTCGGACGCTAATGCTTCAATTTCGGCTGCAACACGCGGTAAACATGCCTCATTTAAACATAGTCGTCCGGTTCTTTACACGATCCTCCAACATTCCAGTTTCCTCAAACCGATGAACAACTTTATGAGGCCTGTCACTGTTAAAGGCCTTTTTTCACTCCTGACATTCTTCTGAATTCCGAACTTACGCAAGGCAGCTGCCGCTGATTCCTGGTTCACGTAAAACAACTTCACCAACAAAGCTTTATCCTTCGCACTCAGCATCCTTGTTCGTATACATGGTTTACAGCGGTGAACAGGGTGTGTATTTATAGGAGTAAAAGTTCTTATAACAGTCTTATTTGCATATTTCCACCGAAGTCACTCGTACTAGCGCCATCTGTCGGCTGTTTTTGAGTTACTGTTTTTTCTGTTTTAAAAAATTCCCATGCCCTAGCGATACTAACCCTGCAAACCATTTTTTATTTTGGTTATTTTTCCGGTTATTATGAATTTTTAAAGTTTATACGGACTTTTTGATCACCCGGTATATATATATATATATATGTGTGTGTGTGTGTGTGTGTGTGTGTGTGTGTGTGGTAGCCTGGCTGACATCGAACACCAGGTTCGATGCGCGCATCGAGCAAGCGAAGTTCTACTTTTACGGTATGGCAACAACCCTCCCCAGTGGAACGCCGAGATTGACGGAGGCCTGACGTGAGTTGGACGGTACCGAGTGCAGACGGCACTACCGATTGATCGCCAAGACGGGCACTGATGTCCACTTTCATTTTAATTGTCCCTAGACACCATATAATTTGTAAATAATTTGTAAATAGTTTCATTAAATAAGTTCGTGTTAGTTAAGCTTTGGAGCATCTTTTCCACCGTTGTGTGTGTGTGTGTGTGTGTGTGTGTGTAAGGAAATTTCTCAGAGGTTTTCAAAACTTAAATCACAGATACACGCTGTCGGAGACAGATTTTTCTAGAGATATTTTCCCACAGATGTTGATCCAGGTGGTACGTGTCTTGTACATAAACTTCATGCTAGCTGACCCTTCAGTTTGTGCTGTCCCTATGATGAAGTGGGAGCCCGTCCAACGTTATCTTAATAAAGGTCTTTAGCTAAAACGGTATTATTTTTATGGCCATGAAGGCAACCACACATCGAGAAGTCCGTCTCATTACATATATATATATATATATATATATATATATATATATATATATATATATATATATATATCAGGTTCCCACTAAATGACACTACAGTCCGGAGTGCATTTTGATAGCTTTATTCAAATCTCAAAGCACACTACTCATCAATCATCTTCAATGGCGTCGCACATTGGCGCCTAACTTTTAACAAAGGCAAACTTAGCTGCCTCGTGTAGCCACAGCTCTGTCTGCAGAATGTGCACACTGCTATCTGGTCCGATCACTGCGCGTGAGCCGTATTTATGTGGATAGACAGACGGACGGACGGACAGACAGACAGACAGACGGACTGACTCACACACACACACACACACACACACACACACACACACATATATATATATGTAATGATATTATATTCCAAAACTAACCAACAATTATAATTGTATTTTAAAATAAATTTCTGGCTATCTATCTTTAAAATTGCAACCGTAGCGAAAGTTTTGTTCTCCCTTCTCATTGGGGTTAAATTGGCGACTTTGCATATACCAAAATTACTTGGCTTAACGATTATTACATAACTCCTTGACGCAATTTAGTTACGCTTTCTGTGACTAACAATTAACACACTGATTGGGTGGCTCACTCTACTATATAACGGCATGTGTATATTTTTCGCACGAGAAGCTCCGAAAGACGAGATGTCCAAATAAATAACATTCTCATTTCAAAATTTCTGTCTTCTTTTCCGGACTTCCGACTCTACCATACCCAACGTGGATAGCTTTTTTTCAATTTTGGTGGGTTTAAAACACCCACAGAGCGCTGCTCTTCGGTACCGCAGTTCACGGGTTCGTATCCGGCTTCTGACATGGATATTCATATTCGTTCAGGATCGGCTTTAAGCTGTAGATCCCAGTCTCATTAGTCCTAGTGTAGCGAAAAAGTAGACCGTAGCGTTCCAAACCAAACTCAAACACCAGTCCGATCAAAACAAGATAATTTCTTGTTTTGCACAAATCTAAAGGTATAACCAACGATTACATTTCTGTAAAATAGATTTTCTTACTATACATGCATTTATAGCTATAAATATTTTTAATAAGGCATGACCTAACTTCACAAACGAAGTGTTAAATATTAACTAATTATAAAATCTCTATATCTATAAATAGTGAATGTCCTACGGGTAACAACTTTGGTTACTGTTTAAAAAAACATTTGAGAAAAGTTTGTATTGACCTTAAATAAGAAAGGAAAAAATTATGTGAAAGAACAAATAACCATACATAAATCGATAACATTTCAGTTTAACAAATATTTAATGTGGATTCATGAATTCTGTGTACATTGGAATTTCCATCAATCACCACCTTTAGCTTCTGCACATGCTTACAAGAGTACAAAAGCTGCTATGTATCACTCGACTTATTCAGTGGTCGCAGTTAAAAAAAATTAACATATATCGGATGTGGATTCATGAATTCTATAAAGAATGGTAAAGAACCTCGATCTATCGTTTTTCAAAGGGACAGAAATGGAGATCGATGAAAGAGAGAAATGATGCAAAAATTCGATTAAAGGTGCGACTATGATTAAATTAATTATTTACCACAGAAATTGGAAGTATTTCATATGTTATGAAATATAACTTATATTTCAACGACACTTAACATATAAAACATATTTTGTATTTGAACCTACTTTGTATAAGTGGATCGCCCGCTTTTAAAGAATGAATATTCAACCGTCTCTATCTTTCCAAATACTCTCTGTCGCTGTAAAAGTATATAAATTAGTTTCGTTTTTGAAAAGCTTAGTATGCTTAAGAAAACCTTAGTACTGATTCAGGTTCGATTTCATCTTCCTCCTTTCCTTTCTCAAGATCTTGCTTCTGATCTGTGCATAGGTTTGGTTTTGGTTTTGGAGTGCTACGGTCTACTTTTTGCAACACGAGGACTAATGAGACCGGGACCTACTGCTTAGAGCCGATTCCGAACGGCTACAAACATCCATGCCATAATGGGATTCGAACCCACGAACTCCGGTTCCGAAGCCCAGCACCTTAACCATTCGGCCATCGTTCGGCAAAGAAGTAAAGTTACTGTGCATAGGTTCTCGGTGACCTCATTCGTTGTTACTAACTTTCTGGTGGTCTACATAAATCTTTGTATCTAGAAATCTTTCAACCATCCACACACTTTTGAAATATTGTTATGAAAAGGAAAAATAAAAATAATTAAATAAAATAAAATAAAACCTAATTTTACCATTTCTTCTAAATTCTACAAAAACGATACTTCCGGGAAGAGAAAGAAAAGGTTCTGAAATTTTTCAATGTTATGTTACACGAAAAAAAACTAAGAATTTGCGAACGATGAATGCAGGAAAAAATAACAGTTTCAATAGGAAAATACATTGGTCGCTCCACTCAATGAATCGAACGTTCAATCAAGGTTTCCTTGTATATTTTTCTTTACTTTAATGGTCACCATAATTATCTTTATGTCGATTTCAAAACAATTTTTTTCTAAATAATCATACCAATTAAATACTCAATTATCGATACTGTTCCTTCCTAACCATACCAAAATGTATTGCTAATTAAGTAGGAGCATCAAGCTACAGCAATTTAATAGCACTATTATTTACTAAATTTGATAAGTTCGCTATCGTTGAATAGACATTGTTGTTTAAATGCGTTATTTCGAAAAATTATTCTTACAAATTCTTAAACGAAAGTCATACACTCATCAGTCTGTTATTCGTCTATTATATGACTCAAATAATGTTACAGATTCATCCACACATGTTGGGAATATTTTGTTTCGAAATGTTCTGGAGCACAGCTGCAGCTGAGTCACTTTGTCTATTCAGTGGTAGCCTCGTCATCGATGCTCCGGAAATAATTATTCATTTTTTAATTAAAATATTGCTTTGTATTAACTCTTTCGCTATATTCATAAAGATTCAATTTCATTGACAAGGTATGTCTTCATAGAGTAAATAATTAGCTTATTGTTGTATGAAATATCCAATTTGACTTCTTTGTACAAAGTAATTTGTATAAACAATAAATTTCGGAATTCCAGTTTCGCTGAAAATATTTCTTTTGATCATGACTGACTAAATTTTAAGCTTTTTAAGAGTTGTATGTACATACAAGGGAACTTTAATTCTAAATCTTTAAATATTAGCTTTAACCATTGCTGAACTGGTTATGACTAGTTTACTCTTAACGTCTGTACGTGTCTCATAACTCAATAACGATTAACCGTAGATGATCACTATGTTGTATTTAGGACAGTTACAACGTCTAGTTATGCACCTACTTTTTTGATTGCAATCTAAACTACATAACGGCAAATTTCAGTATAGCGTTATTAACACTGTGGGCCATAGCTCAAAAACGATAAACCATAAAATGTTGAAATTTAGTATTTAGGACTATCATAATATCTAGTTATGTTCCACCTCTTTTGATTGCTTTTTGTATTCTATAAAATAATAAAATTCGATATAACGAGCATAAACGCAGTAACTGAAAAAGGGTTAGGCGTAGGATTTTGAAATTTTATATTCAGGTCAATTATAACATCCAGTTGTACACACCTCTTCTTTTTGCAATCTGCACTCTATATAACGAAAAAAAATTTTATATAACGTATGCGGGGGGTATAACAAAAAAAAAACCTTAAAATGTTGAAATTTTATATAGGACTATTATTATAACATCCAGTTGTACACATCCTCTTTTGATTGCAATTTACACCCTATATAAAGAAAAAATTCAGTATGGCGTTATTGACGCTGTATGATTAAAAACAATTAACTATAAACTGATGAAGTTTTGTAAACTATATTTAATTTTAAATTATTTGCGAGAAATTTTGGCATATTGTTTTCAAACGCAAATAAGAACATTTAACAGACATTAATTCAAAAATTTTTTGTTGTATCACGTGCTATATTTTTTTTTAAATCTTTAAATGAGAGCAAGCTACGGGGAATTTTATATTTCCCATAGGTTAACACTGAGCGAGAGGAATCCAATACAGCAGTAACAGACTCTACTTAAACTGTCAAAAACATTCGATTTTAAAATATTACTTTTGAAATGTGATATAATTTTGTAAGGAAATAATTTAATAAACTTCCAATTCCTGATGGAGACAAGTTTGAACTCACGATTTAAGAGTCTATTTGTCTCTCGCTTCATACAGTACACTAACACCAGATTTTCACATAACACATTCAGATGACATAATATCATAACACGAGCTTAGAAGTGCGCCCCATTTTTTCCAGAGGTTCAGTAACTACAATAAAAGTTATCTCCACCCACGTGTGTTTTTTCCGAGGTGATCTTGGTAACAACTTTGTTTTTATGCATGATAATGCACAGCTACTCAGGACTCTTGCTGTCAAGGAGGGCCTAGAGAGTAAGACAAAGACGTTAGCAGACCCACCAGAAGCCAAACGGTAATAGAAACTAGTGATCAGATCATTACAACAGTGGCTACCAAACTGCTGCAGATCTAAGAGATATCCGTCATGCTCCAATTTTGTTTTCGTCCAACCCAGTAAGGAGCAAACTCCACAGAGATAAGCTCAGGATTACCAGGAAGGACGGAGACAGAAAGATTCACTGAGGCACCACGGGCGTCTGAGACTCGTATATACCTAAAGGAAGTATGCCCCTGAGTTTGCTCAGGTGGCATGTACGGCTTAAGGAATGCCACGGACGTGAGTGACGTTACCCCCTGCGCCTGGAGAGTAAAGATATCTAAATCCCATTGAATATGTACATGATATTTTAGAGAGACGCCTGAAATAAAGGTCACGCATAAATTTTAAAGTCGTTCACAGTTATTTCTCCTGCAAAGCAGTCTCAAGTCAGATAGTTCGCGTGAAGAAGGACGTCAAATACAGACTTCACTAAATGTCAAATACAGGTTCTCTAAAAAAAACCTCACAAAGGCTCAACGGTGTTGAGATCAGAGGACAAAGCACACCGCGTGGCTTACTCCACTTCATCATTATTCTCATCTAACCATGTTTGAACACAGCAAGCCATACAAGGGCGGTTGTCTTCTTCGAAAAGAGGACCTTCTCTAGGAAACAGAATCTGAAGCATTGGGTGAAATCTGCGAGATTACTGTGATAATGTTCAACCCTTACCTTCACCCTCAAAACTGCGAGTAGTCCCAAGCCACGCCAAGATATTGCTCCCCACACTATCCTGAGCCTCCCCCGTCTTGAGGAAGGAATTAAAGTCAGCACGAAATGCCTTTGCTGGTTCGCTAGACGAACAGACACGCGTCCGGTGGTTTTAAATAATATAAATGATGATTCGACAGACCAGATTACCTGTTTCTATTGCTGCTATGTTCAGTTTTGATGGTTTCGACATCACTGTCTTTGCTTTATAGCATTCTGTGGCAACGCTAACGGCTTTGGAATGGTTACTCTGTCATGAACGCTCGCATTATGCAGCTCTTGTTGAATCTTTTTGGTGGGTACGGGGTTCTGCAGATAGGTGTTCATCTCAGAGGTTAAATGCGGCAGTTTTAGCCTTACGTTTTCAGCGACTCTCCTCTTCAACGCTGGTCTATCTCGGCCGGTCCACATCGACCTTCGTTCACTATTCTGCTTTGCAAGCTTTACCTTTCTCAGCTTTGTGTAGGCTGTCATAACCTATGAAACAGTGGACTTCGAAACCCGCCAGATTAGCAGTTCCAGATACTGGCGCTCCAGTAAGACAAACTCCAATAATGTCTCTTTGCACGTCAGACAGGCAGGATGTAATGGCTTACACTGGTAAATGCTCGAATGATACCTTCGTTTACGCCGATTATTGTCAGCGAAAACAGAGGTAGACACGGAGGTCAGAGGCTGATTATTGAAACATAAAGTGAAGCCGAATTCGAAGGTCAAGAACGACATATTTCATAATGTATTACACACACACATACATGTAATATATAAAAATTATTACACCTAAAATATCTATCTAAAATTCTCCTTTCCCCTTCTCATTCTTCCATGCCTAATTTCCCAGCCACAAAAATCTCAGATTTGATGTAGTGTTCGCCGACTTAAATTCTTTTTATCTGTCTCCCAAAAATAAATGCTAATTTTCTGTCCACTGGCCATATTTTCCAGCTGCCTAAAAAAAAAGCTAACTCCTTCAATGTCTAAATTGCTGCATAACACTGACTAAGCTGTTGGTCTCGTGGGAAAAAATCCACGTGATCCCTCGCTGTTGGGAGAAATTTGTAATAGAAGTGTGTTTTCGTGATCTTTCCACGTAACGCTCTTGACTTGTACAAACGTTCATTTTTAGTCTTAATAAACTTTAAAGTTCTACGGTAGACTTCGCTTCTTTTTAATGGAGCCACGACTGAAAATTACTTATGCTTCCTTATTGCCCAGTAAGCCAAACAATTCAAAATAAATAATAGGTGCTAAAATAATTTTGCATCAGTGACAATATTTTCGCCACGTTATATATTTATGCATAATTTTTAAATCCATCACTTATGTAACTATAGAAAAAAATTCTGAGAAGAAATTAAATGAAAACGTTGAAAATGACTTGCGTCTTGTATGACTTATAAATGGAATCGATAGTTTTAAAAGACTTTTCTGCATATCATTTAATGGCTACTATATAAACTATGGTACTATGAATAAAAATTTTGCAAATTTAAAAATTCTACGAAATCTGAATTTACAATACAATAGTTTATCCTCATCGTAAATAACAAAAGCTTTGTAGACAGTTGAGTAGTTCCCAACACTTTAAGGACCTTCCACACTATGGTCCACTGCAAGCCATTACCACCGTCTGGAGGGGGTATGACTTTTCGAGGTCGACGGTAACAGACGATAAAGTGGCATTAGCGGACGATGACTTCGGAAGCGGTTTTTTTTTTTTTTCAAAGATCAAAGGCAGACATATGCGCAACTAAAGTGCGCAGTAGATCCATATGGACGAATCCCCGCGCTCGGTTCATTTAGTGGCCCAGTGTGTGGATGCAACCCGTAAACCATCGTTCAAGGTCACTATCAGGAAGTGGTGGCAGAACAATTGGCCATAGTGTGGAGGCTATGAAACGCGGAGTGAGTTCTCCTGGCTGACCAACGCACAGCTGATCTTTGCACTAGCACTTGCTCCTCGCGCCGTCAATTACAAAACTCGTTGTTTTGTTACGCGTGAAGATCGGACGTATGTCGTTTCGTTGTGTTAGTAAAAATAAAAGCTCTATTTTTGTATAAATCATGGAACTCGTCATTTGGAGTCGGAGCATTTTAATCACGTCTCATCTTTAACAATGGTGGCGCCGGATTCCACAGGTTGCTCCTCTTTGTGCTAATTTTTTTTTTCTACATCATTCACTTTCGATTCTCAAAATGGCTGAATCAGCGGCAGTCAGGATACCAGTCTACAACCCCGTAGACCCAGCCCTATGGTTCGCAATGTGTGAGTCTACATTTGAACTCGCTAGGCTTAAAGCCATAACGGATGCAAAGACGAAGTTCAATTATTGTGAGGAAAATTTACCCCCTGAAACTGCATCTTTATTGCAGGATATTATACTCAAGCCCCGTTTCGATTCATCATATGAAGTAAAAACTGCCATTTCGGAGCGTTGCGGGGAAAGCCACACTCGAGAAAATTGGAAGTTGCTAGTTGGCGATCAATTGGGAAACCAGAAACCTTCTGAGCTACTTCACGACATGAATCGCCATGTTCAGAACCATAATATTTCAGATGCTTTACTTCTGGAATAATTGTGTCAAACACCTACAATGACTTTTTCCGCAGCTAATGGAACACCCATTCAAGTCTATGGGCGTACAACATTAAATTTAGACTTTGGACTGCGTAGAACTTTTATTTTTACTTTTTATATATATAAAGTGCAAACAAATATTATTGGTTCTGATTTCAAGCATTATTTTTTATTTAAAACCCGATTTGAGAAGAAAGAAAGCTTTATGGATTTAAAAAAAACTTAAATGTTTCTTGTATGGTTAGCACTGTTAATATTGTTCATTCGGTTAAAATTATAACTGGAGATACTGTGCATTATAAGTTATTACAAAACTCGTTGTTTTGTTACGCGTGAAGATCGGACGTATGTCGTTTCGTTGTGTTAGTAAAAATAAAAGCTCTATTTTTGTATAAATCATGGAACTCGTCATTTGGAGTCGGAGCATTTTAATCACGTCTCATCTTTAACAAATTTTAGCCAAAATTTTTAAATTTGATTGAAAAAAATCTTGTTTGTAAAAAAATTAAGGATATGCCAGTAATAAAACTATTTAATTCATTTTAACTTATTATAATGGGGTAAAGTACTAAGAATTACTCTTGATAAGACTTTGATGGAAAAGTCATGTCAAACAGATTTTCCGGGCTTGAAGGCATGCAATCAGTTCTAACTGGGGCTTACCACAAAGAATAGCTCATTGGATCTACACTAAGGTAATCGTTCCAATTGTAACTTATAGGTCTATTATTACCTGGTCGGGTAAACCGTGTCAAGTTACAATGGTCAAGGAACTTGCTAGCATTCAAAGAACAGCTACTATAACTAGTGCCATGAGGACTACCCCCTTACAAACATTAGATCTGTTGCAGGGGCTACTGCCTCTACATAAACAGGTTGAAATAGAAGCAATACTTTGCTCTTGAAAATTGAAATTTCTAAAACTTAGGAAAAGTTCTTCTGAAAACAACTTGTATAAATTTAATACACAGATTACTGAATATTTTTTCTTAATGATGGGATATGACTGGATGTTAAACCTCTTTGATTTCAATGACAACTTTAGTGTTGTCTGCCCATTCAGATGTGTGTGTGGGAGAATCCTAAGAAACATTTTACCCAGGCTGATGAGATATGGTTTACAGATGATTCTACATCATCTGGAATTGGGTCTGGTGTTTTCTGCATCACCAGGAAAATCAGGCTCTCTTTCTCCCAGGGTAAACTAGCCTCTGCTTTTCAGGCTGAGATTGCAGTGATTCTAGCCTATGTAAATAACTGCCTTGCAAGGAAGGTTGCTAACAAGACAATAAAAATCTTTTCTGACAGTCAGACCACACTTTTGGCTTTACACAACTATTGCTTTTCATCAAAGTTAGTGTGGGAATGCTATAATAATATTAGCCAACTAGCCATGGTAAACAAGGTTGACCTTTTTTGAGTAAAGGTCACTGTGGTATTTTTGGCAATGAAATTACTGACCATCTTGCAAAGCATGGGTCTGAGCCCTTTATTGGGCCAGAACCAGCACTTGATCTTCCTTATAATGTAGTTAAGAAGACTGTTAAGGACCTCTTAATGATTGAGGCTTATAAGGCTTAGATTAAAACTAACAAAAGCAAGCTAAGGAACTTAATCAAAATTTTCTATGGTTGAGGACTAAGGCTTCTTAAGCGTAGTAGGAATGAGCTAAGGGTGGATATTGGTCTACTGACTGGTCACTGTTGTCTCAAAAGGCATCTGAACATCATTGGCATCACTGATAGCCCAATAGGTAGGGAATGTCAAACAATGGAGGTGAGTTTGTTAAATGTCTTATGGAATGGGAATATTACTCTGCTAAACATTTTGAATATCTCATGAAACCATGGGAATTAACTAATTTCTTGGTTAAATTATTGCTCAAATTTATTTCAGTCATTGATCTCTTTGAGAGTTAATAGTTTTTCTATACTGCTGGGGTTCTTTAAAACCAGAGAAATGGGGGGCTTTCAGTACAATAGACCATAGGTCGCTGTGCTGGTGCTGTTTTGAGCCATCCCATTTTAAATCATGAGACATACCCAACAAAGGTATGTTAACCTGTTATTAAATCTAAAGTTTTATTTCATATTTAAAAAGAAATCCAACCCCAAAGAGTTATTGAAAAAACTTTAAATATCTCTATAAGAACTGAGGACAAAATTATAAAATCTGATTTGAGGTTAACAAATATGATATTCACCACCTAATGGCAAAACATGTTTTTAAGGTAAGACTATGTGTAGATTGTTGGGTGGAAATTATTAGGCTGGTGAAAAATTAAAATATACAGTTACAATTGATAAGGCTTAGACTTACTTATCTGATTGCAGTACAAAAAGATTGATTTACAACCAAAAAAAGAGAACAAAAAGACTTAAAATGTTGACTGAGAGAAAACAAGAAAAGGTTTGCTAAATGTTGTATGGTGTATTATTTTTCTATTCTCTTAGAACTTCCTTATAACAAAAACTTAAAACAACGAAAGTAGAAATCAATATTAAAATTAACTAATTACTATCAGAAATGTTTTTATACTATTTTCAAATAAATTCCATTCCCTTACCCAAACAATCTTCATTGTGTTATGAACTTACGAATCCACCCTTCTATCTCTTTGCTCTTTTATGAGTTTATTTTTCGCTCGTTGTCATTTTTGTGGTTACTGACAGAAGCCTCTGGATTGAAGGGCTCGGCCCATATGGTCCAGCTGCCACATCACCTTTAAAGCCTTTAAACAATCTTCACTGCATTTATTTCCATCAGAATACCTCTAAATCTAATACCCTTCCAACCTATACCTCTAAATCTACTACCCTATGTTTTGAAAAAAAAAATTATAAATGAAACCAATGTTGAAGCTGTTCTCTTTAAATACATCCCACCCAAATCTCCTAACATGTTTCCTATGGATTAACCCTTTCGTGGGCCATTTATTTCTCACTTCATGTTTCCAAACTTTCAAAACAGAGCTGCTAATTTTATTCAATCGATCGAACAATGGATGACAGTGCAAAACCGAAGCGGGAATCAGTGTTCTTGTCATTTCAATAACAAGACCAATATTATAATGGGTTTTGCACTTCCCACAGGTGTATTTTGTAAGATTGTGTAGGTGGAAAGTAATCTTCCCACAGCCCACAAAAGGGTTAAATGTGCATTTAGACTTTTAAAACAAGCTTTTTATAAACAGCATCCGAAAACATTAAATGGTCTCTGGAAGATCATGAAGGAAGCGGGAAACAAAATCAACCTTGATATATTAAGGAATGCTCTGCTACCTTGGAAATCAAAATACATTAACAGTTTTTTTTATATATATTGCAAAATCATTAGAAACAGGTGTTAACACTCTCTGGACATATGTTACTATAACCCAGATCAAAACACACATTGTACTTACTGGCAAAATAATATCACAAAAAAAATCATGGAGGTTGTTCAAGGTAAAATAATAATTTGTTTGCCACCCTTCCCTCTCATAAGGGAGTATATTACTTTTAAATCTACACATAAACTTATATTGAATAAAATGTAGCAAAGCAGTTGAAATTTTTTCACATTCCTTCTAAGTTAATTTTTTAACCAGTAATTATGGAACAATCTTTGTGAATTTAAATTCTGCAGAACAAGAAGTAAAGTAACCTTCAAAGTAAAGAATATTTCAAAAACAATTTTAATAAATTCTTAAAAAAAAAAAAAAAAATGTAAACATGTACATATTTTTCATCGACATATTTTAAAATATACAAATGACAGATTGTGTAAACAAAAAGCAGATATGACAAAATGAAACAGAAAATCTAAATTTTGAAAGATGCTTTTTCATGATTTAACAGCCATTCTTTCACGTTTTTACCACCAGAAAAATGTCCTATTTTACCATCAGACTTTATAACTCGGTGGCATGGAATAATAAGAGGAATACAGTTATGTTTCATAGCAGAACCAACTGCTCTTGATGCTGCACTGTTACCAGAAAGAGCTGCAAGTTGACCATATGCTATAGTTTGTCCAAATGCAACTTTAGTCATTAAAGTTTTCCATACTTTCACCGTGAAATTTCCTGTACAAAGTTATGCATAAATAAAATTCTTCAAATTGATATTTTACAGTTTAACTGATATTTTGTGAGATGAAAACTTAAATTTGTTTCACACTACTTTCACACAAACATTATGCCATTCAAATAAATTCAAATTTAAAATCAGTAAATCAGTTTCTTTTAAAAGCTATAATTAAATGTAAAGGGGATGAATTAATAAAGGTTAAATACATAAAACAAAATAAATCATTCTACCACAAATTCATTAACCCTAGAATGACCAGAGAAGTCATTTTGACCATAAAGATACTTTTTGAAGTAATTATTCATTACCATTTAGTCATTGTACAATTTTGACACAATTTGAAAATCGTGAAAATTTTTATTGATGTTTTTAATATTTATAAAATTTTAAATTGATTAATACAAAAATCCAGTATTATTGTTTAAATTTAAATTATGCTTAAAATTTTTAAAGATTTTAAAATTATTCATTAATTTATTTTGCCTTATATTTAGCTTTCATTACTTATTGAATCTAGGTAAGAAAAGTCTCAATGGAAACCTTTAAGAAATATATATGAATAATTTTTAGATAAATAAAAATTGTGCTTTTTTTAAGTGCTGCTTCAAGTACAGCCTTCAGTCTAGGTATACATAATTAGTAACATCACATAGTGTTTTGAAAACACTCTTACAAGCTATTTTAATTTCAATTAAACTATAAATTAAACAAAAAAAAAAACCTGAAGTTTCAAAATAATAAATAATAAATGTAAAAATAAATTTTTCATCAGATATATTTTTAATGAGAAGGATGACAATCAAGAGTATTTTTAATGTTGAGTGAGTAAGTAGTAGCTGCCATTAAAACAAAAACAGTTGACTAAATATTTGTTTGTCAACTCTCTGTTTCTTTTCTTTTTTTTTTTTAAATATTTTTATGCTGGAATAACAAACATCACACATATATGTAAAGTTGAACACTGGCATTATTTTTAGACCACCCTGGACTAAAATTAGCTATTTCTCTTTATGCATATAATACTAAATATTTTCTGAGCTTGAAGACAGTGATTTTTTTTTCTGTTTCTGCTTGAGCTCAATGGAGCAACACCAGCCAACCTGGGTGTGACAGTTTTCTTCTGAAAATTTCCCAACAAGCTATTGATAGCTGAGCAATCTCTTACTTACACTTTAATTAGATTCTACATGAATAAAAAGTAATGTAGACTTAAAAACTTTCTATACTTTCATGAATTCACAGTACACTAAAACGTCACTTTCTAACCTTTCCAGTCGGTGTACTCTCAGTTACCAGAGTTCCTTTACAAATGCCTTTAAACCTCAATCTTTCAGGCACTTTTTTTCTCCCACTTGCTTCACCCATTAAAGATTCCTGAAGCTTTTCCAAAAAAAGATGCATGATGAATTAAATGGTTTGTTATTTAATTTACACAGTTTTTTTAATGTGTCCTTAATGAACACAAAAATGGGAAAAAATAAAAATTAACAGAATATTTGAAATTGTATGTAATTACATAGTTATAAAAATTAAGTTCAAAAGAGGATAAATAAAATTCGAAATCCATGGTTGTTTTAACTTATCTCCATACTTTTAATGTAAATACATGAAGGAACTGTCTGTTCAACAAGCTCTAAGCTAACATGTGGTTAAAAAAAAACTTTTTATTTCTATAAAGTAATTGTATCATTGCAGTGAGCCTCAAAATAGATTAATTTCATACTTCTACCATTGAAGAGGTTCTTCAAATTACTACATGATGTACACTCTTACAAATTTCATCCTTTTTGGGAATCAACAATGAAGCCGGTGCAAATTATTATTTTTTGAAAGAATTATATATTTACTAATTACCCACTTCTGGAACTGAAAAACATTTTTGAAACAAGGATTCCTACCAAATGTTCAAGTATCACTGACTGTTAGACAAGTCCAGTTTGAGGCAAGAAATCATGAAGTATTTTAAAAACTTCACAATGTCAATTTTTAAGACAATTTATTCAAAAATATTTTCTATTCTATGAATTCAATTTTGATTACAACTTTGAAAATATTACATTTTTATTAAGTGAAAATTGGGTTTGGTAGAAAATATCTCTTAAAATGATCTTTGTAACTATTCAAAAACAAGACTATTTGAGGGAAAATCTTTAAAAGGATGTTCTTAAAAAAAAAAAAAAAAAGAGGAAAGGGTCATCTCATGGTTCCAGTCAAAGGTCAAATAGTTAAGATTGGTTGATTAGTTGAGGATGCTACAATCGACTGTTTCTGCTATACAAGGGTTAATGTGATTGGCACCTACTGCTTAACTACTTTTTAAAATTTTTAATCTTTATGATTTTTGCTCTTTAACAGCTAGGTCACAACTCTCCCATTCCCCTTTTGTATACACTTTAATGTCCTACTACATATTCCTGGGGATATACATATATCCAATTGAGAGCCATTATACAAAAAAAAAAAAAAATCAGCTATTATTACTTTCTTGTATTATAGTGTCTTAGTATAAATTAGAGGTACTACAGCGATTCTTTTTCTACTTGAGATTTAAAAAAATCAAAATATATGTTCAAGGCCAATTCTAAATAGCTACAACCATTCACAACAGTCCTTGGACTCAAGTTCACAAATTCTGGTTTAAAATTTCTAGCAAACTAGTTATTCAGTTAGCTAGTGATGATTTGGTAGTTTAATTTATAAAGAACACCATGGTCAATTGATTTACTATGTAGAGGCCAGTTACACTAAAACCTACTGTTTAAACCTGATTATAACAGGCTACAAAGAAAAATACCAGTAGTGGAATTTAAACCTACAGAGACAAAAAATACAGAGCTATTCCCTATCAGTTAGACCCCTCATCTGGCCTGTCATTTTCATAGAAGTAATAAGATTCAAATTTAAATATTTTGAAATACATAAATCTTTAATAGTTTAAATATATATATAAAAAGATTGCACCAAGATACCTTAAGATACAGTACAGATGCAAAATTTATAAAAAGTCTTTTTGAAAATTTATTTTCCTATTTTAATTTGATTAAATTTTTTTAAATTATTTATTTATTTATTTATTTCACGACCCTTGAAAACTTAAAATATCTTAATCCTACCTAAATAGAAGTAATAAGATTCAAATTTAAATATTTTGAAATACATAAATCTTTAATATTTTAAATACATATAAAAAAAGATTGCACCAAGATACCTTAAGATACAGTACAATTGCAAAATTTATAAAAAGTCTTTTTGAAAATTTATTTTCCTCTTTTAATTTGATTGCATTTTTTAAAATTATTTATTTATAGTATGAAAGTAATATAGTATGAAAGTAAATGACCTCTCGAGAATAAAATTACATACCTTTAAGAGAAAAAATTGAAGGACAAACAGGTGGAAGTTGTTTTATATCTTCCAATGATGACGCAAAATACGATTTGAACCAATCTTTAATGATCTTTGATACATTTTCTATCTCATCATTCTTTGAATGCCTGTATCATAAATGTTTTAGAAAAAATTTAAAATAAGAATAGAACAAAAATTAATGTCTTAAATCTATTCTGTTTTGCATACATTGATTAAGGTATTTCTTTTATTCTTCAAGCAAACTAAGTAAATAGTCACTTTTAAATATTATACTTCACCATTTCATTGGCAGTTGATGTAAATACATTCTTTCCAAATATTTCAGCCTTACCTTTTAAGGTTTTAATCTCAACTGGATATACATTTTTAATCTAATATAGCAGAATAACAAAAACTGCAAAACCATTGTACAGATTTAAATAATTGCTTTATATAAATTGTATTTATAATAAGTAACATTCAAGTTATGTTTTTGCAGATATTCTAAACATACAACAAAAAAATTAATGAATAAAATAAAAAATGAATATAACTGTATGATATACTAAAAAACCCTTTTAAAAAATGCTGATTAACTCAATTTTTGCAAATAAATTTTGCATTTCAATCAAAAGTTCATTTATTGTATATTTTAAGGGCAGTGGATCAGATAGTCTTCTAATAAACACAATTCTACGTAACCCGGAAGCAATCAATGAACTGCCAAACATTGCTTTTTATGTACAGTCTGTATCGGTTATATGGTCAGCTCAGTGATCCAGAAAAATCAGACCATATAAGCTGGGTGACCACATATGCAGAACTATACAACCCTATTGTGCATATACCGTGCATTTTTAATCCATAACAGAAGAGATTTATCCACATTCCCATAAAGTGACAAACTCCGACATTTTCTTTGTTGATTATCGATTTCAACACTTGAGGACCAAAGTTTGGCAGCTAAAATGCTGTTTAATGTCCAGGTTATCGAATTTGCTTTGGCGAAAGTAGCCTTTAAGAGATTTGATTTTTAAAAATTTTCAATCAATTCATTTTTGGCAACAAACAATAAATTCTTTCTTTTCGAAGCCATAATTAAAAATTGAACATTTTTATTCGTAACGTATGATCCAAATGCAAATTTTCCTTTACTTGTTTCATCTCAACTTCAACTTAAACAGGGAGAGATAACTTCAACCGATAAACAGACTGATGTCCACTTCTTGTCATGGGGCAAGAGAATTGAGAGAGGTGATGTCTACACATACAAAAAAGGGGTAAAGGGAGGGAAATAAAGGCTTGAATTCAAGTCCTCTCCAATTTCGCACTGACTTTTAAAAAAAATGAAAAAAAAAAAACGGAAATTCGTTGAAAACATGGAACTGACCATATAACAGGTAACAAAAAAAAGAAAATGACTGTATAAGCAAAGCACTTTAACACGTTTCCTATTAAGTTAGATGAGACTTTAGAAAACTGACCATATAGTCAGTACTGACTGTACTATGCAATAGCTTTATTTAAGTTCATAGGAAGAATAAACCCTAATTTCTAGAAGAAAGGCTGCATTAAAATTTACACCACATTCATGAAAAATAGCACAAAAAAATACTAAAACTGAACATAAATGCTGCCCTAAATTAAATTGGACACAGTATTACTGTGAATGAGGCATTCTAAATCCACTACTGCAGCTTTAGTTCTAATTGTTTGAGCACAGGAATTAACATGAAGCTTAAAACAAGCAGTTTGATTTCTAAGCTGTTTAGGTGCAATTATCAAAAAATCTCCACTTGCTTCTTACTTAATAACTACTTACCAAGTACTTAAGCTGAATGGTAGATAGTTAGATTAGATGAGATTAGATTTAGGGTGGGGCGGCCCATAAGAGCACCAGCACTGCAACCTAAGACCTATTGTACTGAAAATGGCAGGTAGTTGCTATTAAGTATCAGTCTGCAGTTTTGAATACCACTTAAGAGATGGATGTTTATAGCCAATGAAACACGGCTATTCCAAGATCTTGTTTAGGATGAATAAGGCACTTTTTATTTTTAATTGTATAGAAGTGCCACATTGGCAGAAAGCTCCACCTACTGTAAAATTTACGTTTTGAATGTGCAAATGCTGCAGTACTTCTTTCAGAAATTATAGTTGTTTAAGTTAAACATTTTTCAGATCAGGATCAAGACAGAATCAAGATTAAAGATCCCTTTTTCTCCTTAAGGTAAGAAAAGAAATATTAAAATTAGGCATTGATATTTTTTAAACATTTAAAATAGAGGTTAGTTTAGATAAAAATTACAACTATACCAATTAAAACATCTGAATATTTACTAGATATTGATATTTAGGACAATTTTCTTTATAATTATAGCATATTTACTTATATCAATCAATAACAAATATAAAAATCAATAAATTACTTCTATTTTAACACATACAAAAAAAATTTTGCGAAGTAATAATAACTAGTTATTTTTGCAAATAACTAAAGATATTGATCTGCCACATTGATATAATTTTTTACACCACTGCAATACTTCAAGAAAGAGAGTTTTAAAATATATTCAGAAAGTAATGAAATAAATTAGTTTTACATACTAACAGCTTCTATATATATATATATATATAAAAAAAACTCACAAATTATTCTTTATACATTCTTGATTATCATAACCTGATTTGACTTGAGTCATGATATGAACTTTGTGAACACCTTTATGGCAAAAGATAATTTCAACTGTGCCAACTTCAGCTTCATATGTTGTCTCTATGCAAGAGCACTTCTCCATCTAAATATTAAAAATTAGAAATTTCAAAATGCTAGCACATAAAGCAGTAATACACTAAATGACTACAATTCTTGAATTGTGTGTACTAGAAAACAGTAGTTGACTAGTTATCAAGGCTTGGAGCAGAAATCTTCCAGGGGCTCTCTTTACTAGAATGATAACCACTGAAAAAATTCCCTCATTAACATTCAATGTACATTTTTTAATTAAGATTAAAATATATGATTTGGAAAGCAAAAACCTTAAGGCTCAAGATAAAACAACTTCTATCTAACAGTCAAACATATTTTTTAAAAAAAATAAGCTTATAATATAAAAACATTACAAAAAACTTTTTAATAAAAAAAAGTTAATATATCTAACAATAAAACAGCTAACAAAAAAGACATTATAGAAATCAAAGTTAGAATTGTACTTGGGATTATGCCCGTCAACCCTTTTTTACGCTACATTCATATATTTCATTCGATGTTTTTCCTGTATTACAGTACAGATAGTTCCGATACTGTGGGTGCTCTCTTTCCCCACTCCCTAATTTAAAGCCGCGGTCCAAAGTTCCCGTCCCATTTGCATTTAAGCTTCTGCTATCAAAAATATTTCATTTCTACAAAAGTAGTTATAATGAGTGACAAATTAGATTTTAAATTAACGTTTTATATTAAGTATAATAAATTTAATTACTTCAGACATTATATAAACGGTAAAATGTAAGCTATGTAAAAATCATTTTCCTTTTAAACTGCAAAATAAAGCGCGCTGACGTATGCTAGCATTGCCAACAAAGTGAAAATATAACATACTAGAAATAACGGTGAATTTATGCTAATCACTCACAGCAAAGTTAAATATTTATAAACAATTCTTTAATTAATTTGAAATAAATAAATCAGCATATTTTCATATGACTGGTATTATATTGTTCTATTTTTCAGATTTAACACTACCTCGGAGGGAAAATTTCTACATCCACGCCAAGTTTCGTGCCAAAGTAAGTGGTCTGTGATTTCCCCATTCTCGTTCGGTTCCATACGAATGTTCTAGTGTTTGTGGTTTATCCAAAGTTAGCTCCTTGATTGCGTATATTTTATTAATATTTTTCTGTAAGATTCTTTCAGGTAAGAAATAATTATTAGCTTAATTATAATTTTTTCTTTTATTGTTACTTTTGTTCATTTTTATTTTGTATGCACAGAACGCTTGATATGGTTTGATTTTTACAATTGATCATCTCATCTGTGTTTTATGTAATGTAATCACATCGTGTTTTATTATTTAATTTAAAATATTAAATTTATTGAATTAATACTGCAAGCATGGTTTTTATCATTTTTGCTGCTATCAACTACTTTTAATACAAATTGTGATAAATATTCTAATACTAATATTTCTATTGCTAATATCCTCGCTTTTCGGCTACTTCAACGAATCTCATTCAATTTGAAGATTTCGTACTGTTTATGTAGCGCATAACATTTGCGAAAGTTTTCTGCTTGAATACGTATATTTTAATTGTACATTTTATGTTGTATGCACTTGGTATTGTTCAATTTTAACAATTTTACATCATAGCTGTGTTTTGCGCAATGAAATTTCATTGTTTTATAATTTAATTAAAAATCTAAATGATAAAAATGATTTTATAGCATTGATACTGCAAGCATGGCTTTCTGACATTAATTTAAACGTAAATAGTGTTAACTATTTTAGTGTTAATGCGTTCTCTTTCTAATTTTATTAATTGTCTAAAGTTTGCTGCTTGAGTGTTAAATATTTAAATAATTTTTAAATTTTCAGGCAAGAAACCATAAGCATTATTGTGAATATTTATTTTTGTTGTGATTGCATGTACATATTATTGGCATGCACAGTGTTTGGTATTTTTTAAATTTTACAATTGAGCATAATTTCTGTACTATATTCAATTAAAAATCTAAAATTTTACCAAATAGTAATTTAATCAAATAAACACTGCAAATATGGTTCCCATTATACTAGCTCTTTCTTAGAATGCTTCATGTTTTTATTGCATTTTGCTATTTAACCAAATGTGCACCTACTATTCTTTTAATGATATACTAAAATATCTTTTGCTAATTCTCCTGCAAAATCTTCTTAAATGCTCTCTGAGGTAAGGTCTTTCTCTCTTTACAGAATTGATAACTTTGTAGGTTGGCTGACTTATGCCAAAGTTGTGGCAGGCAAGGTTAGTTCTAGGATGTTTTGCACTTATTGATGAAGTTTCAGGAGAAGATTGAAGCATTATCATCCAAGATTACAAAGGATCCTAGTTTGCAACATGTTCAGTGAGATAAATCTTGCTCTTCTGTTAATATATCCTCACCACTTTTAAGTCTACTTCTCCTTCTTTAACCTTTTCATGGATCGTGGGAAGATTACTTCCCATCTACACGATCTTACAAAATACACCTGTAGGAAGCGTAAAACCCATTATAATATATTGGTCTTGTTATTGAAACGACGGGAAGACTAATTCCTGCTACGGTCACTACAGTCTACTTCACTGTCATCAATTGTTTGATCAATTGAATAAAATTAGCAACTCTGTTTTGAAAACTTAGAAACGAGGAGTGAGAAATAAATGGCCCACGAAGGGATTAATGCAGAAGTTTAGAAGTTTTTTGTACCATCTTAATATCTATATCTGTCTCTAAAACTTTGTTTCTTCTTCCTGCTAAACATAGCTTCCAGGATGCCTGTTTGTGTAGCTTATGGTAATTCCACATGTATAGTAAGGAATGCTTATGGCATCTGATGTGTTAATGAACAGTTTTATTAGTAAGTTGAAGATAAAGGTCTTATTAAAGGGAGAGTTTAAGGGAACAAAATATAAATAGCTTTTTGCAGATAGGAGCTATAGATGTAGGAAAAATATCAGTAAGGGAGTTAGCTATGTAGGAGCCATTTCAGAGGTAGAGCATCTATTTGCAGGTGTTAACAATCTGCAGCTAAAATCAAATGCTTGTCTATCGGTGTACTGTCCAAATTGGTCATCTAAACTCAGTTGTCACATAATGAAACTGCCCTTGCATCTAACCAGGTCATTGACTAATGTCATGGTGCAGGGAGAAGTCTTGTTAAAGAAAAACAGAAGATTGCATGTGAGTGGTCTTCTGTTTATGCTACTCATTATACTAATTCTACCAAGTGCATGTCATGTTATTCTGCATCTAGTCAGACATCACTGTTTAATAATAATAGTTATTTGATAGTAGGAGGTGGGGGTGTTATCGTAAAAAAAAAAACTAAGTTTCAAGAATAATGTTAAAAGTATATATCCGAGGAAATGTTTTAAATTCACAAAAGTAAACAATCTTTTTATTAACATCGGTATAACTGATCAAATTCTGAGATTTCAATAAAATGTAACAACTGTCTTAAGTTATTGGGCGAGTGTAAAAGTTTTTCCCATTTTGGGATATGCAAAATTGCAATGGAATTGATGTCACAAATCGTCGACCAATCAAATGTGTGGATACCTGAAATATAAATATATTGTGTCTCACAAAATTAATCCTCCCAAAAAAGTCTCAGGAGGTGTAATGTGGAAAGTGAAAAAGAACATACAAGACATTGATTGAAAAATAGAGTACAACAACTGCAGCATGTCACTATGGAGAGAAGGCAAGAGATAAAAGCACATTCTGTTGGGGGGGTTATAAATTTCGGGAAGAAGACAGAACCTGTAAAGATCAGGATAGGGGTGTACAACCATCATACATTTGAGAAAACGATATTGGCCAAGCTATAAGCTACAACGTGAACCAAACCATGCAAGAATTAGCGGGCACTTTCAATGTACCCTGCACAATGGTTGAGAAACAGCTGGTTAAGTTGGGTTTTTAAGATATTGTTTGATTCTACATAACCTGACAGCTAATCGATGGGGTGACTGAATTGCCACTTGTTTCCTTGTTTTCCCAGTACAAAACTGACTTATTCTTGACTTGAGATGAAAAGTAGGTAATGTTATAGAACTGTATCACCCTTCTTAACTTTGCAAGCTGAACTATATCCCAAGAAGGTGTTATTGTGTGTGTGGTGGGATGTGCAGGGAATAATTGATTGGGAGGTTTTACCCCACCCTCTCTCTTCTCCTGACTTGGCACCAATTTACTATTACTATTTTGTACATTGAACAATTCCTTCAGTCAAAAAATCTTCAACGATCTTGATGCTGTTAAAACTGCTGTGGAATTTATCACCTACCAGTAGATCATAGATAGCAATGGGGATTATATACAATAGGTACTGCTCCTTTTACTATTCTTTATGGGTAATAAAAACAGAACTTTTGCACTCACCTAATATATAAATCAAAGACTTCATGAAAAATTTAATTCTAGGTAAAAATTAGATAAAGTGTTGCAATGTCATACATGCATGTCTAAAAATTAATTTCTCTAGCTTTCAGCTGTATGTTCTGCATCTTAACACATTACTTTGAATGTATTGTTTATCATTTGCCAAATTTGCTTCCTTAATCACACTTATTTGTTGATCATAATATTTAAAAAAAAATTTTTTTTTATTCTCTTGATGCATATCAAAATTGGAGTTTTAATTTTCAAAAATTTAGAAATTCTATAGGTAGCAAGTAACCAGCTTAAAACTTTCAAGCCTACCACTAGCAGAAAAAATAAAACTTCTCAAGAGTGTAAATGGCCCACTCGATTATATGTTGTGCAGAAGCAGTACTGTAAATGTTTCATAATACCCTAACATTTAAGAATTGTTCTTTAAAGCAAACTGTAAGATATTTAGTTAAAGCTCCTCTAAGATTGTCAGTCCCAATTCATACAATTAAAAAAATTGTAAATAAAACTAAATGGCTGTTTTTGCAGAGTGGCCCATGAGGTCTCCTGTTGAATTTAGCTTTTTGGTATTTTACAAATTTACATAGTAGGTAAGTAATAGTAGCATTTATTTTTAAAGTTTACCATTAGGGATGTCCCTCCCCCTAGATGCTTGTTATGAAATTAGCATATAACATTTTTGGTGTTGCATATATTGAATCTGATATCATAAAACAACTTAAAAGTCTCTACTTCCAACTACATTAAATTTGTACAACTTGAGAAGAAAACAATGCAAGGTTTTGAAGAGTAACTTTTAATGAATGAATTTACCTTTAGGGCAGCGAAGGGGGCCTTCCCCAAGAGCAGGGTAGTTCAACCAGAAATCTATTGTACCTGTGCTCTCAAATCTAAGAGCCGAACAAAACTCGCAATTACACAAAATGAGGCAAGTAGTCTCCTCCTCAAGTTAGCAGCCATGACACAAGGGATCAGAACAAATCCCAAAATGCTAAAATGTCTGAGGGCACTTTGACCAATAAAAAGACCAACCACCTTTCTCAAGCCTATGAAGAAACAACAGCTCTTTATAGTACAAACTAGGATAGTCACAATTTAGCTCTTTGGTTTGTCTAGACCTTCCCCACTATGCTAATTGGCATATCAAGTATGCTTGAAATAATAAAAAAAAATGTTCAAAATAGACCCAAAAGCAATATCAAGGATAGGCTTAGATAAAAGAAATGCTGGACCCCTTCCTAGCTAATTCATCAAGTAGCTTATTACCCTGCATACCTATACGACTGGATACCCAGTAGAGATTGATCTTGTTACATGAAGCAAGGTCACGAAAATGCTGGACCCCTTCCTAACTAATTCATCAAGTAGCTTATTACCCTGCATACCTATACGACTGGATATCCAGTCGTATAGGTATTGACCAGAGATTGATCTTGTTACATGAAGCAAGGTCACGAAGAGCCTTGAAGCACTCCCAGACCACAGTAGAGGTGACACTGCACCTTGACAAGACTTGAAGGGCATCTTGACTGTCAGAACAGATGAAGATGGTTTGCTTACACAAACCTTGTCAAAGCATGTACAGTAATACATGAAGATTGCAAAGACCTCAGCTTGAAAAACAGTAGCATATTTACGAAGTGGAAAGTAGAGCTTGGTGATCAGGGTCAACACATACCAGTACCAACATGATGATTAAGCTCAGAACAACAGTGAACAAAACCCTATAGTTACACTTAAACCACCTAGGATTCTTAAGCCAATAGAAGGAAAATGGTCATTATAAGGTTTGCAAAAAGTAAACCCAGTATTTTAAAACCTCATTAAACACGGGCATAATTTGGGAGGGGAAGGGGGATCAAATGCACCCCCAGAATTTTTAAAAGGACAATTTGTTTTGCCCCTACAATTTTTTTAGATTTTATACATATTTAAAATTTTGATTCGATTTTTGCCCTCTCAGTTGAAACAGCCAAATTATGCTGTGTCATTAAGCATAATAAAAGATGCCATACTGACCATAGATAAGTCAAAAGATCCTCATGAGAGATACAGAGAGTAATCTCTCGAAAGACCTAGACATTTAAAGCACTTCAAAGAGATTACAAATTCAGCTTCAGCCTGTATATGCAAAGGAAGCATACCTAATAAAAGTTCAAGGACAACAGTAGTGGTGTTTTAATACAACCTGTAAGTGCAATACAAATTTTACAGGCATTTCAACTAGTAATTTATAAATGCATAAACTGCTTAGTTTCTTACAACCTAAAGTTAAAACTTTTAAAACCTTAACACTGAGCTATAATATATATAACAACTACACAATTATTTTTTTTTAAGTTTTTATTCATTTTGAGACAAAATCTTGACTAGAATAAAGTAAAAGCATGTTTCAGGCAAGAAGTATGCATTAATAAAAATATTAATGTGTAGTACAATAGTTATACATAAGAACTTGCAATATTGTGCAAGCCTGAAAAGAGAAAAGTCAAACATAATACTTTTCAGTAAAACAGAAATCTACCATAAAGTGCAAATGAACAAGAATACATTTCATCAATATAAACTTTAAACAAAAAACTTGTGACAACATTCACATTTTTTACATATACAATCAAATATAACAAAGAATTATTGGATTAAAATATGATAAATAATTTTAAAAAATGGTACAGTATTAATAATATTTGATCCATACAGATATATGATTTGAGGTATCACAATTTCCAATTTTCATATAGCAATGCTAATCAGAAAATAAATTTTAAGTATACATTTCAAATCCCAACAAATAAAGAACTTTTTAAATTTAACAAAGTACAAAATACCAACAGTAAAGGAACCTGTTTCTCCCAGAAAAATATTGGTTTATTAAAGCATATTTAAATGAATATTAAAATAGTTTATATGTTAAAAAAAACTTTTTTCTTTTTTAAATGACTCTCACCAGCATCACTATCAACATATGAAGAGCCCAATAAGAAAATGAAAGATGTTGCAAGAAATTAAAATTTTATAAATAAAATTACATTGCACAAACAAGTAGGCAAAGTAATAAATATGACTAAGATGTTTACACAAAAAAACAAAGAAGCCTAATTTGACTAAAAAGTGTGGTTTCCCAAAATAAGGAAAATAAAATTTAATTAGTATAAAAGGAGTCGTTCCAACACACACATATATTAATTAGTAATAATAAAAATTGTAAAGTAACTATTACTGTAAAATGGCTTAAAAAAAGCAGGCATAAAATTCTATAAATGTGCAAACTGTTAAATTACACAAAATCTAGTAACTACCTTTCTTTACTAAAGAAAAAATGGAAGTAGAGGTTTTTTTAAAAAAATATATTTATCAAATAAGATGTTAGCTATCTCAAATCATTATAAATTGGCATGTTTGTGACTACTAAGCTGAATTCACATTGTTTCAAATTTTAATCATGCTTGCTTCTGACATGAAATCACATATCAAATTTTATTCAAGGTTACCATTTACATGAAAATTCTAGTCCTGTAATTTTAGTCTCTGAGAGAGGCAACATTTTTGCACACAAGTGTTATAAAAAAATAGGAAAAACAAATATAGTTTATATAATTTTGTTATTGTTTTATTTAGGAGGCATTTTAATATTTCAGTGCATTCATATTAGAACATGTTACCATTAAATTTTTATCTTTGCCTTAACAATGCAAGTTTGCAACAACCATCTTCAGAATTTCATGATTTTTGTGTCAGTACTCAGCATCAGAAATGCAAAAAATCTGCCAGTCACTAATGTGTTAATTTTCTTAATTAGTAATGCAATACACAATAAACTTTAGAACATTCAGACTTAAAAATAAGAACAAAATGGATATGAAAGCAACTAGGTGCAAGGCAACTTCCTCTAAGATACTTTGATAACTGGGAAAAGAATTTTGCTGTTAAAAGTTGAACTTCAACTTAATGCATTAATACTTAACAAAATGTATTAATACAGAATGGAATATTTACAATGCTTATTCATAAAGCTTTTGCAACTAGTATAGTACCCCTAAAACTTAAACAGATCAAATTGAAATGTTTTTTAATAAAATTTTCTGAACCAGGTTAAATTTTCCACATAACAGCTAATAAAATTTAATTACCGAGTTTAAGTTGATTTAATTAGGTCTCCAAAAAAATTGTACTTATAATAGCAGAAAATGAATGTTCACTAGATTTTAAAAATAGTACACTTTAAAAGAAGAATTCTGAAACATTAATCAACATTCTGGTAAACAATGTTAAATTTTTTTAATGTTTAGTTTTTTTATGTGATTATTAAGATAGCAGCCACATTAACAGAAAAATACTGCCTTTATTTTATGAAGATTAACAGATAAGTAGTTTCAAATTAAAAGCTATTGAATTCATAACAAACAGATTTCATAATTTTATAACTGACAAATACTTCTGAAGTGTAATAAACTTACATTATAGAAATATTGTTTAACTAATAACAAATACAAAGTAATACGATTTATTAAAATGAATAACTACAGATATTGAAATTACTCAAATTCTACAATTGAGGTGTATATTAAAATAAATACACAGTTTTATGAAAGATAATACTATTGTTATTAATTCATAACACTTTTTTTGTGTACAACATGAGAAATAACACTAAAAATAAATTTAATTAAATGCTTCAAAGATGAGTTACATGCATTCCAAACCAATTAAAATAGAAATGTCAGTCATTTCACAATATTTATTTTTTAAAATATGTATATGAAAAACAATACACAAATATAAACAAATTAAAAAAAAATTAATTCACACTTTTGATTTTGTTCTGGAATTCTGGAATATAAATATTTCTGGAGTAGTTTTGATATTTTTCTTCAATGTAAGTTGTTTTCAAGATAACAAGGTAATAGAATTTCAAAATTGTATTGCACTATAAATAATGTAATTCAAAAATTGAAATTTATAAATTTTCTACTTTTTAATTACATGGTTGTCTATGTTGCTTTTTTTCTTTAACTATATAAAGTTACAGAAATATTTCTACACCTCACAAAAATCCCCTCTCGACTTTTTCTTTTGTAATCGTAGTATATTCAATAAGAGAAACTGAAAGTAAACAAAGTCATATCATATATTTGCTAACTTAGATAAAGTGTTGGAGCCAAACAATATGAAACAAAGGACTTTCCATCTTCATACATTACTCATTGAATCAGTCTTTTATTTTTTTAAATTATTTATTTAAAGCTAAATTCAGCTGAATATTGGGGCTGCAGTAACAGATATAATCCAATATGCTTGATAAAGCTTCTGTTTATCAAATTATATATGAATGTAAATGCGAAATTCATTTACCAAAGACAAAACCATGTAAAAAATGTGATCCTTGAATATGTTAATGTCTTTATAAAAAAAAACACCATTAGAAAGAAAAATTCAGGATTTCTATTATTTTTATCTATTTATTATCCTTTGTTAAACAAAAACCAACAGCAAACAAAGTTCATAAAGTAATTGATTCTCTTTAAGCTCTCAGGCCTTGCATGAAGCAACAATCGTAACCATCCCTATTAGTTTAGTGCAGCTTTCCTTGCAACACTCTAATTGGGCCAGTCAGGAAGGGTTTGTTCCCTTATTTCCATTTAGCACTTGGTCAGTTTGTATCTTTGTCTCACCATCAGGTGTCTATGTCAGATCAGTTTGGGTAGGATCAGATTTAGGTAATCACAGCATGTGGCCTACCCAAGACTATCTACACTTTTTCATTTCCATAGTAGCAGGTTTGAAATTTGATAATATAGTTGAGTTTGATACTCTGGTTGGCTCATATATCTTTAGTAATTTTCTGAGGCATTTTGTCTGAAAACTGTCTAGTTTATTTTCATGTTGACTGTTTAATTTCAAAGACTCACTACCACAAAGTAAAAATTTTAAAAAGAAATAGATTCAACAGAAGCTCAGTTAATACATCCATCTCATTACTGAAGGATTCCGAGATTGATGCTCAAAAATCTGCCATGTTCATTAATGGTGGCTGGAAAACATAAAATATGATGAAACCCTATGATGAATTGAATAGGTTCATGTATGAACCTATTCAATTCATCATAGGTTTAAATCATTGGTCACAACGTCTTCAAAGTTCAAAAAACGATACTTCTAAGGGTGACAGGCCATTCCAGAGTATCTTCTGCTTGGTGTCTGTTTCTAAATTACAAACACCTCTTTTATCTGTTTGTATTGTCTTTGGAAATAATGTTGGCTACCTATATGCACACAAACAAACAAAAAGACAATGCAAATGCTATAAGAAGCAAGTGTTCCAAATTTGAGATAAATGAATAAATAAACCTTCCAAAATCCAGTGGGAAGGAGTAGGAGAGTTAGGCTACATACAAGATGACTTAGTAATATGGAAAAATAGTTAAAGAATGTTGATATCAATAGAGGACAGAAGCATTAGGTCCCGTTAGTGAAAACTGATTGAGACACCCTTGGTTGGGAATCATCTGTAGAACTTTAGAAGCTGAAATTATTATTGATTAATAAAATATATTTCATAATAAAGGATAAGTTACCTTGTATACCTTGAAATTTTTTTAACAAAAATTGTCAATTGAATGCTAAATGTATAAAAATGATATAATTTGACAAGAATACAGTAACCTTTTTGTTTACTCTTAGTCTCTCTTTTTGGTGAATTGATATAGAATTGATATAGAATTATAGAAACTGAATATTATAACACTAAAAACTATTTCAGATGTAAATAAAAATTACTGAAACTAACATTAAAAAACATAAAACTTATGATTATGTAAAAATAAAATTAACTAAAAATAAATTTATAATGGTCTTGCAAGAAGAAATTTTACGTAATGACATGAAAGATATTATAGATACAAATATTTGTGGGATCTCACAAAACTTACACAAACTACTCCATATGGAAAATATTTATATTTCATATAGGTTATAATAAATATAAAAAATTGTTCAGAACTAATTTTACTAAAAAAATCTTTGGAGATATATGCCATATAAATGCTTTTAAAATGACTAAGAATTCACTAAAGTTGTATAATTATTACAAAATATCACACACATTTGATTTTAGTACACTTTTTAAATATATATTTTAAGTTTTCAAGTAAATCTGTGTTACAGCAAATTCTTTCCTTCAATAATTTTTGATAAACTCCATGATCCATTAACGCCATTCTCATTGTAATGCACTTAGGATATAATTTGATTTCACAGTTTAAACTGCTAGGATGATGAATTAAAACCATGTGGGTTTTTTGACTGCCAGTTCCAAGTATCTTTACCTAGAACACAAAGAAATTTTATACCAAAAAGAAAACCTACAGATATATTATTCAACTATTGTATATTCATTTTAAAAATATGTTAACTATTTGCAAATAACATTTTTAACATTCAAACAAAGGGCAATAGCTATTTTATACCAGAAGAGGTCATTTTCATTCATATACCTCAAGAGACTAATAACAATCATTTTTATTGCTCTTAGTAAATGTCTTAAAATCAAACCCTTTTCAAGATTTGTTTTCTTAAGCTAGTTTTTAAATATATTTAATTATTACTTATTAAAGTTATTGTTAATTTTAATGTAAAAATGTTTGTTGCCCAATTCAGTATTATAGAATGGATTTGCCATGCAGTATACTACATGATGTTTAAATGATTTCAATTGGTCTGCTTAATTTTTTTAAATGAAAATCCATTCAACCAATATTTTGAACTAACATTATCACTTTCACCTAACATCATCAATGATGAATATTATACAGAAAATAAAAATGTAGGTTTGCAGACAATTTTACTACATAAAAGGTTTATTTATTATATAATATTTACTGGATTATTAAAATTTACATTAATATGCAAAAACTTGGAAATAGCAATTTTAGCTATTAAATGCTTTCTAAAGAATGAAAGAATTTTATGACTACAAAAAATAAGAGGGATTGATTAGCACTTTTCAATCTAATTCAAAATACATTATATCATTGTATATTAATCAATTATCATTTCAATCTAATGGAAAAGTGTGGGAGATTATTAAGAATGACTGTAAAAAAATTATTCATAAATCACATAAAGAGGCAGTGGTAAAATTTAGACTAGGAACTGGACATGACTGCCTGGCTAGACACCTGGTCTAAATTAGGACTGTGAACTCTAGTATATGTACTTTATATAATATTGGAAAAATTAATTGAGTTCACCTACTTATCTGCTCAAAACTAGACTCTAACTTAAAAACAGAATGGTGATTTGTGTACCTTTTACTGGAAAGCCAGAGAACTTATAACTTGATCACAGTCTTCAGTCTTTATGTTTCTAGCTTTGTTAAATTTTTGTACTTGTATTTTAATGTTATTTTAAAATGGTTTTAAGGCCATTTTGGTCATTTGTATTAAAGGTATCTTGAAGAATAGTTTAAATTGGTTTGTTGTTTATGCTTTCTGTCTGTTGAGCAAGTAACCTGACCTACATGGATTAAGTTCTAAATAGTCATATGTAACAAAAACAGCTAATTCAAAATGCTATGAGTTAGAAGCTTTGATCAAGCTGCTTCAGCTTCGGTATTTATTAGGATCAAAGCCCTACATTTTAGCTTATATTCATTTATTTCTTTTCAAATAATCAATGCCAGGTTTTAAATATTTATGTATGAAACATATTTATATTAAATACCAACATAAAATGGATAATTTACTCACACATTTGTTCAAGAGAACGTTTTGACTTCCATCCTAAGCATTTTTCTGCTAAAGATACATCAGCATACATACTATCTACATCACCTTCCCGGCGACCAACAATTTTATATGGTATTTTAACACCACAGGCATCTTCAAATGCACGAATAACTTGAAGTACTGAATATCCTTCACCAGTTCCCAAATTGTACCCCTATATAAAAATAATATTAGACAGCAATTATTTATCAAATTAATTCATTACCTATTACAATAATAGTCTTAAATAAATAATTTTAAGAGCATTAATACCATAATGGAAATACTGTAATGCACTTTTGTAAAAGTAGAAACTTTTACAAAAATGTATCAAAACTCTAATGCATCTAAAAATATTTTTTGTATGTATTAACAACAAACTTCTTAGCTTTGCATACACTTTTAATACAAAGATAAAAGTTAATGTATTTAAGAACCTAAACTATACCTGACGCTTTGCAATCAGAATGCAGGCTAAATGAAGGTGATCATTTTTTCACACCTAAATCCAGTACATTTAAATAGCACAGATGCTATACTCATATCTTTTATCTTTAAGCATTTCTCTTGTAATTCAAGGTATAGAATGCAATAAAATGTACCTTTATTTATATCATATATTTAAAAGGTGATTTTGTATAATAAATTAATTTATTTAAAGTTTACATTATAGTTTTATATTTATCTTGGTTTTTTATAAGTTTATAGCAACCTCTCAATAAGTTACATTAAGGTGCACTTGTCCCATGATTATTCCCTTTATTCTTAGAGATAAGCATCATGTGACTTCAAGGTTTGCCAGTAGATAGAACATGACTGAAAATCAGTACTAGCCACTATGCATTACACTCCCCAGGATGTCATAGCAAAATTTCCTAAGTGATTTAATAAAAAATTTATTTTTCTAAATGAGCCTTCTGATATTGAGAGTCAATGTCTACACTAATTTTTTTTAAACTTTTAATATCTTACATGTTGTTACAGTAACAACATGTAAGATTTTAAAAGTAAAAAATTTTTGATTTTGTTTTCATAAACTGTACTGATTTTTACTTCACAACAAACTAAGACCAGTAACCAAAAAATCAGTAATGTAATTAAATAAATAGCCACAATACTCATGAATGAGTATGAATGGTTACAAATTAGCAAAATTTGTGGTTCTGAATGTTTTCTTGCTGGAAAGTCAGCAGGCTGCAGAAAGGTACAGAATCCTGAACGGAAATCTCCATTTGTAAAACTAAGAGCATTCTATAATGCACCATAATGAATGTCTTACCTCCATCAAGGCATACAAGCTGATGTCAGTTAAGAGTAAAACAAAGAGTAAACAAAGCAGATTTTTTTACAAACATCACTACTAAGAGACAAACATCATGATTATCATATTTCAATAAATTTTGGTTTCTTCAACATTGTTTACAAAAACAGAAATATTAGCAAGTTTATATATGTATATAGAGTAAATAATACAATCTTATATAATGAAATATATTACAAATAGCTTTACCTTGCATCCTGTGAAGTTTTCTTTTAGAATTTCATTGACTGCAGCAACATGCCCTTCAGCTAAATCCATAACATGAATATAATCCCTCACACCAGTACCATCTATGGTTTTGTAGTCATTTCCAAATACTTGTAATTCTTTCAAACGCCCAACAGCAACTTGAGCTATAAATGGCATTAAGTTATTTGGTATGCCATTAGGGTCTTCTCCTATAACACCAGATTCATGTGCACCAACAGGGTTGAAATATCGTAACAAAATTACAGACCATCCCTTAAAATAATAAAAGATATATTCAGTTTTATAAATTATTTAAACTGTATCTCGCACATTATTTCATCATTAAGATAAACATTTTTGTCTGTAAAACATCAACCTTAAAAAGGTTGTTTAGATTTTAAAAATAATATTTTATGTTTTCTCTCATTGCTAAAATATTTGAAGAATTTTGTTATTTTCAACTTATTAATTTTAATTGACTAGTAATATACTGTTTAAAAGGGCAAATTTAATGAACTTTTATTGTTCTGTTATTATTCCCCAAGGTAAAATTCAAATGTATAATACAACTTTGTTTCCAGTCAAGTGAAAAATGATATAATTACTGCTTTTAACCTTAGATTTATAGTTATCATATATTATAGCATGAACTATTTTTTAGCACATTTCATAAAAATTGTAATGTCATTGAATTGAAATCTGTGCAGCTGGAAAGAGCAAAAAGGAACTGTTGTTTATATATACACATATGCAACATATACTATTCAGTATATGCTATAATTTTAAGTTTATACAGTGTCAAAAATAAGCTTATAAAAGATACAAGAAAACATAACTAACACAGCAAAGCAATACTTCATAATTGGTCAATCATAAATCTTTTAATAAAACTATGTTATTAACAAACACAAATTTAAATATGTAACAAATAATAGTTTCTTAAGTCTATAGAAATCTTAACTCTGTAGGGCAGAATTACATACCTCTAAATTGAAAGGTTTTCTTTAGCCTTAAGTGATACATTAATAAATAAAATTAGTTATTTTATAATGGTTATAGTAAAGTATAGTTATAGCAAAAAGTTCTATATTTCTTATAGCCCAAAATAAAGTTGTATTTGATCCTTGATTATTATTATTATTTCTTAACATTTTCTCTACAAGCAAAACAGCCTATTTATAGGCCTTGGCTGCCTCAACCACATGTTCCTTTCAGCATCTTTTATCGTTAGCAACTCCTCTATAATTTCTGATTTTTGCACACAATCCAACCATCTAGTCAGTGGTCTTTTCCTTTCCCAGCTTTGTTGAGGTTTCTGAACTAAGATTTTTTTTTTTTTTTTTTTTTTTTTTTTTATGGGTAAGGTAGTTGGCCTTATGCCCAATCCCCAACCTGGAGGACCAGTCCCCTGATATAATCAGGGGCAGGATCGTATAAAATGCATGAGCTACATTGGGACTATTCTTTCACACCTGGTCACCACATTGGTGATTTCTTAACTTCATCACTTTTAAATATCACCAGTTTCCAAAAAAATATGATTTACTATAAATTAACTTTATCCTCAGGGACTAACCCATTTTTTGGGAATACCCCAAAAAATTGTAAATCTGATAAAGATGACACTCAGTTAAGTCAAATGCAGAGTGAAAGTTGGAAATGAAGTATCTGAGGTATTTTACACTGAAAAAGGACTGAAACAAGGTGATGCACTTTCATGTCAGTTATTCAACTTGGCACTTGAAAAAACAGAGTCACGGGTACAAACTGATAAAACCATCTTTACAAAGACAGGGCAACTACTAGCATATGCAGATGACATAGTAAGAAGATCAAGATCAGCAATTGTTGATACATTCTGTGTGCTTGGGCAACAGCATAAAAGATGGGCCTGACTGTTAACAAGGGAAAGACAAAATTCATGGTAGTGTCAGACAAGAACTCAATCCTGGAACCACTAAAAATAATAATTATATGTTTGAACAAGTACAGCAATTCTGGTATCTGGGCACTATAATTAATAGTAACAATGATATAGCATTGGAAATTAAAAATAGAATAAATGCAGCTAATAGAAGTTTTTATGGTCTAAGAAATCAATTCAAATCTAGTTATATTAGTAAAGAAACAAAGACTCAATTATATAAAATACTAATTAAACTGATAGTTTCTTATGGTACTGAATTCTGGATGTTATGTAAGCTGGAGGAAGAAAATTTACTGAGATTCGAAAGAAGGATACTGAGAAGAATTTTTGGAGTTAAGAAAATGGGGTCTGGAGAATACTATATAATTTTGAATTCCAACAAAAATACAAGGAGTCAAATATAATAAAGGTAATCAAAGTGTCTCAGTTAAAATGGCTTGCCCACGTGCATGGTTTAAATGACAATAGTCCACTTAAAAAACTAGTTTTTTCAAAACCAGAAGGAAAGAGAAAGAAGATAAGACCTCGAACAAAATGACTGGACTATAAGGAGACTGTTAGCCTAATAATTATTTTCTCTCATCACTTACTCAGTTAAAGTCAAATCTCCAGTTAAATGTGTTAGCTAAAATCCAGTCACACTTAACTGCCTACTTAACTGACATAGTCAAGAAGACAACGAGTGTATATAAATGAATATGCCTGTCATGTGATTGGTGGGCATTGCCCATTTCAAAAGATGTAAGGCATGTGCAATTACTTTCGTTACACTCAGAACATGGATTTCATAGGTGGAAAGGGCAATAATACTTACTACTGACAAGGCACACCAAATTTTTTCTTAGCCACCCAGTATGTTTTAACTTTAGTTTAGTCTGGCTTTTACTTAACTATATTTATTGTTTAAACCTTTATTATATATACTGAATAAACAATATTTATACTTTTAAACTTTGTATTTATTTTCTAACTGCTAAAGCTTGCTTCCATATTCATTTCTGCCTTAAACCCTTTGGGCTGAGAGAGACCCTATTCAAGAACCATGGGGTTAACAATTGGAGAACTCTGTCAACCAACAAAGAAAGATGATTTGCTCTAACTGAGACAGCCATAGCCGGGAATTGGCTGTGAGGCTGGATGATGATGATAAATTAATTTTTGATACATTTGAATTTCTTTCAAAATAAATTTAAAAAATAAAAAGATCTAAAGTAGATGTAACTAATGCTAAGCCTTTATTTTTTTATCCTTATTTCTCATTTGTATTTTATATGTAGTCATATTCACCCTGTCTAATACGCTTCTGATAGATCAGAATCAGACATGAATGCAGGGGCACCCTTAGTACTTTCCACCACTCTCAGTACCAGTTTGAGAATCATAGATGTAGTGGATCAGTTTTACCTTGAGACAAATACAAAAATAATTCTCAGCATGTTTCAAGAGTGTTGCAGTGACAAGGGAAGACAACTTCAATTTAAGTCTCTTCATACCTTTTAGAATTTTAAGATTTGGTTTGGTTTGGAGTGCTACGGTCTACTTTTTGCAACACGAGGGCTAATGAGACCGGGACCTACAGCTTAAAGCTGATTCCGAACGGCTACAAACATCCATGCCACTGTGGGATTCGAACCCATGAACTCCGGTTCCGAAGACCAGCACCCTAACCAATCGACCATTGTTCGGCTAGAATTTTAAGAAGGATAGAGCCTAAAAAGATAAGTGGAAAAAGAAGCCCATCCTAAAAATTTAACGCTAGTTGTTTGCCAAAAAAAATATAAGCTCTAAAAATATAGCCAAAAAAATATAAGCTTTTGATAGTTTACAATAAGATTTAAACATGATACAGGGGTAATACAGTAGCTCAAAGCTTCAGTTTGCAACTACTGCACTACAGGGTCTCATAATAAGCTTAATTATATATGTCGTTCTCTTTGTATGTTTAATAAATATATTTATTTTATGTTAATCTTGCATCTCTAATTAACTGTCAGATTCATTAATGCACAACTAATGTACTAATCTTAACCTTTTATAATATAAATATATGAAAACCTGACCCTACAAAACTATAGCATCTGTAATCTGTGACATCAAGTTTCATTAATAATAAATGAAATCAACAAACATTAAGAAAAATTTATTTTAAATAAACTATTAGCCATAAGATTTTTGTGAATCATAAAAAAAAAATATTAAAATAACTAGCCCATGAAAATAAGATCCGAAAAATGTTAATGTACATTAAATCATATGGAATACTGCATGCTAAAAAAAAACTTTTTAATGATAGTTTTAGAAAATATTACCTCTTCTGATTTGCAGACATCTTTTAATATTTCTTCAATGAAATATTTTGTACGACCATAAGGATTAGTACATGTAGAACCAACAGGATGAGATTCATTCAAAGGCAAGTATTCAGGAATTCCATATACAGTTGCTGAACTAGAAAATACCATTTTCTTGACATTAAATTCTTGCATAACCTAAAAAAAGATCTAATATATAACAAAAAATAGCAACAGAAAAAAAATTATCACAAAAATATAACATGACAGTTGAAATATTTTGGATTAACATATGAGTTGAGTATATAATACAAAAATTAATTTCATGATCTCAACAATTTAACTTTTATCAAAATTAAATAACTTGGCCCATTAAGTTTAAAACTTTTGACTAAATATAAGAAACAAGTATTGTGTATCCTATCCTGATTTAAAATTCATTACTGGAAGATGTAATCAAATAGCTATTTAAAATTTAAAAAAAAAAAAAAATCTTAGATAAATTCAAATAAATGATAATAAAGAAATGGATCCAAGGTTACTTTTTAGAAAATAATCACAAAATTATTTTTTTATTTTCAACAAATTAAGTTTCCCTACAGAAAAAATTGCAAGTAGAGATTTTTAAAATAAAATCAATATTAGATTTGTATGTCATCAGAACTTTCAAAACAAAAATAATTATTAATTTCAATTTAAAAAACTTTTTCTATTTGAAATAAGATTTCATAGGAAATACATAACATGGACAAATTACCCTTGGTAAAAAAAGGTAATAAAAAGTGTAAAAATATTTTAACTTTAGCTTATTTTCTTAAGATAAATGTATTCTAGAAAAAAAAATTAGATTTAATGCTATAACATAAATTCACTAAAAAGTTCATAGGTGCTAATATCTGAAATAAGTGAAATCTGATATGTTTACAATATCAAAAATATTTTAATTCATTACAATTAATATTTGTTATATCACAATGCATAAAAAAACTACTTTATATTAACTCTTGTCCATTTTTTAAGGTGATACAAAGTAAAAAATAATGTAATATATGATATTTATATATTTATGGATTACAGATATTTAGTAACCAGTAAACTTGTAACAGTTTTTGGTATGACTTGAGTATATGAAACAAAACAATTTAATCCTTTAAAATAAAACCCTCTTAACACTGAACTGAAAATAAAAAGTAATGTTCTCAGCAAATTCTAGCCTTTTTCTGTTTTATATTAAGGATCATTTTATGTATTATAAAGCATCAAAATAATATACTTTAAAAATATACTGTTTTTATTAATTTTTAAAATTTTATTCAAAAGAAGCAGAAAAAATATCTTCTATAGCCATGCTGTATATCGAATTATCTCCACTACATTTTCTTTTGTTATATCTGACAGATGATGAAAATAGATATAAAATTTTGTTTTCTTAATTTCTGCAAATTCTTAGAAAACTAATCAGTACTACTAAGACTAATTACATTATCGATTATGCTATTATAAATATTACCTCAAGTAAATTAACTGAGCCTCCAACATTATTTCTGTAATATCCTAAGGGAAGTCGACATGATTCTCCAACAGCTTTCAAGGCTGCAAAATGGATCACACATGAAAATGCATGCTGAAAAAAAATAGATGATACATGAAAATAAAAAAGTACATTAATGCCTATTAACATAATATATATTTTTTAAATGATAGTAATGATGCTTAATTTATCAGCAACAATACTGATTTATTTAAACCAGCAATCTGATTTATGTTTTACTAAAACTTTTTAGCATCATACAGTCAGCTACTAAAATATTTAAAATCTTGGATAAGGATTAACCCTCTGACTGCTCATCCCACAATTTTTGCGGGCATGTGTTTTTCTTCCTTTTTTAAGAAGCACATTTCGCTTTTTCACTGTTTAACCAGTGGAATAAATTATATACAGTATTAGACATTTAATTAGGTAATAAATAGAAATATATAACTATAACTATAATCGTATTAGATAATAGAATTATAGATAGTATGCTTATATATATATACTTACACTATGCAACCAAAAATACGCAACTTTTAAAGAGATCTTGGTTTACAAATTAAGCAGAGGGTTAATGAGTCATTTTTACTATTTAGTAGCTCATTTTAATTATTTTTAACCATTATTTTATTTTCCCCAGTGACTTGTTAATCTGAAATACCTGATTAGGTTAGAAATTCTGATTTTATAATATATTTAAACCTTTTTCCTTTAAAAGTATAATGTACAGTTTAAAAATATGAATAACTGAAATTTAAAAGAAAACGAGAATACCTTAAGGAATATCTGTCTCAGATCTTCTTTGTTCAAAAGATCTACTTGATAAAATATAAGAGATCTTCCTGCTAATGATTGCACTCTTTTTAAGCTTTCAGGCATAGTGCCATCTTTACCTACATAAAATACATAAAAGTTTTAAAATGTATATTTATTCATAAAGGAACATAATTTAAACATGCAGAGATAAAAAATATACTATAAATACTCCCCACAATAGTTAATAGAATATAATTGTTTTATATTTATATACATTCATATTTACATATAATTATTTTATAATTATTATAAATATTATTTGATATAATTTTATAATTATATTTATATACAATTTTTTTTATAATTATTTGTATCAGTTATTTTTTCCTGACACATCAGTTTTTGTTTGATTGGGAATACCATCTATATCTTTGAGACTTTTGATTTTATTTTCCATCGATAGCATGCTTTTTTTTTTCTCTCATTTGTTATCTCTTCACTATGTTAGTATGTAAAAAATGTATATAGGCTAATGTTCAGAACACAACAGAACCACAAACTTTGCTAAAAAATCTAAATACACATAAGCAAGAGAGGAAAGTAAGCAGTAAAAAATCATAGGAAATGTCTAGAAATGTGTCCATAGTAGTCCAATTGTAACAGTTTCAGAAACCACATTCTACATATATATAACTGAATAAAATTAAAGTTATGAATCCCAATATCCCTTCAAGTTAATTTTTTGTATAAATGAATACTTTGTAAGAGAATAATTACATACACAAGCCATATGGAAATTTTGCAGAAACAAAGAATACTTTGCAAAATTAAATATTTTGAATAAACGAATTTCCACTCTATAATCTTTTGTTCGACATAACATTTCAGCTACTGAGATACATTAGGCTCTGCATATTATTTCAGATAGTATAAAACAGCAATTAATTTATATATGTGTGTGTGTGTGTGTGTAACCAGCAAAATGTATCTTTTGATGTCACACCAAATTAACTCATATTTATATTCTCATGGCTTGCAATGTTTAAACTTTATGCAATCATTCTGAAAAAGGTTCACTTAAAACTTGGGAGACGTGGCAATGTTACAAAAGTTATTTTATTCATCACATACTCTGAGAGATGAAAGACACATCCCACATATTCAAGAATTACTATAAGTTTGCCTTGCTGTAAAAATATACTTCTTCAAGAGTTGATTATCACATAACCTTTCTTCTTATGGGAGAGAGACAGAAGTTTTGCTGTGGCATTTAAAACATCACAGCCACAATTTGTGTATCTAAAATGCACACAACTGCATGAAAATTAAAAAAGCATTCAATTTTTTAAAGGGTGAATCAACATCTGGTTTAGAAAAGGGGTAAGAGAGGCCACACTTAGCAGATATTTAGTCTTTGGTTTTTAGAAACATGGAAGGAATTCAATCTCAATTAATCATATCCTTAATTTAATTTTGCAGAAAAAGTAGATTAAAAAATAAAACATGAATTAGGAGAACTTTGAGGAACTTTAGAAACAATAATTTTTATATATATAAATGTATGTGTAACTACCATATATATGTATATTAGCTTTTACATATGAAATTATAAATAATTTAAAACATACAAAATTACCTTTTATAGAACTTTTAAATTTTAATAATTTGTGTATTCATTAAATAAAAATTCAGTTACTATTAAATGTATCCAAATTATGAGTTAAAATTACCTGGGCTAGAATTAGAATAGTTGTCAACAGCAACAACATCATAGCCATTTTTTAGCAGTTCTAAAATGGAATGACTTCCAACATAGCCAGCACCACCAGTAACAAACACAGTTGAAGTATCCCCAGACATTTTAAAAAGCTCTGAAAATAATTTTGAATATAATTAATTATGCAATACGAAAAACACAGAAAATAAAAGAAAATTACCCTTACACTTGTTAAACAATGATATATATAAACTTACTATTTAGTATTATATATTAGTTTTGTAAAGTCATTACAAGTGAACAAACCAGTGATTGACCATTTTACAATATCTGTCACAAGAAAAAAATTGTAAACCTGTAAAAAGTACAAGATCAGTTTAAAAAGTTTAGTTAATTTTAACCTTCAATGTAATGTGTCCACATTAAGTGGAAAATATACCTGGAATAATAAATGTATATTAATGATGACAAAAAAATAAGCAGAAAAGTAGAACAAAAGGCAGTGAATGACCATTGAAGTCTAGTGAATGAACACAAAATTATCCAGTGAATGACACTTATTTTTATCAAAACTGTTGGGAACGTATGAATATTAACGCTGAAAATTTAAGTTAGACCAAATTGCATTCATAGATAATCACTTAGTAATCTTATATTTGTATATTTCTAGGATAAAAAAAAAAAAAAAAATTATTCCTTATAGAAACCAGTTACAAAATTTATGAGTTCTTTGATGTTTACAAGATCATACCAAATTTCACTATCCCTTTCTCAACATTCCCAGGTTTTTGGGCCTGTTATTGACATTGTGCTTATATCTAAAACTCTTTGCAGTAACTATTCCTGGAAATAATTCTTTGTCATATTTGATAATCAGATATGAATTTACTTGTACTGTCAATGCATTACTGGAAGACTTATTACATTAATTGATATTAAAGAGTTAGAGGTACTATCAGCAACATTTATAACTATAAAAACCCGTTTTGCAAAAAAACATGCAATTACTAGTAATTTTTTCAACAGAAATTTATTATAATAAATCTTATTTATTTTGGAAATAATATTTAGAAACAGGTTCAATTTTCAAACAAAGGAGAGTTAGGAAGGGAAGTTCAGTAAGAATTAGGTACAAAAACAACTGAAAGGATTTAAAAAAGCCAGAAAACGTATGCAACATGGGATAGCTTTGAACATTCCTTCTAAAGCTCGGAAACTGACTTTTTGGGCCAACTAAGATCAACTTTTATGCAGCCAAAATTTCCTTATTATCTCCTCCTTTACTACCAAGTCCATTAAATTTATGGACAAGAACAATGTTCAACTTTTTTGCTACATGAAGGCTAATGAGAGAGGAGCTTACTACTTAAGGCTGATTCTACATGGCTATAAATAACTATACTAGAGAGGTTATTAAACCCCCAAACTCTGGTACCAAAAAGTAGTGCCTTATCCATTTGGCCATTATTCAGCTATCGCATAGGGAAATAATATTCAGTTTTTTGTGTTTTAAATACTTGATTAATCTTAATAAATAAACGTCAAATATAAAAAAATGAGTATAAAGTTTTATGAGGGCATTATTATGTAAGACTATGAATTCATCTTAATTAATACCTCAGAAGTTAAGAAAAAGTCATGAAATTGATATATAAAAACTACATATACACTCTGTTTAACTAAGAGCAGTAACTTGCTATTTATTATATAAATTTACAACCTTGGGGATTTAATCCACAAGATAAAAAAAAAAATAAAATAAAAGTGATTGTGTACTTTGGTTATTCACTAGACTTTACTCAATCCTACTACCATTAAATTGACCACATTCCCCTGATCACTTTTTTGCAACTTTTGTAAATAAACAAAGTTTTTTTGTTTAGTCTGAACTTTAAATTTGCCTTGACACAATAAATCTTGCCTTATCTTGTGACTTGTTATACCTGGTAGAAGTATGAGGCCGCAAACAATTAATCTTTTACAGCTAATAAATAGCTTTAATATTGCTACTATCTACTTTCTTCAGTATTGCAGGGAAACTTGCTGAGGTGGCCAAGTTTCAGCAAGTTTCCCTAGGTGGCCAAGCTTATTTCAGGTAGCTTATCTTTGTTACTCATAAACAGCTGACCAGCTGGACAATTCCTAGCTAGAATTACTCATTAAAATTCAAATAATAAAGGTTTATTTTAATTTTTTATAGGGACTGAAGTTCATTTTAGGACATTTGAAAACATGTCATTCACTGGTTTGTTTACCTAAATAAAGCACAAAAATTACTTTAAATGTAATTAAATATTAATTAAAATTTGTTACTTATAAATGTTAAAAATTTTTTAAAAATTCTAAAGATTTATTACATTGCAAGTCACACAGAAATCGTTTCATTTCTTTCTGTTACAGCCATAAAATAAGCAGACAACAGAATTCCTCTTCTGTTGAATTCAATTATAAAATTTATTTCTCTGTGAAAAATAGGATTGGCTTA